>OX411308.1:55054402-55654402 GCA_948150685.1 Rhaphigaster nebulosa | reverse complement strand
GAGGGAGGTCTCGACAAACATTTACATCGCGATTAACAAGACCTGGGAAGAAAAAAAGGAAAAAAGATTTATTCATGAAGCGCCCCTGTAGCATGCACAGTTGCTGAATAACCTTGAGACAGGTAATGGGGATAGTTTACCTTCCTACGTCATAACAATCTTGTCCTTGCGGTATATTGTTTGCATAACAGGACTGGTAGTTGGTTGGTGTTTAATGTTCGGTCAAATGGTATGCACTAAGTAACAACGTTATGCAGATTGCATTGCAATTATGTATTAGCTGAATATATATATATATATATATATATATATATATATATATATATATATATAGCCTCCCGATTATAATTAATAAATATTTTTTAATCGACAAAGCTCGTCCTAGATTATTTAATGCATAATAACACACGTTGTAGCTCATGAGAATCCATAGTTAGCTAAAGAAATAATACGAGTGTGTTGAAATTTTACGACTAATCAATACCTACGTCTCAGAGAGCCTGAGTTTTAATACCGATATCACCACTACTTTTGGCCAACACAACTCTTTAGTAAATTTCATCAACACGTATAACGAATAGATTAGAGCTAACTAGATCTTTATACATACCTACATCTTAGTCTATCCTTGAGGCGTTCACTGTCGGTTCAGAGATTACGTTTTTGACGTGAATACGTCTATGAATTTGCTGTAAGGTAGGTAATCAAGGAAGTTTAGCATTGCAGCTCCGAATGTACAATCTACATCCAAATTCGATAGCCAAAGGATAAAATAATTCTTTTCGCTAAGTGTGGACTGCCACGCATAACCCGCAGCCTAGAGAGGGAGTGGCGCCTCAATTTTTAATTTGTTAAAAACCAAACAATTCATTTATAGTAGTAAAAAGAAATTGAAAATATCACTACTATATATTATTACGGTAGTATAGATCCCTTTTCCAGCTCTCAGGAGTGATGGATTTTGACGAGTGAGGTATCAAAAGAAAAGGAATTTCATAGAGAAGTGACAAATCCTAATTTCGATTGTTAAATTCTTATTAGGGCTTAAATAAAAGCGATGAAAAAAATGGGAGGTTTCAAAGATTTGACGACTGAGAGTCGGCGGATCGAGACGGGATAAGTTGGATTTTAAAGATTTTGACGCGGGCATCAAAATCATATATGATCCGTCGGATCATATTAGTCCAACCTTTTAAAGCCTTGAAATCTACCGTTTTCGAGATAACGCACGATATACGGTAGCCGCACGGGCCCTGTGTCATCTTGCGTACGTGTCGTTGTCATGGCAACTTTATATCAATTTGAGTCCGTTTACAAACACTTTTAATGAGTGGGAATTATATACTGTTTCCCATATGCAACCCTAAAGGGCACTGCTAAGTAAGAATACTACATATAGAAAATGTTATAGCTGGATCTAATTGCCTAACTGCTAAATTGAAGAGATGTTTTACAGTGGGGTAAGCTAATTACTTATTAAATATGAACTGTAACTTCAACATAGTCATTACAAACTATGTAGCTTCACCAAATGTGTGTGTGTTAAATAAACTTTCTTAATAATATTATATCGTTTATACGAATAAATATATTTCTCTAATATCGCTTATACTTCGATAGATATCTAAGTATAGATATCTATACGCATTAAGGATAGATATCTAATGCGAGAGTTCTCGCTCGGGTATACTAGTTTATTTGAATTTGAGGTAATCAACAGCCAACAATCTCATAGACGCTACCTGCACAACTGGTGCAGTGAGGTAGAAGGTAGATAGGTGGTTGGACGCGCGTTAAAGGGGGTACGATCGCCTTGGGTGCACACATTTCTTGTGCACCACTTTGACGCTCGGGTGTATGGATTTTATACGACAAATAATTTAGCGTTCAAAAGTTTATTTAATTTACAATTCATTAATTAGTCTTTTATGTTCAGTGTAAAACTAGGGCATTGCTTTCCTAACTAGTATAATGTTGCTGTAAAATATAAATAGTTGCTGTAAAATACGGATAGTCATAGTGATTTTGTATCTATTTTCTGTATTAGGTTTATTGCCTTTTTAATTCTTCTCTATTTCTTCGGGCTAAATATATCAAGACATTCTTTAATTTTTTAAAACATTAAGGCAGTGAGTGGTCTTCTCTCAACGTAAGCGACCTCGTTTTTCATCTACGAAAACAGTGGGAGTCTTGCAAATTTTTATTTTGAGCTTTCTTGGGAGTAGACACGAACTTATTACATCTAATCTTAACCTTTAAAATATCTTTTACTAAAGAAGTCTTAAGTTATACATTTTAAATGAGATATGCATATTAAATAAATATTTATCCCTTCCTCCAGTTTATTTTTAGGTTGCTGCGCAGAAACAAAATGAGTTACATTTCCTGCAGCTCTACTATTAAAAGTATGTTTCTGCTTGAAAACGGATTTACCACAACCACGCCTAAAGCGATGAGTTAAAGAATGAAATTTTCAATGGCAGAGTTTTAATTTACACATTCTTTTTAGTTTTGTTTTCCTTAGTACATAGCTGTGCTGTATAATTTTGGAGGATTTACGTTGACTCCTTGTCAAGATATTCAAAAAATGAGTCAATTTTTTTAATTTTTGACTCATAATATCGTGCTTAACTTATTTTTGGGAATTTTCATCTCAAACAATTTCTCAAGCTTTGGATGGATGTGACAAAAATATAATCATTTAGGTAAGCTTTAAAAACTAAGGAAAACATTTGTCCACTATTTTTAAGATTTTTTTTTTCGAAAGATTTTTTTTAAATCACTAGTTTTTATTTTTATTTTTCAAAGCTATCGAACTTAATTTGATCAAAAGATTTTAATTAACCAGATAAATCAAATAAAATAAAAGAAATTAAATAAAAGAAGGTGTTAGCATTTTTTCTTCAGTGATAGCTCATTAAATCAGAAAGTAATGTATGTAAAACGAATATATGTAATTATTATTTTTCCTATTAATAAAACATACTAACATGTAACAACAATACATAATACTCTTACTTTCTTTTTAAATGGAAGCACCGCATTTACTTCCGCTAGTTTTCTTGACATAAAAAAAAAAAAAAAAATGCGAAAAGCTTAATGTGAAAATGGAATATTTTTTTCTCAGGGTTATTAGGAAAGCAGTAGGGAATTGAAGCGACCAGAGCCTCGTGGCCTGACATCGCGAATTAATTACTCGCTTCACATTAACGGATTAACTCGCAATGGCGACCTGTCTATGCTAGCCAACTCAGCAGGTTGCAGCCTCATATAATCTATGGTACAGGATGTATGCGAATAATATATTCCTTCCAATATTATATAATTAATTATTTGGCCGTCATTTAATTGTTTTTCAAGGTATGATTAATAGTCATAATATTTTTTTTAAATAATTAAAAAATCTTTATTACTATGAAATTGGAATTTCCGCATATCAAACTTAAACCCAACAGAAGAAAACCCTGTTTTTCCCTCGCTCTGACAAAACTGCAGAACAGGCAAAGGAGTTTGGTAGTTTATTTTTACAACCTACCTATATTTCATCAATATAGATTTCAAAATAACAATTATACAGGTCAACGAATTAAAACTTCTTTGATGTAATATTAATGAAAATAGGTCTAGATTAATAGAAGTACTTTGTAGTACTAATCGAAAATGATAAGCTAATTACTGTAGCAGGTAAAGCTTTTTCGTTACAATGGATGTATGATGGGGTTAAAAAAAGGAGACAACATATTTTTAGAGTCTAATATTTATTCAATATAAAATGTAAAATGTTTTAAATCTATACAAAGGAATTAGTGAAGATTTCCTGAATGTCTTCATGAAATATACACATATATGTATATAAAGGAATTGGCAGCATAGAAATGGTTAGTAAGTTGAGTGAAAGGATTTTTAGACAACAACAAATATAAAAACTATAAAAACCTCATAGATAAACTTTTGATAAGCGATAACTGGTTGTCGCTTATCCTTAAAATTCACTTTTTACACTCCAATTTTTATTTTTTTCAGACAAGCTGGATGCAGTGTGTGACGAACAAGGAGAGAAGTTTCATCAAGCATCAGGAGGATGGAAAAGGATAACAGGGAAGCTGGAATCCATCTATATTGGGGAAAGTGAAGAGGAAAAGTAAAAGTATTCGTAGCTGTATAACATCTTGTGTAATATATTTTGCCAAGCTGCAAAGTCCATTTCATTTATTTTTTCTTAAAAGCGGAAATCAACTAGAAGGTTCCTCATTTGAGCTCCAATAAATATGCTTTATTTTAATTAGTCACTGTATATGACATATCATGTAATATATATTCTATTCACATAATACTTAGTAATGTCTTTACGTACAATGATCACGTTTTACATTACATATAATGTATACTAAATATATACATATCAGATCGTAAACATATGTCGCTTCTTTTTTTTTTTTTCACCATCCACCCCTTGTAAAAAAACAAGTACGTTTTACAGTAATTATCTTATAATTATCGAATTTAGGACTACAAAATACTTCGTATACACTTATTCCCTCCGATGTTACAAAAACGGTGATGACTTGTGCTAAGTGGAGAGAAGAAAAAGCTTTCGAAACCTAAACATTAACGATTTTCAAAAGGATGAGACCCGAAAGTTTACACATTTAACAAAAAATCCGGTTAAGAGAGGAATCTCTGCAGGAACCTGAATTGGTTTAAGCTTGGTTCGGAGTTCCTCAGGGTGTGTGTAATTATTGCACATAAGCATAATGTATTATTTTATTTCGACTTCATTTATTTTTGATGTATGTCCATTTCTTTATTTTTTCCTTTTTTCAGGGTACGAATAAAACAAATTTACCTGCATCGCTTATTGTAAGATCCAAGATTGTAACATCCGACGATAAAAACTTTTTTCTATAAAAAATCTTTCTCCGTCTGTGATATACAGCTGAATGAAGACAAATGAAACATAATTTCATCATCAGAAATTCAGGAAATTTAATATAATGCAATTAATACAGTAATGTTGGTGTTGAAATCTTTTCTTGAACGTTTTCCACGTGTATGAGGCAGAAAGGATTTATTTATTATGCTCCGAGTGTGCTGGAATGCTGAATAGGATTTATTTAACTGACTAAAACATTGGTAATGATATTGCCTCTCCGATTTCCTGACGCCTCATTTTTCAATAAAAAGACTTTTCTTGACATTTATTGAATAAATAATAATTATTTAAAAATATACAAAAAGCCTTCGTAAAGGAATAGACTTATTTTTTTCTTTGGATACATACAGGTAACTTTGTTCGAGAGTATTCCTTAGACTCGGTTATATTACCATTTAAAAGAGGGAAATATAAACCGAAAGAGAATGTACCCCCAAGGAAAAACCAATGACTACAAAGTGGAAAAATATGGAGCTTTGGAAAAATCCAATATCTCTGAGAAGAAATATTTTAAAATTACTACACTACGTACGTATGGCGTTTTATAACACTCAGGAACACATCTTTTTTTTTTTTTTTTTTTTTTTTGCGGCATAGGTATTGGATGTGAAATTAGACATCTTATTATACTAAGGTACACGACATATAGTTAGTTACTTCGTTCAAATTGACTCTTTTTTTAATACAAAAAAATAGGCTCTCATTATAAACAGATGCAGGGCTGTAAACAAGCTGTAAACTGCTACTTGCCTTAGCCCAAGAGGGGTCTTTATAACAATAAAATTCAATGTCAAATTATATTGCCTATATGTAGTAACAAATTTAAAATTAACCTTGTATTATTATGTATAACACTCAACCAGATCTTCAAAATTTAAGTAAGAAGCTTAGAGGGCGCCTAAACTTGGCTACCAAGGTCCTCTAAAATCTTACTTGTGATACTGAACCGATTTATCGAAAATAAAAAATGTTTTCGGTCACCTGCTGAGGTTATTCTAATATTTCAGGTTACTTAAAACACCTTTTTTAATACAATAGTTTTGTTTATGTTGTTATTATGTCAGAAGAAAGACATTCACAAGTGTCAATTGGAGGCGGAGGCATTCACATGGAATTTCCAAATGGTCATGTGCTAGAGAAGGCGATTCCTACGGGGTTCAGCTCTACAAACTACAGAGCCGAGCAAGATTCGTTACTGGAGGCCACGAGAATTCTAATAGACCTCAAGAGAAGCCAGAAATCAAAAATTGTTTTTCTGACCGATGCAGCAGCAGTTCTTTTGAACCTAAAGTCCAAATGGAAAGCGGGGTTGCTATTGCTTGCCTCTGAGTTGGAACGCCTTACAACTGTATATGAACAAGTCACCCTGCAGTGGATTCCTGGGCACTGTGGAATACAAGGAAACGAGCTGGCTGATAAACTTGCCAAGGAAGGTTCCAAACTTCCTCAGATCACCTCCATACCTCGACTGGAGGAAGTTAAAACTATAAATAAAGCATCAATTCAGCAGAGGGGGAACAATCAACATCCAGACTTTAAACCGCAGGATCCTTACTACTTGCTTTCCTGAAAAGAACAGGTTTTAATTTTTCTTCTCAGAACTGGTCATAATCGGCTCAACTCTCATCTCCACAAAAAATTTAAAATTGGCCCAACTCCTTTGTGTGAATGTGGAAGAGGCGAACAGACTACAGAGCAAATTCTACAGTCATGCATCCTTATGGAGGAGCAACGGAGGCAGAGGTGGCCTCAACCTACTGGCTTGGTGACCAAGCTGTATGGCGACCTGGAGGATCTCAGGAGTACCGCCGACTTTATTCTGTCATTGGCCATTTGAATAGGAAGATCGAAGAAGAAGAAGAAGTGTCAATTAAATTTCGTAATTATACTACTTTAATTGCTACATTACTTCAGAAAAAACCTAAGTAATTCGCTTTAATCTTGTGCTAACGATCTCGAACACTTTTGATAAATTATTGCGGGCACTTTGTAAAAAAAAAAAAAGACAACGAAAAAATAAAAATGACTTTGATAACAAACTTGTCAAGCATATTTTGGAAAACAAATTGGACAACAGGATAAATATTTGATGCCGCATAAAGTTTGTAAAACTTGGGTTTAGACACTTCGGTACTAGATTCGACGAGAACGCAAAGGGCTTCCATTTGGTGTACCAATGAGATGGCAAACGTTTCGAAACATACACCCACTTTTTCCTCTTCAGGCTCTAAATCAACAAATAATAACCGTCTTTTAGACTAAATGACCTCCTCCCCACATCTCCAAAAAATAATTAAGTTCGTTCTTCTTTTAATACAACAGTATTTTATAGTTTATTAGTTTGTTTTGTAGTTGCTGATGATGAGTGAGAAAGTTTTTTGAACACACACAACAGTAAACAAACAAGATAAATGGCAGATTGGAGTAGAGCGAGACCTGTTATAAAACACCCGCCAAGCTTGTAAACAATAAGACAGGATAATATATAAATAATAAGAAATGACAAATAGACAAAAGGAATATTAAAATATATAAAAATAAACGAAATATAAAAATAAGAACACAAAATAAAATAATCATCCAGTAATCAGGGCCATTAGGTACCGTCAAACTCAAATCACTGTAACCGCCGCAATTAAAAAAAAAATGGAGTAAATTCGGTAAATCTGATATTGTTCTCGGATTTGTAAGGCTGTAATTATCCAAATTAGACTCCGAAGCACTGCGTCGCAAAACCACTGTTTTGTGTTATCAGTCCCGATTATCATTCCTGTAAATTGTTTTATTTAGAATACTTTCTTTTTTTTCAAAAAGAATTCCGTTAATTATCGTGATTTTGGATGAGTTTCTTTTTAAAAAAAGCTTTCGAAATTCCGAATTTTTTCCCGAAAACTATACTGATTCAGTAGTTTAGTTTCGATGTTCGAAATTTCAGATCATTTCCCGTCACTTTTACAGCCCCTTGACAATTCGTAAAATAACCACGTCTTGCTACTTTATTTTATGCTTTATAAATGGACATGCACACTCACACACACACACACACACACACACACACACACACACAACACACACACATATTATAAAAATATATTTTTATGCCAGACTTCTCTTTATTCTATATTTTAAAAATATTTTTAAATTACAAGATCTAATCCATTTGAAACGAAATATCTTTTTGTAGTCGTTTTAAAAACAGGAGGCAAAACGTAAATTATTATTTTTTTGAACAGATAGCTTGCAAAATGTTAGGAATAATTGTGAAACGCGTACTTGAAATGATCCAAGATACTTTTCTCGAAATAAATACCTCATTGCAGAGAGGAAATATTCATGCCATGTCATGGACTGACTAAAGTAAGAGCATGAATGATAGTCACTAATGAAGTAGTTACGTGAAACATTTCTAAATTTGTAAGCATGAAAAACAAGCTAACTAACTATATTATATATTATTCTGAATCATGATATTTTAAATTTATTTTAGATAAAATAGTGGCGTTATTCTGCTTTTCCTTAAATTATATATATATATATATATATATATATATATATATATATATATATATATATATATATATATATATATATATTATTTATGAAGTATCGCGGTAGTAAAAATTGCTTTCGGGCTTCTTTTTTTTTCTCTAACAATATACATACATTTTTCCTCAAAATATACAGACTATTTTATTTTAATTATTTTTTTTTATTTAGGATATCTTATAACAAGGACCTTATAACTATTTTATCAATACAATCAACAAAAGACTAATAGAACGCGCATGCAGTATAACTCATGCCTAAGCATATTCTGAACATTTTTAGCGTGACGTACCACTTTTAGGTTAGACATTTAATGTGACTGCTAATAAAATTTTTGATGTGAGATGTGCTATATCTGGTCTGTATTCATGTAATCTAATGATTTTCCAGTATTAATGATGCCTGTAATGGCGAAACGTAGACTAGTTTGCTTTTTATTCCTTTTCGGGAAATTTGTGTTGGACCTTCCAATTATATAATTGTCTATTTTTTTTTAGTATTTCCTCTCATCAATTTAATAACGAGGTTGTTAAGGTAAAACAACGTAACCCTCAATTTTTAAAAAAAGGATTTTCGCATGATCCAACTCTTTAAAGTCATTTGGCAGCATTCTTTCAGTGATCCAACCCTCAGAAAATATTGTAAAAGGATTTTCTGAGGGTTGGATGGCCAATAAAATGCAGCTGAATGACATCAAAAGAGTATAATGCAAGATTCCAATTTTTTTTAAATCAGGGTTACATCGTTTTACACTCTCTCTCTCTCTCTCTCTCTCTCTCTATATATATATATATATATATATATATATATATATATATATATATATATATTATATTCATAGTTACTAATAATGGTAACTAGTAATAGTAGTTATGTTGTTTTTATACAAGAATAATTATCATAATAAGTCACATACTCATTATTTATTGAAAAATTAACATTGTTTTCATTCGGGCACTTAAAAAAATATGCAAAGGAATCAATAATAATTGAGCCATAAAGTTTATTAACAGAAATAAAAACCAAATAATCTGCTTAAGTTGGAAATTTCATATATCTTTTACTTTTATGCTAAAGGAATTAAGCAACATGAGTAAATGTAACTTATTTTTAATAGAAAGGACAATGAGAACTTTGGTCATTTCAACATTCTTTAATCATTGTGGCTAATTAGTTAGCATTTAATAAATTTTAATTTAAGTTCAAATAAAGTTTAGTAATATCTCTTCTTGAAACCGTTTGATATTAGAATATTGAAATAATAGACAAATATAAACATTGAAAAATTCGGGTTTTCTTGTAACACTCGTTAATACAAAACAAATTTTCTAAAAAAATATCTATTATTATTTTTTAATATTTTTCAATCAAAATTATTGCATAATTAAATTAATTCACAAATAATTTTTTGAATTGGTCCGTATCACTCAATTGACCATAACGACTGCATTGTTCTAGGTGTATTATATCGATTCTATCATATTGTAAGTAATTTATTAAGAAGTGCTAGTAAGGATTCATTATTTAATAAATACTGGCAACCATAAAATATTTACTATCGTTTCCCTACTAAAGCCAGCTTTTATAATTTAAATATTTACCCTATTTGTATAATAATCTCATGAATCTCACAAAGCTCCCGTTGTCCCGAGAAGAATTATGGCTGTTTACCTTAGGCCTTTGTGCCCCATAACCTATGCAGATTAGTCTAATGCAAGCTTGCATGAGTTCAATTCATTACTGCCCAAGGTACACAAGGCGGTAGAATTTCACATCCGCTCTTCTATCTCTTGGACGGATGAACCGTAAATCACTAATTTTCTCAAATTTTTCAGAATGTTTTTACTTCATATTTCATTGCGATTAACAGAATTTTTCAACTGCCTAGTACGTGGTTTTGCCACTGTGTACCACTTAAAACTGGGCGCAACACTCTGGTATTAAAGATTCGTCTTCTTAAAAAAATACAATCTGATATACAAAAGTTTATTTCCAAAAAAAAAAACAATGTATGTATATATATATATATATATATATATATATATATATATATATATATATATATATATTATAGTAAATTTGCTTATGAAAACAATAAATTGAAAATAAAGTTCAAGAACATGAGGCTTGACAGAGCTCAAATTGATTCTTTAATCCTCTTAAGCTCTAAGTGCCTTTACTACAATAACCATCCTGAACTATTTATATAAACTGTAGCTCGTGTAATAAACATATCGATATATTCAATAATAATTGAAAAAAAAATGTTATTCCTCACTGAATATGTTAATGATTTTTCTATGATTTTTTTGTTTGCTAGTTCGCGTAAAACCTGGAACGCCCCGGCGTACCACTAGGGCTGGAAACCCTGACCTAGTGATTAGCAAAAGCATGAAAGTCGATAAAAAATCGGAATTTCTTCTTAATTGGTAATTCTCGGTTTAGATTAGCATATATATCAAATCTAACACTTAAATCGGTTTATAAATAATATATTTTGTTGGAAAAATAAATAATAATAAAATGCGTAGCGAACACGGAAGTTCAATGCCGATCCCATTAATCGTAAACGGCTACATTTTTCAGCCATGATGAACATTAGGCAGGATAATAGTATTGTAAATTTTAAGTTAAAAGTATATTGTAGATTTTATTAAATGGAAGTAAATACCGTAATTGATTGTACGGGATTGATGGTTTGTAAAAATCCATCTATCAGAAATATTACTTAGAAACTCCCGTTTTATTTTTTTTCTAACAATTGAATATTTTGTTATAATTTCATATATTTAATTTTCTGTGAATATGGTATGAATTATCTCTTTGATCACTATTATCATTGTCATTTATTGGGTATGTACTATCACTCAATAAAAAAATAATTATTAAAACTTCAGTAACTGGAAACAGATTGTGTATTTATATATTAGATTATTAAAAATGCATATCTGTCGGAGGGGGGGAGGCCAAATGTCTAAAATACAGTTTAACAGAAAATCCCATTAAATATTTATTATTTTAGAAAGATCATTAAATTTCATGTATAGGAATTGGGGGAAATTCCGATTTATAGTGAGCTACTGAACATTAAATTAGAATCGAATGAAAAAAAAAATCCGGCCGTTCTGAAAGTCTATATCTCAGAAATTTATGATCATTGAAGAAAGATACAAAGTGTTTTGTAATGACTTAACTAAAGACTAAATAAAAATATCTGATGTGGGCAACACATGTCTTCCTTGTACGCCTATTAAATTATAAACCCGTGGCTCAAAAAGTTATACTGAATTTGGTTACTAGTTTTCAATAATTGACACTCGGCGTCCCGACATCCATCTATTGACACACACACAAAACCACACACTATTGTTACTGGAGGTCTCATTCCGTTATTATATGTCGTTTTCCTTCAGTAGGTAACTAGTTTCCAAGACATTTCTCCATGTTCCGTGACAACAAGAAAAAATGGGAAGGAAAACTAGTATTTTACATTTTATTTTAACACTTAAAACAAGTAATAAAAATGTTTAATTGGATTGGAAACCAAATTGCGTTTGTAACCTTTATTACTGAAACATATGATTTCTCTTTTAATTTAAATATAATTTTTGATGTAAGCTTATTATGACCTTCAAGTAAAGTACCCTTTTCGGCTCACAAATTTTAACCAAAATCTATTGAATACATTTATATCGATATAAAAGTCCTATTTACCAAATTTGAGATGTTTTATATTATACTTTAATATAATTTTTGATGAAAGTCTCATATGACCTTCAAGTAAAGTACCGCTTCCAGTTTTCCAATTTAGACCAAAATCTAGTATGTTATTTAAATCAATATATAAATTATAAATACTAAATTTGAGAAGTTTTGTATAATATTTTAATATAATTTTTGATGGAAATCAATTATGACCTTCAAGTAAAGTACCACTTCAGGTAATCAAGCAGTGACCAAAAAGGGAGGTTCACAACTAGATTTTACAGCAATCCTAAATACAAAATTGTAACTTTCTACAGCAAACTGTTTTTGAGTTATGCGAAATACGAACGTACGAATGTACGAACAGACGCCACGACGAAACTAGTCAAAATGGATTCAGCGTTGGTCAAAATGGATATTTCCGTCGAAAGCTGTAATTCGAAAATTTTCGCGATTACAATACTTCCTTTACTTCGTACAAGGAAGTAAAAATTATTTAAATAAAATCAATAGTGTAATTATTTGTAGATTCTTTGTTTTTATTTTTTAAATTTATTTTTTATGATTAATTATTATTTATAGACGATTGAAAAAAAAAAAATTTCTTCTAACAAATCATTTATGTCATGATGGCATAAAAATAATTGAGATATTCTTAAATTAATAAATAAAAAAAGATTGTGTCTTATGTAGGGAACTTAGCAAAGTGGCTAACTGTACGCATCACTGTAACGAAATGTCTAACGGCCGTAGACATCTCTAGTTGATGCTGAAACATAGCATTTCTACGTACATGATCGGGTAACAGTGCGCATGATGACTTAATTTAAGCAAGTACACCAAGTGATCAAGAAATATTTGTGACTTGCTGTGAAACTTCACAGAATTGAAAAACCAAACGGAACTGACTAAAATTTCTAATGAAGACAGTTTGAATAATTCAACCTCGAGTGATGTTCCAGAAATGAAGCGTTCATTCCCCAGAATATCATCCGTGACACCCTAAGCCGTCTGCCCCAAAGGGTAATTCTTTCCTAGGCATTGCCCCTGTACAATAAATAGAAAATAGTTTAAAAGAGTAGCATTTTCTCATTTACCCAGAATTGTACCCGCGTAAAGTAATCTAAGAAACAAGATTAAATAAGGAAAATTTTCCTAGGTTTAGAATTATTATTTATAAAAAAAAATCGAAATTATTACATTTTTTCTTTAGTTGCGCACAGTTCCCTCACTTTCCTATATTATTATTATTCATTTTCCAATAAAAAATATACCTATAAATAAATAAATAAAGACACTTTTTATTTTTAACGAAACGTTTATGCCAAAAAAATTATTACAAATCTCATGGATAAAATTGAGAATTTCTTATCAGTGAATGACTTCACCGGTATGGAAAGGAAAAATAAAATTTAACGGTTTATATCGTCTGAATAAATTCTAAAAAAAAGCAAACTGAAAAATACGTGAAACATTCTAATATTATTAGCTTTTGAAATAGTTGCAATGTAGACACTCGTCATCCATGGAAGTGCTGCTGCCGGCGTCATTTTGACGTCAATTTGGCAATGATCGTCAGGCGACGGAATGTTTTAAACATTTTAAAAAATATAAGAGTCAACACTTTTTTCCAAAACTATTGAAACAATTTCTGCATTATCCGAAAAAAAAAATATAGAGACCATCACAGATATTTTACTTTTACTTAAAAAAGTCTTTAATCCTAATGCGTTATTATTGATAAATATACTATAATTTTAGGCAAGATGTATATACCAGCCATTTTCCAATTTTAAAATTCGTTAATAGAACTACCAAAATCTGAAACTAAACACATTTTATTTAACCAAAAATGTTTTCTCAGTTTAAAAAAATATATATAAGTATTTCTATTATTACTTCCTTATTACCTAAAATTAATTAAATTATTTAATACCTTTTTTATTTAATTATGGTATAAAATACTTGAAAAAATATTTTAGCTGATTTAATGAGAAAAGTATGTAAATCTTTAAAAGCTACCAAAATTTGATGATTTAATAACAAAGCCTTAAAGCTGTAGATAATAAAAAATTCAACTAGAAGTTATCAAATCGGCGAGCACCTCAAACGTAACAGAAAAAATCCAATAACAAAGTTGAATTTATTGGCTTGATATACATGCATTGTAAAACATTCTACCTGTATTTACTATTAATGAAGAAATAATGCGAAGTATTCAAAGAGATTCATCAATAAAACATTATTGTTGAACGATTTAGGGTAAATTCAAACGTGTCATTTTAGGTCGAAAACCCATCAGGCGGAATACTGAACGGGAAGCAGCCTTTCGAATAACAAACCCTCATTTTCTCACTTTTTAATAATCGTGAATATGTATTTATCAATCGAAGTTAAAAGATTTTATTGGGTCATATTTCAGCCTTCATTATCATTAATATTTGTTTTGAAGCTGTATCGGGGAACAGTACTACTATATATTATTACGGTAGATCTCAGGAGCGATGGATTTTGATGAGTGAGGTATCGAAAGAAAGGGAATTTCATGGAGAAGTGACGAATCCTAATTTCCATTATTAAATTCTTACTAGGGCTTAAATAAAAGTGATGAAAAAACTGGGAGGTTTCAAAGATTTGACGACAGAGTCGGCGGATCGAGACATGATAACGCGAGCATCAAGGATACATATGCTCCAATGGAACATATTGGTACCATGTTTTTAAGCCCAAAAATCCACCGTTTTCGAGATAACGCACAGTGTAGGTCCGTGCCATTTTGCGCACGTGCCGTTGTCATGGCAACTTTATAACTGTAAAAGTTGAAACTATTTACAAAAGTTTTTCAATAAGTGTGGAAAGATTATTTTGCAAATAAAATGTTGTTTTTTTTTGGGTTCCTATGAGTGATAGAGGAGATTATATATTCTTTCCCATGTCTAACCCTAAAGGTTCAATATGATTTACTAAACATAGAAAATGTTATAGATGATGTTATTGATAGATTTTATAGATGTTATTGCCTATTAAACTGAAGGGATAACTAATTACTTATTAAGTAAACTATTACTTCAATGCAGTCATTATAAACTATGTAGCTTCACCAAATGTGTGTGTTAAATACATTTACTTGGTAGAATTATATTGTTCAGGCGAATAAACATGTTTCCTTAATATCGCTTATACTTCGAATTAAAAGAAGGAAAGATGCGAGAATTCTAGCTCGGGTATACTAGTTTTTCATAAATCTAGTAACTGGTTTTTCCTTTTTTTTTTTAAATGTTGAAAATAACTTGGAAATTTACGTTTTTATCGTTTTAATAAATACGAGAGCTTTATTTCCTCTTAATACATAATAAATTGGATTAAAATGCATCGAAAATTTAAGAGAACTGTTTTATAGTCAAATATTACAATGAGTCTCAATTAAGGACGATAAATAATAATGACGAAGGAATCATTGTGAGCAATGTAAGGAAATTAAATAATAACGAAATAAATAAATAGAATAAAATAATGAAAATTAAAATTAAAGTTTTACTAACGTAAAATAGACATCTTAAACACAGCCATACTTATGGAGAGAAAAGCATGACTCCAATAAATCCCATCGGTTCTGCTACTTAAAAGTATTATAAGTGTATAAATAGAAGCTGGAATATATTAATCTTTGATATTAGGTGGTTAAAATTTCACCCGATAATCCTTTTCGGTCCATCGTGAATAAATGAGGCAGTCGAAGGTTGAGGATTAAAGAAAAAGGGCATCAATTATAATTAAGGGCCCAGCGCTAGTTTACCAGAAAGCCTTTTATGGCGCTATTACTCTATATTAGAAGTAGGACTTTTTTCCAATTCTTCTTTTGAATTTTTATAGCTATGATGAGTGATATCAATCTTATAATGGTATTCATCAACTTAAAAGCTTCAATATCGCTTAAAACGGTACTCGTATTCGACATTAGATCACAGAGATTCTTGAAGATTTTATTATATATTTTTTTTTTTAATTATGCATGATAATAAGCGGCCGAGGTTGGTATTCGCATACTTGAGTAGTCCTCCATTAAACGCATGATCAACCAACAGATATTCATTTTTAACAAAGAAGTCTTAAGAAGGATGAATAGGAAATAATAAGAATGATTTTTAAGACATAAGAAGATTGAACTGAATGAAACAGACAGTGGTTGACACCATGCACCAAATAGATTTATATGTACCGAAAAAATAAAGAAGTACTTCTTTTTTCTTTTTTTGTATATTCGAATTTCCTTGTACCCAAAATAGTCACTTAAGCAAATCAAAATGTCACTAAATGAAATGTGAATATCCAGAATGCCCAATAAAAAGATCTTTTAATTCTTTTCTCATGATATCTTTATCGGAAATATTTCAATTACAAATTTATTATGAAAGTTGATAAATCGTGGCCACATTTGAGCAGGCGATTAGGGTAAATTGGATTACCGTGGACAAATTCCTAGAATGCAATAGGAATTTGGAACAGGCTCACCTCTTCTACTTTATACGCTTTTTTTTTTTTCATTTATAGAATTTTTGAATGTTTCTGGATAATTTTTTGTCATGAAAAATATAAAAAAATCACAACTTAAAGGTTAAATATTTTTCTACCTATTATTTAGATTTTTTCATTACTTTTATGTTTGACAATTTTATTTTTTTTCAATTTATTTTACCTAAATATTCATTACTATTAGTTTGTATCATATTTTTTTCAATATCCTTATTCACTTTGTCTATTCCCACAATTTCTACGATCTTCCACCCACCCAACAACATCAACAATGTACTATAATAAAATGCATACAATTGCTATTAGTGATGTTGCTTGATCGACCGAGATGCTATTATGATGAAATCAATAATCGGGATGCAGTCAACAAAGAATATTTTTTATTTCATATGCCTAATTATATATATATATATATATATATATATATATATATATATATATATATATATATATATATATAATTAGGCATATGAAATAAAAAATATTCTTTGTTGACTGCAACCCGATTATTGATTTCATTTCAAAATTTCATTTCATGCCAATTTCATGTTTGGCAGCATGCAGCAATGTGACCTTGATGACCCCCTATATGTATATATATATATATATATATATATATATATATATATATATATATATATATATACATATATACATATAGGGGGTCATCAAGGTCACATTGCTGCATGCTGCCAAACATGGTTTCCAGGAGGCAGCTGCAGGTCCCTTTCAGTCAGTCCCTTTCTGCAGGATCAGTCAGTCTCTTTGGGACCAATTCTGGGTTGTTCAGGATCAGCAGGCGCACGAGGACCTTTATTTGTTTCCCCAAAGCAAACCGTTCGTGGACCTAACCCCCGGGCGGCTATTTGACATCCTAGAAAACAATTTAGGTACGTGAGGTCATCACTTCTACGCCTGTATATATATATATATATATATATATATATATATATATATATATATATATATATATTCATGTTCTTTGTAATACCTATAATAATTATCAAAATTAGTCAACTGTTCTTAAAAAAAAAAAAATGTTTGAAATTGGTAATTTTTTGAAACTATATTTTTCTAATTAGTTTATAATTTTTATTAATTTATAATTTTTGCTTTGAAAAAAATTGAACTTAATGGTGAATAACAACGTCAAATGACTAAAATTAAGCTATATAGAAATTCATAGAAGATTTGGATTGTCACGAGCAGAGATCATAAATTGTACTCTTCGTTTGTCTCTTCTAATAAAAAAAAAAAAAAATCTTCAAAATAGAAAAATTAACCGGAATCAATCATTTGTAGAATGCTTTAGAATTTTTGTTTCTAATTAATTTAATTATTTGATGATGAATTAAGAGGGATCCCAAGGATCGCATGTACTTTGCGATAAGACTGAAAATCTAATAGAACCTCTAGCCTGGCAGAGAGTTAGCACAAAAGATCCAAATGGATCGAAGTCACAAAGGGCTAAACCCAAACCTAATTAATAATAATAATGGGTAGCAACCGAGTCAATAGTTACTGTAATCAAGTTGCCAGCCATTCGTTAATTCCTATTAATTCCCTGTAAGTTCAATGTCGTCATAGATAGGTCCTCTGTTGCGTTAATCATATTGCTACATGTGTGCTACGTATTTATTTATCATTACGCTATGTAGATTAGAACATCATTGTGCTGAGTAGACCCATTTTAAACAACTTAGATAATATCCTTTGGCTTCCCCGGATTCCAAAGAGAAAAAATATTTTAAATCATTAACAACAACAAATCCCACCCTCTAGAGTTATGAAATCTTTATAAAATCAGAGAAAAAAATAATGCAAAATCGTGTTATTTTAAAGTATTTTGGGGCGAAAAACTTACCTTTGAAAATAAATTGCATAACTATCACTAATAATAATAATATTATATTAATCACCGCACCTAGCCTTCTTAAACTCATTAAATGCAGATTCATAGACCTTACTAAGTTCAGGATCTACTAATCCCTCATCGAGCACAATGCTAACTTAGGCCTGAGAGTCTTCGATTCACAACGAGTCCAATGGACTAACGATAATCGTGTGGATGGAATGGAAAATGGTAAAATGAGACCCAGTTTTGGATCTGTTATGGAGAACGCAATATGGTTTCTTCGCAGAAATGCTGCTCTGATATGAGAATATCGAGTTTTGAGACTCTTTGTCAGATTTCAGAGTTATTAATTTGGAATTCAGGAAAGGCCCATTAAAATTGTACATAATTACTCCCAGTAGAATCAAAGCCAGAAGAAGACCTAGAATGCGATGATGTTCCGGACATATCCCACCCTACCCGTCTGAGAGATGTGATGAAAGATCTGGGACTTGCGGGGATGAATTGAATATATGATGGAATAAGAGACTGACCAGGAGAGAATGATTGAGCAGTCCAAGGACCGTTGAATGCGTCTATATCACCTCATGATGAAGAATATAACTTCACTAATCATTCATACTTATTTATTTTAATATTATTTATTTATTATTATTTATTTTAACATTTATTGATACAGATTTAATAGAGTCCACGTGAGTTTTGAAAAAAAAAATCCAGGATAATTTACAAGTTCTTGGGAAAAAAGTTCATGAACCATAATTTTATTTCATTTTCCATATTTAGTTCTAAACCTGTTTAGTAAAAAAAATGACTATTATCAGATTGCCTGTCGGTAACACCACAATAAAATAACATAAAGAACAGAACCCAGTGGTACCCCTTCCGTGGCTTGATTTAATTTCTTTGTTAGCAGATCACTCCTCCACGTTTTTTTAGTTTTCTCACTGTGTTCTCAGGCATGATAGAAGTGGTCATTTGGTCTGTTAGTGCGTTTTAGTGTCAGAGTAGTTTTTCATGAACGCGTTTGTAATAAATTGTTACGTGTTCATCGACCGTTGGAATTTGTAAGTCAGTACGCAAAGTTTTATAATTACCACATACTATGGTGCTATGATGATAAGCCCAGGTGTTTTTGATTGAAAAGTTTGTAGTAATTTTATGTGAGCCTCTTTGCAATGAAATTGCCCGAACTATTTTTTGTAGGTAAGTGTAGTAACGTGGTTAATTTTGCCTTTTTTTTGATTTGGGATTTATTCTAAATAATTAGTGCATTGGATTGAGATCCAGCATTATTTTTTTTTTAAATTAAAAGAATTATAAAATAAAATCAATTATAAGCATTTTTAACGATTTTAACAACTGTGGAGTGAAACAAAATAGTAAGAACCCTCAAAATTGCTTCTTATAGTTATATTATCATGTAGATAAGCGGTTCCTATAATTTGATTATTAGACAAAATAAGCCGTCATTATGAAAATGATCAATCTTTATCCACTAAATGTTCAAATTGTTAGCAACCCAACTGGGACTAGCACGCGATCTACAGTTCAGCATAACCTTGTATTTAATGAGCAGTGTAATGGCCATAATAATGGAAAAATCGTTAATTAAAAAAACGAAGAAATGAAATAAAAATTAACATAAAGTCATTGTTCAGTATCTAATAATCAGATTTTTTTTCTTTTCATTTTAAAAATATATTTAACTAAAAATACTGTCTATATTTCGGTATAATTGTAAAAATCTTCTGTAAAATTTGAGACTTTTATAATTTTTATGAGTCGAGGAAAAAAAATAAAAAATATATATTTATTGTATTTTCAAGGCCTGATAGCATCCCGGATAAAAAAATTTTGAATGCGTAATAATTTCCATAAATATTTTACTGACGTATCGACATAAATTAATGCCATTTTCAAATGTTATTAAAAAAAATGTTGCATATTCTTGGTCCAGTAAGCCATTAATTAACATTTTTAAGTACCCGATATAGGTTGTATTTCATTTAAAGCAATCAGTTTATATTACAAAAAATATAATGCAAATAAAAATTTTAGTTTATTAATTTTTATTAGTTATGCTTAACTTGTTGAAGAAATTTCTTCCAGTATTCCTATTATTTTTATTAGAGTTTCCGTTACATTTTTTTTTTTGCCAACGTTTCGGGCGGTTTTCTCATCTATAGAACAAATTCATTAAATCTACATATATTCTCAAATTGGTATAAGAATATGACACTCTCGTCATCGAATTCTATGATAAAATTGAATTATAATTTTTAATAGTGTAAATATTAAGACGTAAATTGTAATAAAGTAAGACGTGACAAAGAGAATTAATAATAATATTGTAAAATTGTTTTATATGGAAGGTACTGATATAAGGGTTTCAGAGAAAAACTCCGGAACGTTAACAAAGAAAATGTAAAGGAAATTGCAAGGAAAGGTATGGGAATACTTGAAGAAATGTCTTTACAAAATTACTCAAAATAATGTTAACTATGATTCTTCCAAAATGAAATAATATTGACAAAACTACTTAGTTTATTATTTTATCTAATATGTGTCTTCAGTAGCATAGTAAGATATAGTAAGATAAGATCTTTCAAAAAAAAAATCTGCTTATATATGTGGTGATACATTACCGTAAACGAAAAACCAATATGTGAGAATGATAAATAAAAGTATTCCAATAAAGATACATTAGAAATACCAACACCGTATAATCAGTTTCAAACTCACACGAAGGAAGGAACAATGCAGTAGTGCAGAAGTCAGGAGAACTTAAGTTTCGGCAGTAAACTTGTGGCTGATTAGTATGGACTAAGCCAATTATACGATTGAGTAGTTTTGCAACGGTGTTGGTGTTTATGGTCTATGGTCTGTATGGGTGGCTTTCCACAATTTGCGGAAACCAGAACCGAAGTAAGGGTAGCTCCGGATGCTATTGTTATAGACGAATAGAATAGGAAACTTCGGAATGGAATGTTCGCTAGCCTATAAGCCATGGAGGAACTCGAGAGAGAGGAAACGGTACGATCAGTTAGCACATTAAAAACCTTAATATTAGTATTCCCTCAATATTTAATATTTCTTTTTAAAATTAAATTATATGTAGGTATAAATATTTCTATAATTGCCATTACGAGAATTAAACGGATGGATTCCTGTTTTTCTCTACTTCGTTAGATATATACAAAGAGCCTATCGTGCTTAGGCAGGTAACTTAAGTTTTTCTGTTGTTTTTATTGATCCTTGCAGTAATTGTGGTTTTTCTTGCCATCTATCTACGTAACAACCATCCCCAACATTGAAGGCAACTACTAAAATAAATTAAACAAAGAGAATAATGTATCTGCACTATGGCCCATTAAGAATCTTGAGTTCAGCGAACGGCAATGGTGTACTATACCTACGTTAATTAGAAGATGGTGGTGTGATCAGAATTCACGTGTCTCCCCCTTCCGCTCCCCGATGTACTATAGGTCGGATAGGTTGAAGGCTCACTTAATTGGAATAATTTTTAAAGAAAATTAACTAGAAATAGTTTTTAAAAGAACAAATAAAACCATTAAGTTGACTCACATAAACAACATACCATTCAATGCAATAATTCGTAGGAGATTTTACAAGCTATTACAAGAAGATATTTGATGACAGTAAGCAGAAAGGATATAAAATAAAAATTATTAGTAAACCATAGTGGGCTATTGTTATAGTATCTGATACAGTTTACAATATATTAGAGTTAATATTATCTTATTATAAATATTAACGAGATTCATTAATCAAATATCAATCAATTAAGAAATTGAAACACGTTTATATATATATATATATATATATATATATATATATATATATATATATATATATATATATATATATATATATATATATATATATATATATATATATATTTATATCAGCTTTAGTTTTTTAGGCAATAATTTTTGAACTGATTAGAAAAAAAAAATCTTAAGACTTATATTGCGTAAAAACGAAATTCATTTCAACGTACAAATTATTTTGAACACTTTTTCGTCCAAGGAGAATCTCAGTTCCTCTCTCATTTATTCAAGTTTTTTCCTCTCCGGCATAGAAGTAGAAGCTTTACTTCATCAGAGTATTCAGGAACCAATGGGTAGCCGAAAAAGTGTTAAGTGTCATAAAAAGATTATTATTTATTTTTAATATAATTATTTTTGAGAAACATTCACCCGAACTACAAAAATGCATTTAGAAATATAATTTAGAGCAAGACCAGTTCAGCTTAGCGGTTGTCATCCCAGGAGAAGCAAGCTCACAATGCACACTTTATTAGATTAACATTAGGTTTACGTTCACTAAAGACTAAATATTTAATTATTTTTTATTAATTAGAAAAAAGTTTATTAATTCTTGCTTCTTATTTCTCATTTTGGAAGGGTGAGGGGGGGGAGGGGAAAGAAGAAGTTTATAACTTCATTTATTAGGCAATTTTGTGATTTAGAGGGTTAATAAGCTTTAAAAATACGAGTTACCTTTATTGTCGTTGGATTTAATTATTTTTGTGCAGCCATCGTTTGTTGCTTTCTGTTCTTCACATTTAAATACATATTCGATTTTTTTTTTTCAATCGCCTTTGGTTAATACAATTTAAATAACATTTAAACATACAACTATATTTCCGAAACATTATCTCAAAATTATTCAAATAGCTAATCACCAGTCAATAAAAAAATTGATAAATCCAAAAACCGAAGCAAGAGACCTTCAAAGTTAATCCTCAGGCACAATCCTCGCACTTTTACCAAATACAATATAATAAAGAAGAATTATTACCAACTTGATTTTGCGATCATGCAGGCTAGTCCCAACATCTGCCCGCTTCTGGTTTGAGGCTTATAATTCACTTATGTCATCCCTCTTCAATATTCATATACATCGGACGATCTGTCCATTTGTAATTATTCAAATCATCTATTTTAAATAATTATTTCAACGCTGTCTCTCATTAACTGTTCTAAATAGTCTAGACAATGTTCTGCTAAGGTCGAAATATTCTGAGAGGTTTCGGTTTAGATATGCTACCTACATATCTGTCCTACGTAAAATCACTTTGTGGTATGTTCTTAAATGAATTATTGATAAAAAAAAAAAATAATAATAATTTTAATCGATTGGGAGGAAGTTTCGAAATTGTTGGATTTGCCATTGAAGGATAGGTCAGCAACAAATGAGACACTGAAGTCATTAAGGTAAGGTGCCCCAAATCCGTCCCCTCAGTTATCTAGCGTTGATAGTATTACTACCAGCTGAATAAAATCTTAAAATACTTCTGTGCCACCTAGTTGGCTGTTGACAATAAAATAATTGTGACTGGAAGTTTGAGCTGAGCCTCACCAATTTTCAATGGAACGAGGAGATGCTGATTATAGTATTCGTTTAACTTCAGAACGCTATTCTGGTGCATCATGCAAATATAATTTTTTATTAATCTTTACTATTAGCATTATTTTCATCTTCAAATTGTCCGAGGCCCATAGGTTTACACGTAAAGGAAGGTAAAAATGTCCTTTCATTCATAGGTTGAGTCCATAATTCGTTCCTTTCAATTTTTTTTTACTCCTCTGAAGACAAACGAGGAGAAAAATGGATTAAATGTATGACTGTGAATCACTGACTGTATTCGTTCTTACCAAAATTAGAGACATTTTTTATTTGAATGGATAATTAGTCACATTTCATAGCTTAATAATCAATAATCAAAACGTTTAAAGTACTTAAATGTCAATAAATTTCGTTTTCGAGTTATTTACCTTTACTTAAATGCCCCTGTTTTCAAATACATAGTAAATGGTGAATTTAATTGGGGGACAAAATTAGGACCACTCCTTTAAAATCATAACAATTAGGAAATTTTTATTTTTGTTTATTCAGAAGATTGTTTAGTTCTGCACATCTGTCGGTATAGAATAGGGCTGCTTTTATCAATTTTTGGAAATTTTAAACTTCAGTTCCATATTTAAAATTTCGAATTTGGCTTTGGGGGACAATATTTGGTCACATTTTCTCGCAATGAGGATTTTCATAAGAATTATAAATTGTATGGATTGAATACGGGAAGATTTTGACAGCTTACAGTGGAGCATCTAAGCTCAACTCCATTTGTACAAATATGTCTCATTATAATCTTTTAAATAAGTTTTTTTAAAATTAAATTGGGTGTTCTGAGAGTTTGCTTAGTGCATGTCGGAACGAATTTTAGTTTCGGGTCATGTTTCAGGTGTCCAAGTGAGTCGCTTGTAAACGAAATATAATTAAGGAATACTATAAAGCAGGATATCGGAGATTTGAAACGAAGTACAAAGTAGATTTGTTGGAATTTATTTAAATCCTCTAGGTTTAACACAATTTGATTTATGTGACTGAAAAGTTAGGGATGCAATAAACGGATCATTATTTGTAGATAACACCCATGTGTCATCGTCTTATTCTGAGATATGAATTGATGAATCTAATAAAAATTTATAAAATCATAAACAATTTCCTCAGGTCAAAGAAAAAATAATTTTGTGGTAGGTAGATACAATTTAGCAAATGAATAAAAATTCGATTATCCGAACGCAACTCGAAAACAACAAATAGAGAATAGAATATTTGTAACAACATAAACCACTTTTGATGATAGTTTGAATGAAAAACTTTTAATATTTACGATATATATATATATATATATATATATATATATATATATATATATATATATATATATATATATATATATATATATATATATATATATATATATATATATATATATATATATCTTACTAACATAAAATTTATTTAAAAAATATTAAAAATTAAAATAAATATATATAAAACAGCCAACTATACGTCTTCCAATGGTTTTGGGCATTAATAAAAATTAATAAAAAACAAATTCCACATTTTAAAAAAATAATTATTTAAAATATTTGAAACTACACAAATCCTAAAGTAACTCTATTTTGGCTGCATTATGTACTCCCTTGAATGCCTAGATATATTCAATAGAAATTATATAAATCGGCATCCTAAAAATTATCTTTATATATTCATTTATATTGCACTATAAACACCCATATTGTTTTTCACAATATATGTTCTGTGATGATTGATAATGGTAAATATTTGTATTTGATTGTAACTGGAAAAAAAAATAATGAATCGAATGTTAAAAAATAAATATAATTTATTTAAAGGGCAACGCAATTTATAGGAGCAACTAACCCTCTAATTTAAGTAACAAAGAAAATTCAAGTATACATAAAGTAGTTGTAAATGAAAGGGACCGAATGTAGTAGGATTTCTGCCTGAAAGCACATAAGTTCAACCCTTTTACTAGTTTCTTTCCTCTGTGCCCTTTGCATTTTTTCCTGTTTTTGTTTTAATTTTTTTTTTTTTTACATAATAAATTGTCAACAAATCACTGGCGAGTACCACAATTCTGGTTGTGTACCAAGCACATGCAACTGATTAAAAAACTTGTATATGTTCAAACTTCCTTTTTCTGGAGATAATATCCTTAAGATACAATCAATTCTTGCCTATAATAAGTACCAAGAATAATAAGCAAAAATTGAGTTGCAATAAATAACTGGTTCGCATATGGTCGTATATCACTTGAAAAGTTGCAGTGTTTTTGATAAGTTTTTTGAAAAGTTTTATGAAAATATTGGCTTTCCTTATTTAAAAATTTATAACTTATTAAATTTTGATAGATTTGTCATTTGAAAAGTATCAATTTGAATAAACTATGGAATATACATAATATGAACTGATAGGAATAATAAGTTACTATAAGTCATCACTTATATGTGGTTTGCTTTTATATAAATAATACAACTAAAAGAAATACACTAAATAAATACATATAAATATATATATATATATATATATATATATATATATATTACCTTTTTTTACCTTATACCTTATATACCTTATTAGTGTATATACCTTATATACCTATAAGTTAAAGTATATACGGTATATATATAAAAGAGCAGGACCGCAGCGCCAAGAATTAATATAGATACATTTGCATGTATATGCATTTGAGTACGTAGAACGTGTATTACTGTTCTATTTTCTTTTAATAAACCAAGGGATATATCACTACATAAGATCCTATACTATGAATGTACATATCGTAATGAAAGAAAATGAATTTACTTAGCTGTCTCAACGTACAGCATCACTTCAAAAATTAATTTTAGAAGTTTGAGTAAAACGTTTCATCTAACATCAAAAGAACCTAAAAAGCAACTACAGATTTTTAACTTTAGGACCGCTCTGTAATATGTCAGTTCAGCTATTATTTTTAGTAAACTATAATATATATACTTTTTTTATAACATGTGGTTATTTTAAATTAATTTACAAAAATGCCTAATCAACAGTTTTGTTGATCAATTATTTGTTGATTGGTTAAATAGATTCAAATTGTTTTTCTCTAAAGCCGTTGAAATATTTTATCACATTTGTTATAGGGATCGAATTAAAATTTGGCTTTGAGAAACCAGAAGTTCAATTCAGATATATCAATCTCCACCAATCCTTGCAGAGATCATAACTGGCATAAACGGACTAATGTTATTCTTGCAACAACATTACTACACTTTAGCAATCTTGACGCGATAAAGTCTTCAATTTCGTTTCTTTTAAATATGCAAAAAATTGATGAGCTATAATTTCGAAGTTAATGAGTATTTTGTACAAAACGATTATTACGTTAGATTGGGTACATTCAATAAGAAAATAAAACTATCTCAAAATTGTTAGTATTCATAAAATACTCATTAACTTCAAAATTGTGCCTTGCCACATTGCTGCTCCAAGCCTTTCATATCATAGATTATTGATACTAAATTTTCTCTTAAGAAGTATTTTTACCCATATTTTCACACTGATTAACAAATTTTATAGTTATTTTCATTTTTAAATTATTATTTCAAATAATAATAAAATTTATCTAAAAACTTCAGAAATTCAGGATTTTATTGCTTAAACTTGGAGAAGCTCAAAGAAACTGGTCACGCTCCAGCAAAATATGTTATGTCTCTTACGCACTGTATGCGTATTACTTCATCATGCTTGTTAATCATTCCTTTTTTTTTTTTTGTTAGATAAGAATATGTAAGATAGTTTAAGTTTAGCGCTTGAATTCAATTATGTACGTGCTTTTCAATTGAACAGAATAACCCCACCTCTTGTTAGCATCTCGTCTCCTTTCTAAAAACAGAACGAAACCAGTTCAAGTAAAAACCAATACCGTTTTTGGAATGGCGTAAAGGAGAGACTGGAATCTTGCTTGTCTTACTCCCATGTTTGCTACCGAGGAGCTCAGAAAGACGTGATCATTAAAATCAGTAGAACATGTAAAGAGCTGAATACATGCACAAGCTACTTAAGCTCATAATGGCATAAGCGTTACATACATGCGATACAGCCAAAAAGATCAATTCGAACAACTGCAAATTTTTTAATTAAAAATATTAAGAATGATAACTAAAGCACCTTTTTTGCTATTACCATTACACCAAATACTGACTTACTCCACCTAACAATCGATCAACGCATAAGGACCCTTTGCCTGTGAATTCATAATGCACAGACATTAGATATACCAATGGTAATGGGATTAGCTGCGTTTGACACGCCCAACAAAACAAGGACTAGAAGAATAAAAAGGTGCTGGATGAGAAATCGTCAGTGAGGTAGCAGTGCCAGCGAGAGACTTTTCATGATTTCTTTTCATAACAAGTACTAATAAGTATTATATGTAGAATATTTATCGTTGGTCAACTTCACAGATGTTTTAAGTACAAGTTAGTCATCGCAGCAGTAAAAGTTGAAAACTTTTGGAAAGTGTCTAAACAAAATTACATAACTGTTTGTAACTGGTATTATAATAACATCAAAGTATCCTAATATACAAAATCCCAAAGTGAATTAATAAATAAGGAATTATTAGATGCTAAAAGAAACCTTAAGTTTTTTTTTTTACTCGAAATTATAAAATTTATACTTCTATGAAGTTGATTATCAATAAGCATACAAACACACACAAACAGATGTGATATTATAATTAGTTTAGGTTCGATATATAGATATTTTAGCCGGATAGAATTTATCAGTTTCTATATCTCGTAATATCAGATAAAAACTATAACGCACGAACGGTATAATATGTGATGCGTATTATTAAATATAGTAGCTGTGCTTAAGTCAGCCAACTTCTTAACGGTTTCTGGTTAGGGATGTAAATATCGAAAAAAATATCGGTAAATATCTTAACGAGAGTTTTCAAATATATCAAAATGCTAGTTATATATATATATATGAATGAAAAGTATCGATATTTCGATGTTTTTAATGTTTAAAAGCAGAAGATTTCTACATTGAATTATACATTAATATAGGATAATATAGATTAACAAGCCTTAGATTTCATAGCAATAATTAAATATTCATAAATATCACAAAACAATTATTAAAATTTATCAAAAAATAAATAAATAATAATAATAGATAATAGGAACTAGAGAAAATATTTATTTAATTGCTTAAATATAAAAAATAAATAAATGATAAGGAGGGAAGAGAATCAATATTTTGAATGGGCTACTTAAAACCTGTCAAAGTACATATTGACATTTTTTATTAAAAAGTGTCATTACTAAGAACTAGAGAATAATGAATTATATTGCATAAGAAAAAAAATAAAAAAAAAAATAAGGAAGAAAAGCACAATTGAATTAATAATGACAGAAAACTATCAAAGTTATAGATCTTATTGACATTTTTTTATTTTTTATTATTTTTGTTTGCTTATTTAATTCTTTTTTGGATAAGATATCGGGTATCGATATTCAAGTTTTAATATCGATATTAAGCTATATCGAGTTGAAACTATCGGACAAAAATGTCGATATATTTATTTTAAAATACAGATATTTTGATATTTTTACAATATTCTAAAAGCCGCCTCCTTTAGAAGGATGGGACTTAAAAAAATCAGGATATCAAGGCCCGTTTTGTCGAAATATCGAACTACTATTTCGATATAAATATATTTCGATATTCCTATTTCTATTCTAAATTCGAACTTTATTTTTACTTTTTTGGAAGGGAGCTGAGGGGGGAGGGGAGAGGGGAAGGATTAATAGCTTCATGACGGCTTTGTTCCATAAGAAAAGTTACCGAAGTAACTCAACGAATGGAGCAAAAGTAGATTTCATTCTTTATACTAACAAAGTTAGAAGAGACCATAAATTTTTTTCAAGCTCTGAATGAACAAGAAAAAGGAATGAAAAGGTCTTATTCAAAGGTAGCTAGCACAGCTATCATTCAAGCAACTCTGCCTTTATAGGATTCATTCCACTGATTCCAAGGATCAAGTTGTACGAAATATATACATCTATTGCTTTTGATATTCATTGATTAATAACTGCGATTTAGAGGTATGAATGAAAACAAAAAAAAGTCTTAATTTTTAACTTATAGATTAGGTATGTAGTTTTTATTAATTAAACTTATATTATATGATTCCTGTTTTTTATACAGTGACCCGTTTCCTATTCATTATTTTTCAGATTCAAAGTTGATTAAAATGTGCACTGATCGGTTAAAAAGAGAAGTACATATTGATTGGAATATGTATATATTTAATTACCTACAAATATATTTTTTTAAAACCTTAAAGATTAATTTATAAACCTGAAATAATGACGCCTTAAAATATTCTCTATATCGCTATAAAAATATCGCCTGAATAATCATGATGTTCGAAAAACGGTTTTACCTTTTTATACTTATTGTGATGAAAAAACATTCTAATTAAATCATGAAAAACTTAAAAAGGAAGATTTTAAAAAGCTGATAAAATAATTAAAAATTCAATATTGTCTACATTCGAATTTAATATCACTCTATAAATGTGAGTGCGGAGTCAGTCAGTTTACAGACACTAACAATTAGAATTCTGAAGGTTGCCTACATTTTCACAATTAGTTATTCAAACACAAACACATGCTACAATGTAAAATTTTTTAGAGTAATCAAAATTTGTTAAACAATTTATTTTACTAATTCTAAAAATATACCCCTATTACTATGTAATATAACAAAAAACCACAATGATACGTTCTTCCTCAACTTCATGCGTCATTCATCTGAGTGTTTTTGTGACTTTTATAGGAAAGTATGAACTTCTATGAACCAATTATCTTTATGGCATCAGCTTCATAACAATAATTGACCACTATTTTTTTCCCGTAATGAATTTCTGCAACCTTTATATAGATCCATTCTTCGCATTCTTTTATATTTTTAAAATGCAATGAGTTACGAGTTGATAACTATTTAACTATTCCCTATAAAATCATTTTAACTGTTTACTAATTTACACATTAGTAAATGTTCAACAAAGGCTGATTTGCTCTTTGAATATAAACTCGGTAAGTCTCTGATATATACTAAAAATACTATCATAAATATATATAATACACTAAAAATAATATTTTCGAATTCGGAATATTGATTTTTCACGTTTAAAAATATTGGTTTAAAAAAATCACGAAAAGCGTAAAAAAAAAAAAAAACAAAGATTAATTTTATTTTAATAAATCGCTACCAAAATAAACTTTTCCTTACTTTGTATAGATTTAAACAATTTTTCGACTATTATTTCTGCTGCAAGCTAATTTGTATACGAATACTTTATAACTTTTGCTCTTTAATTTTTTTAAAACCATATATAGCTCTTATAGATCCAAGCGCTTAGTTAATAGTTACGGAGAAAGTTTTAGACAATTTTATACTTATGATAAATTTAATTTTCGAGATGGAAAAACAGACAGTCAAATTTCAAAACCGCTTATTATCGCGATATGAGTGATAAATAAAATAGATAAAAAATAAAGATAAAAAATAATAAAACACTATTTAATTATTGACAGTTTTTATTTAGTATGGAAATGAATTGTGTAATTTTTGGTGGTTTTCAGTTCCTTAAATATTTTTAAAAATCCATACTTAACTGTTACATACAAAACAATTACATCCTCTGAACTCTCTGCTGAGATCATTTCGTGTTATGAAATTTAACCTTTCATATTTGAGATATATTGAAAACTATTATAAGCCAATTATACCAAAAATTTTTAAAGATTTGAAGGTTACAAACATCTTCTTTTTCAATATGATAATAATAGAAAAATCACCGAAAATTTGTTTTATTTTAAATGTTTTATTTAATAATTCAAAATGGTATACATGCCGGAGAAATCTTTGAAAAAAATTCATCGACATTTTTTAATTACCGAAACCTCACTACGTCTCCACAGTTATAAAAATAAATAATAAATTATATTACCATTGAGTATGGAATGAAGAAGAACTAAATAACAAAAAAAAAAACTAACTAAGTTGAAATCGCGTAACACAGAACAATTTTTTTTTTTTTAATGATCTCGAGCATTAAGCCTCATTGCTATCTGAATTAAAAAACCTCTTTTGGTACTTTAAGGTAACTACACAGTTTTTTTTTTTTTTTTCTCTCCCTCAGAGATTTTTACAGTTTAACTGATATTCTACTAAACAAAGTTATTAGTGCTTTACATATTTATTTTATTATGAGCAATGAACATCTAAGAGAGGTCCTACAAGGGAAGTGGAACAGAAACAGGAGTCTCCTGGGAGTTACCTAATGGCGAGGAAACTGTAAGCCATTTAATGTCAGGTACTCAGTTCCCAAATCCGATTACAATCAGCGAGAGTTCATTTAATTTAGAACTAATTTCCTCCAAGCGACTCATCGGCTATCAGTGTTATTGAGCGAAATGCACTATTGAATAATATTATTGAATTGAAACTAGAATTATTAATATACGAGGAGGAAACAATACGATTTAAATACTTACTAAGTACAAATCATTGTAACATCCAATTTTATTGCAGACTAGAAAGTAGTACTAGTAGATTAAAATAAAACGGGATATTCCTAACGTTTATCGAACCCCCAAAGCTTTGACTGAGATAGATATTAAATATGTACATGTATCTAGTTAAACTCATGCGCACATATGCCTAACAGATATACGGTACAGCCAATAAGACCAACTTACGAAAAAAAAAATCCAATTAAAAACGCTACGAGTTATAAAAACGTGACTATATACGATCAAAAATAATTGTTCATATTTAATGGGATCTAAAATTAATCAATTTAGATTAAGAAATAATAAATAGGCCTTATTAATCCCACAATACATTTATTAATAACAACATATTTACATAGTCATAATATATTATTTTTTTTGTAAAGTTTCGGTCTTATTTAATGTATTTTTGGGCATTTTCAAACTATATTATTGTGTCACTTTCGTCCAATATCAAAATATTATTAACCTACTACTAAAAAAATATTTGTTTTTAAATGTTAAATGTGCTGAACTTTCACATATACCGTTTTGGCACGATGGTTTATTTCTTATTCCTTGGTGAAATGACATTTGAGAGAAAGAATGTTATAGCGCGGGATAGCCCAGTGAGTAGGGCACTGTGCTGCTAATCTCAAGGCCCCGCTAGGGGATCGGGAAACCCTCCTGGGGCTCACCCAGCCTCTATAAATTAGGTTTCCTTAATTGTGGGATGAGCGTGATCTCGGCCGAATCATCTCCTTGCACAACCGTTGGCTTAGTATGGTCTTTACCAGGTACTGAATCCAAGGCCCTTCACACGTTGTAGTGGTACACGCTAATGTTAAAGCGCATTCTATTGGGACTAATGGGACTCTATTTAGGAGCTCTTTTTTATTTGTAAAATATAGAAATTGTATAATATGTTATTTTTCCATTTATTCAGCAATTCTGCATATGTTATATTGCTATTTCCCAGATTCTGCCTTAAAATTAAGAGCATTATCCAAATCATCTGTTATTGTAAAGGCTTCCAGTTTTCTATATTAAAAAAAAAATTATTATCTTCAAAATCCAACTTGTGATCTTTATCTGTGTGGTATTGTACCAGTGCAGTTTTATTATTGCATTTTAGGTTATTTTTATTCTATCAACACACTAATGATTGTAAAAAACAGGAAAAACCCAAAATATAATTAAAAAAAAAAAACTGTTGTTTTTTGTCATAAAATATTTGTTCTAAATATTTTTTAGAAATGCCATGTCATCGAGAAAAATGAAATAGACCAATCTGCCAAAATAGAATAAGCGAAAGTTCAGTACAGTTAAAATAAAAAAATACTTATTGCTTCTAATAGTATGTTAATAACATTAATATTAATATTAAATTTTACAGGAGAACAAAAAAATAAAAAAGTTTAAGCACTGTATTGGTTGTTTCGGAAACTGGTCAATCTTTATATTTGTTTTTACGCTATTTGTTAAGATTCTTACTGCCTTTTAAACTTATTTTCAATAATTATACTCGGGAAATACGGCCAGAATAATGAAAATACGATAGCAAAATCAAATTCATCAACATTGGACTGTTCACCTCTGACGTACAGAATTAATGTTCGGAAACCAAAAAAAAAAAATGGACTAAGAGGTAATTTTTAAAATCCTGAGGCTAACTCAAGCTAGTAAGAACATAAGCTTTAGGTTTATTAAATATGCATGTGTCCTTCAGTAATTTTGCTAGAACAAAGATATGTGTTTCTTGCAGTGAAATTAGATGATTTGCATTATTCCCTATCGTTCGTGTAACACACTCCTGTAATATTCATGAAAAATATTTAAAATTTGTTTTCATTAATAAAGTGAATCGAAGTTGATATCAACTGAGTTTCTTTAAAAAATCTTAGCAATTTTAAGATATATATGCTACATTTTTCACGCTAAATTTTAATAGTAGGGTTATCTAAAAGATGTTGACACCATAGCCCTCATCATACCCCAATAACTTCCTTGTTCGCTAATTTTGTAGTAATTACTAGAACGGCAGTGACTAAAAATCAGATTGCATAAACTACACGGCAAATAAGAAAACTGAAATACTTCTGAAGAAAGTTTTTCGATTCGACGAATAAATTATAAACGGGCAACTATTGCCCACGCAGAAAAGTGGTTTAAGACCAATTAAAGCGTTTAATTCTAATACCTCTTTGAGTCGTTTAATCTAACTTTAGACTGAAATGAAGGTAAAACTGTGTTCTTTCTTTATTCCCAAGTCTTTAACTTGAAATTAAATGCCTTGTTGCTCAACTTAGGCTCAATGAATTCCATTATAACACCCTACTCCTTCAGGCTAGTAAAGTATTCTCAACATTTTTTATTTAGAACAGGGGTTTCTAACTGGCATACCTCGGAGTAACTGATTGCGGCCTGCGAAATATTAATAAAAATATGAAACATTTGATTAATTTCTACACTAAAATTGGAACTACTGGTCTGTAAATTAACTGCTAAAAATACGAATTCTGGAACTACAAATTTTTCAGACAAAATCTTTTAAGGCAAACATCTTATTAGTTACGTCAGTAACATAAATCTATATTAAGAAATACGCGTGCCAACCGTACGGATTTACAATAAAAGGTTTCACAACATTTATAAGATCCCACCGATAGACTCATTCAAGATATAGCCACAATCACTGAACGGATGTCTGAAAACATCCGTAGAAGGCTCAAAAGGAGCTTAAAAACGTTAATATCAAGACAGAAATATGTGACACTCTCTTCCTCATACTTGCCATCCTTCGTGCTTATTAATTTTTTGTGTTCTCTTATTAGATGTTTATCAGTGTACTCTGACAACTGCTAATTTAACAATAAAGAGGAAAAAAAAGAAATAAAAATTATCTGGTCTTGTTTATTGCCATTAATAATAATAATAATTAATAATAAATTAATTGCCAATTTATTTAATAAACTCTCATTTCCTTAGTAGTGAGTGCATATCTCATGATACCTTTTTGAACAGGAAGAGCACAGAAATTCAGGTAGTGAGAAATGAAGTGAGAAGATCAAAATAGGTTTCAACGGGGAAATTTTAATTTTATATTAAAATATTTTAGCAAGAATAAATTAAAAAATGACAAATTGAATATTGAGTGTGTTTTTTTGTGTTTGTGTGTGTATAATTATTAATGTTTTCACTAAACAGCAAATTGTTTGGTTGCATACAAAAAATATAACAAGAAATCCTTACCATAATAAAATTATTTTACTTCCTGAAAAATGAATAAATAATTAACATGAAAATTAAACATTTTTTTATATATTTATTTTTACAATGTAGAATATCCAATCTAAAATCTTGAATTTAAGAGAGTCTTTTCAAAATAAAAGCAATTAAAATTAATTCACATGAGTTTCTGATTGTAGAAAATTTATTATTATTAGATTAATATACTTTTTAACAAGTTACCAACAAGATAATTGTCCCAAAACATCAAAATCTAGGGTGTTCAATCACTGGAGCATTAAACAAACTGGTGGCTGCAACAGTTGTTGAACACATACGTTTTGTTTTTTGACCCCCGTCCATCTATTGGAGCCTGTACTTTTTTTCGCGTTGTTGATTACAGGAATAGAAATAATTTTCTAGATTCGAATTTGATCGCAATTATATAAAAACAGAAAACTAGTGGTTTCTGCAATAAATGAACCCCGTTCATCGACATAGAATCATCATTTGCTGGATCCAATCCTTTAACACCAGTTATTTTAAATTATATAAATATATTCGGTACCCCCCAAGTACTTTTTAAAAAGAAGTACCTTTGCTAAACAGTATATAAAGAAGAACCCGAAAAAATACCAAAAATCAAGTTAGAAAAACGTAAGATCTTACCACTTACTTCTGCTTTTGGGCTCATTTTGTCACTTAGACCTCTGAAAACTTGGGCTGACTTCAAGAGGATTCTGACCTAATGAAGAATAGCCCAAAATACCGCCAAATGGCATCAGATGGCTTAATTCAAGCGGTTTTTTGAAAAGTGTTCATCCAGTGGTGTATGTTCAATTACTGGTGCCACTACCCAACCATATATTTTTAATTTCGTACGGAAATTATCGATAATCAATTTGAAATTTAAGTATAACGCCACAGGAGAATAAAGACTATTTTTTTTTTTTTTAGTCGCTTCGAAATAGTTCTTTAACTATTTAAGAAAAAATTATTTGTACGTACCTAAAATGATAATTTTTTAATCAGCCGTATTAGAACGCACCGGGCATGGCAATGTGGGAACTTTCAACGTAATTTTTAATTTTCATTTTGACTGAATAAATAATTTTAGTTCGTTTCGTTAAATTAAATTATTTTTTAAATGCTTTATAAAATTTTCGAAGATAGAAATCCATTGTGATAAAAAAGTTTTAAAAAGACATGAGTCGCATTAAAGCTATTTCAATAGTGTTCGATTTTCTTTGGACTTTCGATTCGAATTTGGTTAGGCGCGAATTTGGTTATTGACCCTAACCAGTGTTGGGCAAATTTTATTTTTAAAAAGTGATAAATAATAAACAACAAATCATTCATTCTTCTATTCAGTGAATAAATGTATTCATCATTTTTCGATTAGTAATTAAATAAAAATTATTATTCGACATAGCAAACATCACGTTCCCTTCAACGTTTGTCATGACGAATCGAAAGCCGAACAGTGTGGACATAGCGTTAACGATTCGTAGTGCAACATGTAATCTCGATTTGGAACTTTTTTTTCTATATCGAATAAATTCGGTTCGTTGTATCCGGAAAAGAAGTTGTGACTCGAATTTCGCAGAAAAAATTGAAAAATTGTTGTTAAATATTTTAGTTTCTAGAAAACTACTAAAAATTACAATGATTATCTAATTGTTTAATAGAAGTTATAATTATCTAAAAACTCAACATTTAACTACCTGTTTCTAAAACTACGACTATTTAAAATTTTTAACGACTGCGCTTGTTTTGGATTGAAGACATTGTAGACCATTCATTTTTAGAAGTGGCGTAAGGTAATCGATTTAGTATGGTAATTCTGCTTCCAGATTTTTAGGCTGGTATTTTTTATTAATCTGGAAACCCTGAGCAGGAAATTGATTCATACAATATGTTTGTCGGTTTAAGGTTTGGGGGAATTGGGTTCTTTTTTAACTTCAGGGTTGTCTAACCTGAAGCCCTCATCTTCAACAAAGTCGTTTAAATAAGTAATAAACTACTTATTTATAGTTATAGGAATTTATAAATATAAATGAGAGAGTGTTGTAGCTACTTGAACCTGGTCCGATCCCAGCTGTAACAGAAAATTTATTTAGTGTTAATCAGGCGTGGATAAATTATAGGACAGGAAGACCTATCCGAGGCACATCCATCCTGCATAAAGTGGGAATTTTATCCCCAATGGCCTTAAACAAAAACCTGGTGATGAAGCGTGATATTGGCTAGATGGCTTCCTTGCTTTTATCGAATATTGACCTCACGATTCGTAACAGGTTCAATTTATCCAAATTAAGATGTTATTAAATTTATAATTTATCAAAAACATTTCACTATAAGATACCGGGATCGATTTTCTTTCACCACTAACAAGAAATATGAGGCACTTAGAAAATCTTGATAATACTGTTTCTTACTTGACGTAGTTCGAGTGTTTCTTACATGAACTTAATATTTGAAAACTTTTACCCCCTGCCACTTCTCCCTACCATTATGAATAATGATAATTAAAAATTAATTATCATGCCCTCGATTTGTTAATTTTAACCAGTATTACAAACAGGTTTCTAAAAGGTTGTTTCTGCGAACAGACTTGTTACGAAACTCGATTAAAACGGTTTAAAAAATTAATAAGTAAAAAAAAAATAAAAATAAACAAGAGCCTGATGACTAATAACCTAGAGTGTTCATTTCTTTTCAAAATTAATCTTAATAAATTCTCATCAGTTTGAGTAATGTTAGGATAGCCGACGGCTTCTCTGTTCAAATGCTTTAAATAATGAAGTGGCAATGAGTGCCTATTAGTTTAAATTTATTAATCAACAGCCTTTTAACCCACTTAATTTCTTTATAATTTATAAGCTTATTACTTTTTAACCGTTATTTTTCTTGATTTATTTGTTTGCGATATTTTTGCCTTTCCCGGTTTTTGCTTCATTTCTTCAAATCAGTTTATTTATTTTGTTTTTATGATTCTATCCAATTTAAATTTCTTCGTAATTATAAGCTAAGGATATATTAATGTTGTACTGCGTATTTTTGAGACTGATATAGAGTAGGAATTAAATGAGAGGTAATTAATTGACAGCAACCCAATCTACAAAATTAGGGTCTGCTTGCGACCCTTAAGGCGCAGATTTTCGTTTCCTTAAAAAACAACAACTTTCTATAATTTACAACAAAAAAAAATAAATCTTTTTTTTTTTTTTACAAACAATTTTTGTATCAAAGAACCTCATAACTGGATAGATTTATCTTTTTTTGAGCTTTTCATATTAATTCCTCCATGCACAACATGGAAATTATTGAGCCAAAATAAACCGAGAGTCTACTTTTGGCACACTTCCTCTAAAGCTATTATTACAAGTAGAAATAATGAAGTTAAAACAAAAAAATTGTAAAAAAAATATAAATCTGATTATGTGGAAAAGAGAAAATTTATTGTGATTAAAATGTTTGAGAAGTAAGAATACTTAAAAATTCTTTAAAGAATTAATAAATAAAAAGGAGATAGTGGAGAGTGAAATCGATACACGAATAATTCACACGCTTTAGAAACCTGCGTGGCTTGATGATTTTTTTTTTTTTTTTTTATTTGTCAGCAAGGAATTTCTTCAATGCCTTTGAGCTGTTTCTAATTATTTTCCTTTTAAATATTCTTTCCTATTATGGCCCTGGTCACGAAAGAAGAGCATAAACAAAAGAAGATAAAGCACGGGGCTTGATCCTCTCCGCCCTAAAAACATTCTGGTGCATATAAAGCAGATCTAGGTAAAAACTACCTGACTGACCCAACCTTCTTTGGCTTATACCCATGATCCAAGCTCTTCTCTGGTGGGACAAAGTAAACCATATTTGTATGGATTTCAAATACTTTGAATATAATCAAAATTTTATTTTATGATGGTTATATAAATATATAGTTAATAATAATAGTCATATGTATAATGAATACGTTGAAGTCTTATTGCGATAATTTATGAAAACAAAAAAAATTAATTTTTGATTATATACGAAAACATATAAATAAAAATGCACTGCGCAATAAAACATATACACTTATATCTGCAGTTGGAATTCCACTTATAAATAAGAGAAAATATAAATAAACAAAGCCTAGTAGTACAACACGTAACACAAGATAAGAATGATCAATCCCAGGTATATTTAAATAAATAAACGCGCTGCACATTTTATTTTTCAATTTCAATGCAGTAATAAATATGATATATAAACAAATTTATAATTACACTTAATAATAATAATGAATAATTAATAATTATTATTATTTTCTCAAATACCTAATTGGATGTCAAGTTAATCGGTCAAAAATAATTGTGATTTTTACTTTATTTACACCGATATTGTGGTCCTTTGAGTCCAAAAAAATTAGTTTTAAATTTTTTTTTTTTAATTTGTTGTAACTTGTCTTACACAAATCGAATGCGTATATATCTTTTGGCTTAAAGCATTGAAGAATAAAGAAAAAAAAAGTTTTATGAAAAATATTCTGGACGGATAGACTTAAATATATATGGCCAAATCAAACTTTTCTAAATTGTAACTTATATGAATCAAAAACATTTTATTTTTTTCTTCCACCAGGATTAAGTTGGCTATAATTTAACTTTTTTAGCATATATGCAGTCATAATCTATAAATAAGACGTTAAATCCTCAAGTAATAGAAGGAATCAAAACCGATCGTACCTGACTTTTGTTTTGTGTGTGTGTGTGTGTGTGTTTTTTGTTTGTAAAAGGTGATTAACTACATCATTTCTGATAGTTTGTGATTAGCTGTAACCCAAAATATGATGGAAAACCAGGAATTTTCCCATTTTTTGTGGAAGTCGTAACTTCATTAAACTCAAAACTGAATTCAAATCATCTCTCAGGGTCCGATTTAACTGAGAAAAACCTTTATAGACAATTTATTTTATTTCTCCATACCATTTTAAGGCTTTGCTAAAAAAAAATAAAATTCAAAAATTTTATCTTGGATTCGATGAAAATTCATGTGAGAAAAAATTATGTTACTAATTAAATTGGAATTTTATTCATTTCGTAAAAGTGTTAGAATTCATTGGCAGTGCATACTAAAAATTAGCATGCAGTGGCAAGTAAAGTAAAATAATTTTAATAAAATCTGAATAAAATGGAAAATCATTTCAGTTAACAAGTAATTGAGGATCAACAAACATAATAATATAGCATACATAATGGTTTAATTAATTATCATATCAGACCGTAAATTAGTTAAATTGTAATGTTTACATTTTTAAATCAATACAACAATTCGGTGACAGAAACTCCTTTTAAGATTAGTTTTTAGTGGTTTTTATCTTTATATTTTGCATTCTGAAAATCATATTTCAGTATTCAGTTTAATAATGCGTTATTGTTAATTAAGTTTAATGATAAGATTAAGATGTAGTTTTAAATGAGATGTACTATTTTTTTATGAATTAATTAGCTCTTTAAAATATATAATCAATTGGTAAAGAAACGAAGAATTCAAATAAAATATATGAAGAAATACTTCCAATGCAACTACCAATTTAGCAAGGTGGACTGGGAGAGAATCAATGAAGGTAACCAGATGATCGCGCGATACTAGGCGAATGCCCTCTGTTGATGGGAGATAGAGAAACGTTTAAATGTGTTATTTTACAATAAGGACATGATTTAGTTGTTTGTTATTGTTTTTTAATCGTTCTTAACGCGATTTTGGATTTTAAAGATAGTGAGAAAAAAAAAAATCGATTTGTAAAACATTCTCCCGAAAATTACAGAAATCATAACAGCGAAAGGAAAAAAAAAAATCGTTTCAATATTTGGTATAATAAAATAAAACAAAACAATTCAGAGAAAAGAAATAACTTTGGCAGAAATCTAGACTGAGTTATCGCAGATGTGTAATGTTACTCTAATAATTATAATTTTCTTGTTCAGTTTATCACTAGAAAACAAGGATACGTCCTTCTGGGTTGATTACACATTATGATACCTTAGCCGAAGAAAGTTTATAGTAGGTACGTTTAGGATCCTTTCAAGGCAATACGTGATTTTTTTTTTTTTTTTTGCCTGATCAATTTCAGTAAATCAAAATTTAAAAAATAATAAATAAGACGTGGTACGGAAATTGCGAAAAGAGTTTGGTTCGAGTGAAAATGAAATTTGAGACCTACGAAAATACACACGAGCTATATTCGCAGCTATCGTTGAAATACATGAAAAAACAAAAATTTAAATTTGACGAATAGGCTTTAAAAAAAAAACGTAAATTATTATCTGCAATCAATCAACCGGATAAAAAAACGTGGATAAAAAAAGATGGATAACAGGGGCATGTTTATCTCCACGAGGAAATAAAAATATTTATTCTGATTAAGAAATGAATTAAAAACAAAAAAAAAAAAACATTTCCAAGAGATTGTGATTGTAGAATATAATAGAGTGTAAAACTATTTACAATAATATGCGAGTAAAACTGATATATTTCAAATTAAAAAAAAAAAAAGAAATCACAAATATTAAATTAAAAATAATCCAATAGATTTTTCAAAGATTGAGAAAAAATCGAAAAATAAGTGTCAACTCATTAGACCAGTGCCTCTTTGCAGTGCGTAGTGTAATTCTAACGTCAATATTCGTGTTGAATGTTTGTTTGCGCATCGTCGCCTATTCATATTTAAATTAGAACGTTTGAAAACCCGAGTTAATGCGATAGAAACAACTATTGAATGATTTGCTCAGAAATTTTCGAGTATTTTTATTAGATAAACACGTAAAATACTAAACGCTGATGTCAGTGGGAGGATCAATAAACATGTTTCGTTACAATGAGCGATTTCGTGGTATCTAGATTGAAAAATTGTGATGATAAAATTTGGGTCAATAGTGCATTTTAGTTTGTTTTTTTTTTCTCGAAATTCCCTAATTGTTAAGGAAAAGGAAACAAATGCTATAATCGTTCCGAATGAACTATCATATTACATTTTTCTGCAGTTGGTCGTTAATAGAACTTAGCTATTATTTAATTATTAAAAAAAAATATAGAAAAATAATTTCAAATATTAAATTTGAAGTTTGACATACAGTTTATTCTATATTTAGATTAAATATTTAGAACATAAAATAAAACGATTATATTGGAATAAACCTTATACATATTTCCATAAGTAGGGATTAAGAGTATAATTTAAAACAAATATATTTGTCAAATAGAAGATTCTTTTTTTCAAGTAGTTCAATTTGTGATGGCATTTATAGAAGAATAGAAAAATAAGAGTAAACAAAATCTTGAAAAAAAAAAAAAATCACCTTTACAAGAGCCTTCTTTTTCAATTTTTTGTTTGTTTTTTGTATATTCCTTGGATGGCGAAGCTGTAGCAATGAGCACTCAGTAGTTTTTATTTTATAATTTTCATTATTATTTTTTTTTTTTTTTATAAAATTATCAAAAAAAATATTAGCATTAAAATAATATAAATAAACTGTTAAAACTATTACTGTTAGGTATAGGTTGAAGTTGATTAGCCGGTCTGACACTGCACACAGTACACAGCCGCTGTCAGTAGCGAACTGAGCACGGGGCGGGGGAAAACGACAGTACTGCCAACTGCGGCACCGCGTTTCCCTTGTTCGCCGGCTGTGGCACCACTGTCTGTGCGGTGTTCTTGCTCAGTTGGAACAAATGGTTTTATTTAAAATTTCATGACTTTATTTAAACTTTTAGATTTGTTTTTCATTTCTAAAAATGCGTGTGTAATTTTCAAGAAAAATATATATCTCCGTTTCGGAACATTGGTGAACATTTTCCTTGAGAAACTAGCCATTTTAAATTAAATGTGTTCGCCTAAGACTGAACGGAATTCATGATTCTCGTTGATAGGAAACTGAACTAATATCACAATTTTCTAAATATAAATACAGATGAAGATCGAAAAATGCTTAACTAATTAGGATATCTGAGAAATATCATTATATATATATATATATATATATATATATATATATATATATATATATATTTATGATTATACGCAGAATCAAAAATATTTTTCTATACGTGCTCAGTCATATTAGAACAGATCGAAACGATAAATCTGACTAAATAGATCGAGAAACTTCAAAAACGCGCCTCTATTTTGGATGTTATCAACTTAGTAAAAACAATTCTTTAACGTTCGTGGGACACTATATAAAACACCATTTAAAACTGAAACTGGCTTAAATAAAGTTTCTCAAAAGAAAATTTTTGTTAAGACTTAGGGCAGAAGATTAAGTTAAATTAACTTAAATCTTCAGTGTTATATTGAAGAAAATTAATGGGCATTCGTAAATGTAAAATGAAAACTTATAAATTATTTAAGAAAATGTTAATAATATAACCTTTAATAAATTTTCAGAAAATAGTGATGTTTCTGTGTACACGCAACTAAATTAAAGCCTATGAAATAAGAACAAGGAGATGTAATTATTGACCGATATAGAAAGGGATCATTAGTTAGGTAATTAAGAAAATATTAATTAATATATACTCGAGTATGTCATAAAAGAAATATATAAATAATATAATGAAAATAGAAGAAAGAAATAGGTTTAGAATATCCGTTACAAAAAGAATTAGAATTACCGTTATTTAACAATAGTAAATATAAATTATAAAGAAATTAATTATAAATATATTAATACTATGCAAATTAATCATATTAGTAATATAATATATTAAAGACTATAAAAGTAAATATAATTTATAGAAAAACATTTGATGATTACGAAATCCCTTTGACCCAAGAACAATTATAATATGAAAACGGAAAGTATTTTTTATGTCTAGTTAAATATTTAAAGTCGTCATATCAAGAGAATAAATTAGTTCCTTGGATACTAAAGATGGAATATATATTTATAATTATACTTAATTTTATTAATCCACTCATTACTATTGATTTATATGTGTGTAAATTATTACAAATTACCGTTATTAGATTTTTTTATCAAGTTTTAGATTTATAATCAATTTTTTTTTTTTTCAATTCAGCGATGATTGAAGATAGATAAGCTCAAAAGCTGAAGAAAAAAATATAAGTGGTAAGGTATATAAATATTTAATGATTTAATTAATCAGCGATTCAGTCAAAAGCACAAACAGGTTGTTTCAGATAACATAAAGATTATTACAACGCTGACAGTATTAGGACAAGACAAAATAAACAACTTTATCTCTTAATTTCTCTTCTATAAATCCCACGACACGTAATTTTTGACCAAATCTATATTTTTAATGTGTTATTTTTGGTAAATGATACAATTAGTTTTTTAAAAAAAATAATCTTGAAAGCTCAATGACAGTAAACAAAATTTTACAGTACAAATGTGATAACGTCAGAAAAAACGATTATTAACTACGAAAACAAACCTATGTATTACTGCTGAAAGAATAGTAAGTATACAATTATTATTTAATTAGAAATTTTAAATAATTGAATATAAGAAGTAATTTAGAAATAATTTAAATTTAAATAATTGAATAGAAATTTAAAATAGTGAATAGAATAATTCGCATAAGAAATCTTTAAAGATTAAAATATGTGAGTTAAAATTATGATTGCATGTTGATAACAAAATGATTCAGCAGTAAAATTTAATGAGCGCAAGATTTAACCACTGTGCGAATTATGCATTAAAAATAAAACAAATCTAGTTACAGGAAAATATAATCGACTGACCAGGAAACAAGCCATTTTAATTATGGAATGAACTAGTATACACGTGCGAGAACTCTCGCATTAGATATCTATCCTTATCCCTATTACATTATTATATTATATTATATTTATTTATATTATATTGTATTATATTATTATTAGCGATATTAGGGAAACATTTATTTTTATAAACGATATAATATTACCAAGAAAGTTTATTTAACACAAATATTTGGTGAAGCAACATAGTTTATAATGACTATGTTCAAGCAAAAGTTTACTTAATAAGTAATTAGCTTGCCCCACTGGAAAATATTCCTTCAGTTTTACAGTTTAGCAATAAGACTCAGCTGTCATTTTCTATGTATAGTTTTCATAATTAACAGTGCCCCTTTAGGGTTAGACATGGGGAAAAAATATGAAATCTCCACCTCTATATTTCATAAAAGCCAAAAACCTTTTAGCATAGAAAAAGCAAACATTTTTAAAGAACAGAGTCAAAACGAAAATACATTTTTATAAACATCAGCAAAGTTTCACCCTATTTTTCCCGATTACATTTCATTTACAAAATAACGTTTTCACACAATAATTCCACACCCATTAAAAAGTGTATGTATTTAGTCAACAGGCTTCCGCGGGTATGAAGTTCTCATGACAACGGCACGTACTCAAGTTGGCATAGGGCCCTTGCGGCCTTATATCGTGCATTATCTCAAAAATAGTTGATTTTTGGACTTTCCGTGGGAAAGTGTATGGAACTTGTCCGCGTCAAAATCTTCAAAACCCAACATGTCGCGTCTCGATCATCTGCCATCGCGTCTCGATGACTTACCATCATCGGAGTTTTGAAATCTTCTTGTTTTTCTATCACTTTTATTTAAGTCATAGTGGTATTCGAAATTGGTATTCGTTCCTTCTCCATGAAATTCCTTTCTTTTGGCATCTCATTTGCCAAAATCCGTCACTCCTGAGAGCCGAAAAGGGATGTATACTACAATATTATATATAGGTAGTAGTGATTTCAGAAAAAAAAAAAAAAAAAAAAAAAAAAAAAAAAACATAAGAAAGAACTGAGTTGGAAAAATAATTGGATCAATGCTGCAACAAATAGAATCAAAATAACCGGTTATTTTTTTTTTTAATTATCGGTTCGTAGAAAACTTTTCTTGGGAAAACCCTAATCATCGGCATTTTCTCAGAGGTAATTGGCTAGTTTTGAACTGACCGGTTTCTTGAAAAAAAAAAAAAAAAAAAAAATAATAATAAACATTGATTTGTTCCGATTTATACAAACAGATAACCGTCTATTCCTATAACGGACTAAATAATAGATATGGTATTCTATTGGTAAACAAAGTATATAAAAGAAACAACTAAAAATTTAGGTGTATATACGAGCTGCTTAATGATACTTTTGAAAAGCCATACAATTTTCTCTCACCCACCAAAAAAAAAAAAATAAATAAATGTAGTGATGATTAAAACAGATAAAAATAAGAAATAGAAAAATACCATTTTGGTTTTAGAGACATTTAATTCTTTATAATCTGGTTTAAGTTGATTTAAGCTGGTGAAATCGAAATAAATACGGATTAGACAAAATTTGAGAAAAGATGAAGAAACTACAAGGCTTTGTATTAATATAAGGTTCAATACCTAGAGAAATTTAAGTATTTGGGATACAATGCCTAAAAGAAACAAAATTCAAAAATAATGAAAAGAAAACCTTTGTTGTTTTTCTGTTGTAAGATTAAGCAGTTCACCTATTAATAAAGCAATAAAACCAATTAAAAGTAAGAATTTACAAAACTATTTTTTAATAAATTACAAAACTATATCCAACGATTCTAACGAATGCGAAACCTGTTTGTGTAAAGGAAGAACAAACAAGGTCATTATGCCATGGAAGATCAGAATCCCGTAAAATATGTGACCTGAAGAAATTTGAGTAGAAAAGTGTTGAATAAGTAATGAATCACTAAAAAAAAAATTTATGCATTGAAGCGACTGGAAAACCTCTTAGGAATGGACAGAGACTGAAACGGTAGTATAGCTTTTGGTCTGATCTGGATTTATGGATTGGTGGAGTTGACAAGGGGGAGCTATTGTTATTGAAATCAACGATTGTTATTGGTATCGGTATTGAACTTCAAGGAATCTCTAAGCCTTAATATTATTTTGATATAGTTGTAAAATTTTCTCAAGACTTCTATCAACATACTAGTTCTTTTTCTTAGCGTCGTCTCATAATTTTCAATGTGTACAACAATATATGGAAGAACGATATAGAAAAAAAAATTATATAATATTGTAAATAATATTGTTGGTTGTTGACTTTAAATGAGCTATAACAGAATAAAAAAAAAAATAAGAAACTATGTACATAGTCCATGTTTATTTCCTTGTACGTTTTTTCATTTTATATATTATTTATTATATTTGATGAAAGATTTATTACAAAGTTGGAAATTTGTTTTTTACTTAAAGATTTTTTAATATGTATTAAAAAAAATCGTTATGCTTTATCTTATTTTGGCACTTAAAATAGATTTTACTGATATCTTAATTGGGATATTTCAAAGTTTTTTGAAGCAAAGACTAACTAAATTTCTTCTTTACATTAAATCATTACGCATAATTAAGAAATATTAAAAATTGATTATAACTACAATATACCCTTAAAATATGTAAATAAATACGAAAGTAATAGCTATTTATTTTCGAGTATAACTGTTTTGTTTTTTTCATGCTGTAAATAAAATTGGAAGTATTTCTCTTTGAAGCAATTTAAGGCAGAATACACCAAACGTCACTCACTACCTTTTCCCAGTACACTATTTAAAAAATAATATTAGTCTAGTGTTACCGAACAATAAAATAATATTTTTGAATTTGTTTTACAAAAATATAATCATAGAAGGCAGCGCAATGGGCCTCAAAATACCCATTCCAAGGTTCGACCCTCTTTCTCTTCCCTTCTGTTTTAAATGCATTTTCTGATGCATTTCTGCATTTTCGGTTGAATCTAGAAGGTAGTTATTATTTAGGTTTTTATTTAGGTTATTATTTATTATTTATTTATTTATTTATTAGTTATTATTTATTTTTAGGTTATTATTTAGTAGTTAGGTTAGTTATTATTTTACAAAAGGTTTTTCAGTAGTTAGAATTAAATCCATGGTTTTCATCATATATAGGATTTTAGGGGAAAAAATACAAATGTAAGAAAATTGGTAATTACCGTCCCCTCTTTTGTGTACATTAGTTTAATAATTAAACAATTTGAATTTATTTCTTCTTATAAATAAATGATGCAAAACAACTGAAGTAGCAATATTAGTATAGAAGCATAGCCTCAATTCAGGAAAGAAAATGAAAGGTAATGTGTCATCATTACCTTCTCCATCATTATCATCCCGTATCTCTACTAATTTGTTGACAATTCTTTATGATAAAGCTTTTTTAAATATTCAAAGGCATATTTTATAAAAAAATAATGATTATTCTATATTTGTAGTAAACAATTTTAATATTTTTTATATTTCTAATTTTAAAGGAAATATTAACAGGACTTTTTTTTTTATTAATTTTTTTCATACAACCTTAACTTTTCTTCAATGCAAATTATTTGGTATATTGCAGATATATTATAACCTTTTCTTCAATGTTCGTTTTTAATATTTAGTTTTGCGAATATTTAGTTCTGAAATGTTCTATAATTGAAACAATGAAACAAGGAAGGGGATGGTTATGACGAAACTTATTATGTCTTACAGCTCTGATGAACAGGATTCTTAATGGAAGTTTGGTACAATAAGAAAAATTAAGAAATATAAATTGGTTTTTTAATTTTTTCTTGGAATTATAATAATAATAAATTTTTAATAGGAAAAATATAAAGTAAGATCAAAATTGTATGCAGTATATTTCTTATATAAATAGACTTATTTACTTTTCTGTAGTCGCCACAAAATTTAAAATTAAAAGATAAAGACTCTTATAAATAACAAATGTCAAAATAGCTACTTCTCAAGAAACCAAAAAAGCGCCTTACTTTTTACTTTTAACTTCCCCATTGAGAATAATAGTTATGACTCACGGCCTTTTTACTTCTCTTAGCCCTAGATTTGTGTTTATAAGATTTAATTTTGTAAATATGCATTTGGTAAATTATTTAAACTAAGAAGTTCTAAAAATGCTATTTTTCACATTGTTTAGTTTAAACATTGTGGCGAAGATATATATACACATGCCTAAATAAATATTTATATATTTGTGGCCGGTTTAACTTTAAGATATTACCTAATGTTTATCACTCGACCAAATACTAAACATCAACCAACTACTATGCAAAACGATTCGCAACTAATGCAAGATTGTTATGACGTATGACGGTAAGCTTTCCCTCCATTCATAATCAGTCTCAAAGTTGTTTTGAGTTTGCTTTATTGAGTTCTTCATGAATAGATCCTTTTTTTTCCTATAGAATTATGATGAGAATGTCTAAAAAATAACATTTGCACAAGGCGGAGTTCAAGGACACGCCAGGCGTAAGAAAAAAAGAATTTTAAGAACGAATCACTAAAAATATAAACAGTGTTGAACTGATGGATGAGCTGGCGGGAAGATAATGCCATGTCAGATTTTGAAGATTAGGTTTTTCAGCTGTCGATGTATTTCCTTATAATTATTCTGTGAATTATCATTTGGAAAACCCGATGCCAAATTTTCCTTAGTTAGGCATTTTCCTATAATCAACTGAAAGGTTCGGCCGAACGCTCCATGCAGATTTTTTTTATTATTTAAAGATCAATATAACTTGACCTCTAATTAGGACAACATCTGTTTTTTTTTCTAGAAAACAACATAGAGCATTATTCCGTCAAACTCTTATGACAATGGCACTATTATTAGATTGCATTAATAACGTAAATAGTTCGTTATTCAGTCAAAAACCCGATTTCACAAAAATGCAATATTCGGCCGAATCCTGCAATTATTGCCTGAGAACTGGTTCAGTTTCCAACTTCCAAACACTAGTAACAGTAATCCGACCCTCCAAATCCTCTGGCAGAGGGTAAAGGGTTTGATACTCCCATGCAAGGGGTCCCTGGAGGAACATTATTGCCTGTTGCTCGGCCACTGTGCTAACACCATAACTGTCTGCAAACAACCAAGGCACCCTGACGCCTCACTAAGCACAATCAAAACCCCTATTACCGCTATCTAGCTCTCAGCTTCTGTTTCTTGTTAATTATTGGGGGCAAATAAAGTAGAAAGAATAATTTTTAGTCATGCCTAAAGAATTGAAAATAAATTTTTTGGTCGGAGAATAGAGAAGCACATTTAAAGCACAACTATAATCTATTTGTTGACGTAATTTGGTTTTCTGATGCATTTTAATGCAATACTGGATACTTAATGTGCATTTCGGATCTAAGACGTTTTCACAAAGCAGTAACGGTTTCCGTAACACATAAATTTTACACTCAAGGTTCAAGTTCACCATTATCATTCAACTTTTTAATTTGATGACAAAACTATTCGAGTTTTGATAAAAAGTTTCTTCTAACTCCTGCAGAAGCTTCAACACCGATAGAAATTTTACAGATTTTTTTTTTAAGTCTTCATTCCTGGATATTGACTTATTTGTATAATAAATATCTGGCGTGTTTGCTCAAACGGCTTTCCTTATCGGTTTGGGTGCAAAGTCCAATACGAAAATCGTTTTCTTTATCTGTGCTAATATTGGTCCAATTATAATTTTTTTTTTGTTTTTGTTTAAACTAGCACTTGGAATGTCCCGAGAGATTTATAGTTTCGAAATAACTAATAAAAAAATGAACGAGCTTCCGTAGGTACCTGTAAAAAATTTTTTTTAAAATACCTGGCCCAATACAAAAATTGTTTGTTGTATCTTTTGCAAAATTGGTTCCATAATTTTTTTTAAATTTAATTATCTTTCAAACGAGCATCTGGAATCACCCGGGTGATGTGTAGTTTCATACAAAGAATACTTTAAAATCGTGCCTATAAAGTTCAAAACTGTATTTTAGCTAATAATGGTCCGATTGCGATGAAATTTATTTTTCTTTTTTTTTTTTTTTTTTGTAAAAAATTGATTATCTTTAAAAATTTATCAGGCAATTACTTTATAATATATACTTTTTGAGCTACGCGAATTACTTTATAAAGTTTTCCTTCCGTCATGATTTTTTTTTCCTGCTTTCCCACGGGGACATATTGTATATATAAATAGTTAGAAGGATTAAAGGAGTGCAAGTTTCATCAAAACCGTTAGAGCCGTTTGGCGCTACATTCCATAAAATAACACGTTTTTCTGATATTGCGCAGCCGCTATTGTGCACATAGGCTGCCCGCTTTGATAAAATGGCATTAGGAGACAAAACTCTACACAGTTGATATCCGTATGATGGTATTGAAGGATCAATCTAATTAGGGATTGATAAATTATTTGCCACTTCTTTAATTTTTTTTTTTTTATTGAAAACTAGTTTCGAATGTTATACATTCATCTTCAATTCTAAAAACACACAAACAATTCAAAAATAAGCAATTCAAATATATCTTAAATTGCTTATTTTGAATTATAGTTTAGTGTTGAAACAAGTTTTCAATAAAACAAAATTATAGAAGTGGCATATAATTTATCAATCCCTAAAACTCTAACAAAAAATAAAATAAAAAAATAAGCAAACATTTTTGTTAGAAATGTGTCACAGACACATAAACCGACAGAGCAATGGCCGAAAATATGTTTTTTTTAATAATCAGTGAACCCGTAGAAAACTGCACATCGAAAATTTCACCCGATCATAATAATTTCCGTCACTAATTACGGTAGGAAAGTAAAAATCTTGCGTGGGTGCAGTGAAAGCAAGGTCATTACACAAAGTTTATTATTTTAAGCTTTTAATTACGTAACGTTAATTTTTGCCACAATGCAGCATACGGATATTTTTTATGCTGCCTGATATAAATATAATATATGATGAGGACACCCCATGACTTCTTTGTACGCCTATTAAACTATAAATCGGTTGCTCAAAAAGTTATCCTGAATTTGATTATTAGTTTCCGAAGATAACAGTATCTCAAAAACGACACGACGTCTATTGGCGTCCATCTATTGACATCCAAATACACACACATATACACACCATTATAAAATTTTATAAACGTTTAATACGGACCTCGATACGTGCTTATCCATGGAAATCTCGATTTGTGATTTTGAACACGATTCGTTTTCCTCCCTTCTAGGAAGGCGGGAGGTAAAAAAACAAAAACAATTTCAGGTAAAGTACCACTTGCGGTTATCAAATTGTAACTAAAATTTAGTATATTATTTATATTGATACAAAAATCTTATATACCAAATTTGAGATGTTTTGTATTACCTATACTTTAATATATTTTTAAGTACCACTTGCGGTTGTCAATTTTTACCGAAATTTAGAATATTATTTATATTGATATACAACTTTTATCTACATATCAAATTTGAAATGTTTGCATTATATTTTAAATAATTTTTGATAAAAACCTATTACGACATTCAAGTAAAGTACCACTTTTGGTTTGCCAATTTTAACCAAAATCTATAACAAAAAATAAATTTGATATTCCAAATTTGAGAAGTTTTACATTGTATTTTAATATAATTTTTGATGAAAATCTATTATGACGCTTAAGTGAAAGTATCGCTTCAGGTGATCATGTAGTCCCCAAAAAAGGAGATTCACAACTAAATTACAATAATCCAAAATACAAAATTATAACTTTCTATGGCTAACCGTCTTTGAGTTAAACGAGATACGGACGAACGAACGTATGTACAGACTCCACGATGAAATTAGTCAAAATACAGAGATGGTTAAAATTGATATTTCCTTTGAAAACTGAAATCCGAAAATTTTCGCGATTAAAATACTTCCCTTACTTCGTACAAGGCAGTAAAAAATAAGGAAGAAAATTGAGTTTATTTTAGTCAAAACATTCAAAAGTGCAATGTCTTTTTATTCAAAAATTCCTATTTAGTTAAACCTTTGTATTGAACAAAGATCTAATAAAATAATTGAATGTTATTCTTTGTTATGGAACAGAACAGGTTATTAACTCTTACCACCTATTTATTATTTTGGAAGGTAAGAAAAAAGCAAAAAAAAACTTTATTAACTTCATTTATTAGGTTATATTGTGTTTTAAGGAATTTATAGCCTAATAATACTATATTTATTGGCATCGTACTTAATTATGCTGGTGCAGCTATTGTTTGTTGCAATCTATTCCTCATCGGTTTTATTGAAACGAGAAATAGATATAAATATATGTTGTATTTGATATGATATTTTTATTTCCTTGTATTTGTATCCTGTTTGTTGTGTAATTGTAGTGTATATTTTGTATTTAAAACCTTCTTTGGACGAGCCCTCCTCCTCTTATACTAAGAAAATGTTTTTGTTGCGAAACACTGAATTTCATTATATTAATTATTATTTCGTTTTTTCCGAGATTATCTCAAACTTGCTCGCTTCAAGTTATATCAGTAACTAGTTGGCGAGTAGAGAGCGAACTCAGGAAAGTTGGTTCCGCTTCAATAATTTTAATATAAGGAAAAATCTAGACAAAAGAAAATACTGAGTAGCTCTTAGTAATTTATAATTACCTGCCGTCAATAAAAAAAAAAAAAAAAAAAAAACTTTCCTTTCTTCCAACTTCACTGTATAAAAAGGGGCAAAGGTCGGTTCAGACTCTAAAATATTAAGCTCCCAAAACTCTGACATGCTTCAAATATTTTATCAGTTTTCTAGCGAGCTACCTAATCCCAAGATACACTGACCAAAATATACCAAATAATTCAAGAAATCCAGCCAAAGGATATATGTTCATGGCTTTCTAAGTTTGTATAACATACTATATTTTTAAAAGCCTGATGAAGCTTTCATGTAAGAAGCCATTGAAACATTTTCTTAAATATATAAAATATTCATCTGATCAAGAATTTATCTGTGTTGATTAATTTGATTTATCTCAGCTGTACAATGATGCCGATGAAAGTTATATAACCAAAATAATTACCGGTTTGAAAATAAAAGCAGTTACCTGTTACAATTATGAGGGAAAGGATGGCCAAATGATTTTTGAAGTTTTCACTTACCTGAAACAAGAAATAAAACAAAATCTTCAGTATGTATATATATATATATATATATATATATATATATATAAAATCAACATAGAAACTTAAAGCCAATCAGCCAATGGTCGACAGACAATATTCATTAACTCTTTCTTAATTTACCATGCAATTAATTTTGTATCAAGTCATTATTTTTTTGTTGTCACTTATTCGCTTCTTCAACTAGTTCTTATTGATTTCATCAATTGTATGTTTTATAAAATTCGTTTAAATATTAATGCCCAGAAAGCTGAAAATAAGAATATACAAAATATATTTATATACAGAAATATACGGAATATATTTAAGGCTATTGAAAATAAAGTATTGCCTAGAATATTTATTCCGAAAAAGGATGAATGAACCGGAAAATTCGGACCCACTGTAGGGATGATGGGTCGTTTATTGATGACGAGCAGTTGATGTCTTTGTTCTTCGCTTACGACCAAATCGTGTTTGTGAGGCGGGATGTTTATCTCGAAATGATGGTATTTGCGCTGAAGGCCTGCTACGAGTCAGTGGGTTTGAAAATTAACTTCGAGAAGATCGAGTACATGGGCAATGGCGATGTCGGTATTAGTGAACTTCTAGTAAATAGGGAGGTCTGTAAAAGGGGGAATCTATTTAGGTACCTCGGTTAATATTTAGATGCTGCGGAGTCGTAGAAAGAATGGCGCCTGAAGGAAGATAGAGCAGACCCCGGAAGGCTACCCGAATGTTACATCCAATCCTCTGGAATAGTGATATCCCTACCAAACGTAAAATTTTCACAGCCATAGTGGAGTCTATCCTAACATAAAAACGAAGTCCCGTTTTTACTCAAAGGTACAGGCGGTCGTGATGGATTTCTGGAGGAGGTGTCTCCGTGCCACCAATCGGGATAGAATTCGGAATGAACCGATTCACCAGAGGATGGATGTGGGGTGCATCAGTGAACAAAAGGATCGGGGCACGGTCGTGTGAAATGAATGTTGGCCGAGTCCTGAATTGCGTTCCGCCAGCGAAGACGTTTGATGGAGGGTGTCCAGAAAGAAATGGCTGGCTGAGACCTTCAGGAGCGTTATCGGCTGGATCGAAGCGCCTATATAAGTATAACTTTATTTGTTTGTTTTTTCACTATTGAATTCGTATAAATTTTCCGGTCTTGAATAGTTTTTCAAGAGCTCAATAAATTTTATTTTTATTAGTGCCTAAATAATTCCATTCAGCTCACTACCATTTCGAACCAATTTATTATTAAATTTTCCAGAACATAAAAAGATCCCTCTACGTGAAGCGAAACCCAGGGAATTGAACAATCGAATTTTGATTTTTGAATATTGAATTTTCGAAGCCGCAGTAGTGTACTCGCTCCTAATCTAATCCCAATACCTGGGCGTTGAGATCAAATCTTATTCCCCACAAAGGCCTACTTTGACCGGTCGAATTGGAGATAGAAAATTATTTCTCCCTTACATTCACTGTTTCCTTTGAATATCTTTTTGCTGGGGCGACTGCAACTTATAACTGGAATTGATATAGCTGATGTCTGTCTGAACCTTTTTTTTGTCAGAAAAAAATGTAACAATATAAATCACGATAAAATCCTAAAAAAAAAAAATAGAAAAAAAATAAGCCAATATCTCTTTCCAAAAGTTCGGGATGGTGATGGATGGTATTGCGTTGTTAAAAAGGAAATATGACGATGGAAATAGCAGCAATAATGGACTAAGTCTTAATCGAATACAACAACACTATTCATTACGAACAAATTCACACTGCTAAAAACTAATTTACTAAATAACCTCTATAGCTTTTTATAAGTTATTATCCCGGTAAAGGCGTGCTATATTTTCTCAACACAAGAGGTGTTCCAATGAGTGAATCCCTCATATTGTATTTCTGCTTAATTATATTGAACTATTGCAGTCTCCAAAATCATTGAGTAACACACAATAGTTTTGAGTAACACTATTTTATAATCTTTCTTAAAGTAATAATTGAAAAAAAATTAAATAAATAAAAAATAAGGTTTATTTATTATATTATTTATTTTTTTAAGGTTTATTTTTACACCGCTATTCTCTCATTACGAACCTAAGCTCCAGCTTGAAACACGGAGCAATAAAAATAATTATTCAACGACGAGTTATAATAAATTTTCAACAGTTCTAAGGGAAATGCTCACCGCCATGCCTCCCTCGGGTTAATCATGCTTGAGGATGGGTTTTTAATTATTTATAACAAATTATTATTAAATATGTTTTTCTAATATTTTAAAGTTTCTTATAGAAAAAAATTCGAATAAAAAAAATCGCTCTTCTCTCATAAATACTGAATGAAATGTATTTAATGAAAACTCGCGAGGTAATTCTAAGAAAATAGCTCTGTCAAAATCAGAAGGTATTTTATCATATGCATGATAAAAATTTATATAAATTTTAATTTTTTTTTTCTCAAAGTTTAGGAAACATGCTTATTGAATATTTTAGTCAAAATTTATCTGTTTTTGTAAACCATTTTTATTAATATCGAGTTGACATGAATTCTATGAAGATTATTATTATACATAAGTTAAATTAACGAAATCAAAACACCTGATATAAATAAAACAAAAGCTATAATGCAGTTGTGGCCATAAGCAACTGTATTTGCTAACTAAGGAAGGGACCTAAACCTTCCTTAGTCATTTCACTAAAACAAACACGAATATTTCTTTTTTCCATTGACGTATTTTTTTTAAGTAAATAATTTAATGTTTTATTGAAACATAAATGATATAGATGAAATGATTTTGGGCCATATGTAAAAATGTAAAACTTAAAAAAATATATAATTTATGAAACATAACAATATGTTTGTTCTATGGAAAGTCGAAAAACTTTTGTTTTATGATTTTTCAATATTGTTTTTCGCAATTAAACGACCACAACAAGCGTACAAAGAATTTGAATTTTAATACTTATATCACAAATCTATATCATGTTATGCTAGCTGTAAAGATTAATTAATATTAATAAAAAATATTGTAATGTATATATTTTGTAAAAATTGAATTTTTTATTTCTTCAAATTTGATCATAAAGTTTATTATTACGTTTATAAATTTATAAACTTATTAACTTACCTCTTACAACTAAGAAAGCTCATAACAAATTGATCACTAACAACATTGTTGAAAATTAACTTACAGTATAGCCAATGAATATTGCATATCGAACTTAGTCCATAATGCTTTATAAGAAAGTTCGAATAAATGGTTCCAAATATAATACAGACTTATCAATTAAATAAATTGATTAGTAATAATAAATTATAACATAATTAATTTAATTAAATAATTAATTCCTCGATAACTACCTAATAACTTGATACCAGTGTTCATAAAATGTATTTATTTATCATATTTAATATGAAAAAGGAAATCATATGCAGATATATAATAATATATTAATATAACTGTGTGAATTCTCGAAAACCTTTGACATAAATATAAAGGGAAGAACTTCATTAAATGAAATGTGCTGGAAGTCAAAATAATTAAATCAGACACGATTTGAAAAAAAAAATTTAATGCAAATTTATTTTTATTGTTATTTTTTTAAGGGTCTGAGTTGAGACTGGAAACAATCCTCCAAAGAACAACCATTTTGAATTAAATAATTTTAAGCAATTCCACTTCAACTAAATTAGTTGACAATTAGTAATTATGTATTTATAAATATATAATATATTATAAGGTTGATAGCTGGTTTTAGATACTCTATTTTCTTAAGTATGCCCTACTTAGTGACTCACGGACAAAACCTTCTTGAAAAAAATTTAAAACACCAAAGTGTGAACAGCTGACATAATATGTCAGCTGTTCACACTTTGGTCTATTTTGGTCTATTTTTAGCGGACACTGAGAACTCTATTTCGAGTTCATATTGCTTGGAACACAGCCAATACTTAGCTTATATTAAAAATTTATAAGTAAACAATGTATATTAACTACCCCCGTTATAATTAACTAATGTTTCCTGCGTTTAATTTTAAATTTCAAAGAACATTAAATTTGAAGAACTCGGGACAAGATTCCGAAGAGTCAGAATTTAATAGTTAATGAGTATTTTATACAAAACGCAACTTTGATTTTGTATATTGCTCGTTATTATGAGAGTTTGGGTGCATTCCATCAGATAGTCCTGTTATATCATGGAATGCACACAAACTAACATAAGACAGAGCCATTAAGAGAAAAATTAGCCAATAAACTGTTGGGCGCATGTGCAGTACGGTTTTTTCCGTTCCGAAATCTGTAACCTCCTTGCCCACGACCATTTGATGATAGTCAAAACTCGTATTGGAACAGACCTTTGGTTAGATGAATCATTCTGATATTTATTACTGACCTATATCACATTTTAATGTATCTTGTTACATTGATGGGGAAATGATTAAAAATATAATTTTATTTATACTTCAGCAAAAGTCACCTAAGAATAATTACAATGCCCAGAGTTTATGAATATTTTTCTTGTTTAATGTTTACAAACGGGCAATTGTCAATTACCTTGTAGTAATTGTTATTGCAGAATTACATATTGTTTACATCGATGCGCTTGGATTATGAAGTTGGTGAAGGAATAAGTGGAATTTAAAGGAAGATGTGGAGGAGGATTGACGAATAGAGATGGGTAAAGAATTCCAAAATGAGATAGAAAGAGTGACGAAGGATTTGCTGAAGGAAGCAGTAAGAGGTTATATATAAATCAATAGTTTGAGATCTTCTATTTAAAGAGCGTATAGGAGAACTCAGAGTGAGGGGTTCAAGGATGTAGGTTTGTATCTTGATCGTAAGTGCATGGAAAGGACTTAAGAACTGACGTAAGAACTTAACCAAGGAGGCATTGTTGTTGGAAAGTCGGATAAAGCTACCTTCTTCAACTAGGTGTACCAACAAGAGACATCAGAGCGCCTGGGAAACCGAAAGATAAATCTTACGAAATAATTCGTAAGTCTCTTTAGTGTTATCTCTGGCCCAGCAGAGATACGTACACCAAGCAATCATAGTCGAAGTGGGAGAAAACAAGAGTTACTACAAGTAGATGCCGAGTATCTTGAATGAGATCACGGAATCTTAGACATTATTCAGAGACAACAATAAATTTTCATGAGATCTTGGAAATATGTTTATTCCAGAAGAGATGCTAACCGAAGGTTAATCTGAAGTTTTAAAAGTCAATTGAAAACGAATAAGTCGATTATTGAGGTAAAGTGCACGACAGTAAAGAAGGAATAAGTCAATTATTGGGGTAAAGTGCAGGACAGTAAAGAAGTAAAGCCCTCAAATATTAGACCAAACTAATAGATACAATATGTGATCAACCAGCAACATTTGTTCGGGAAAAAACCCGAAGTGCTATGAAGAACTTAACCTGAGTCTATTGTTCGTTGTAACAATGAACTTTATATTTTCAAAACTTAATTCGCTTCAAAACATTGCTAGATAAAGAAAAAAATATAAACAGAAAAGAATTAATTTTTTAAAGCCCCCCTTGCACGGTCAATATTATTTAACGTGGAAAATATATTACACGCGCCCATATTATTATTACAATATACCAATCAAACAGATATTACCTAACTTTTAAATATTGTTGCATAAAAAAAAATTATTTTAATTTTTTTTTCTCTATCATTTCCGTTGAAAGACAACTGATTATAGTTCTGTAAGTTAGTTTATATTTTTAGTTGTGTTTTAAAGAGAATTCTATAAGGTTTCGAAACGGTCAAGACGTCTAGTCATGTTTGCCTATCTCCTGGGCAAGTGTGCATCACCTATTTATTAAAAAAATTATTTTTTATATATTTATTTTTTTTACAAACTTGGTTTGACAACGTTCTAACTGCTCAGACCTTAATTGTAAGAAAAACAAGTTTGAAAATTTAAAGTGCCAAGACTTTTTTCAATAATATATATCAATATCTCCATTACTTTACATGGTCTCAATTTAAAATTTGAAGTTGGTTTAATAAAAAAATGATGACCTGTGATCATATCGAAGTCGTTTTTGAAAAAAGCTTATGTGCCAAAAATTCGAAATTCACCCTTCAATTTCTTACGGGACCTAAACACCAACTCTATCGATTCTGACTCACGATATTTCGAAAAAACAAAATAAGAAATGGTCTAAAAATCGACTATTGATGACTTCAGCACCAAATACTCACGACTCTCAGTCGTCACTCTGATCCTTGACCAGTGCTAAAAGCCTTAAACATATATTTTAATTATAAAGGTATCGCCCTCTTAATTAACTTCTTCTGTACACAACAAAGAATACAAATTTTAACAAATATATTGTTATTTATGGAAAAAACGTTTCGTGTGTTTCCTGTAAAGTTTACTAAATAAATCGCCAAGTCTTTTTCGAAAATCGACGTCGATATATAAAATTTATAAACTTCACGAAGTAAATAAATTCCTTCAGTTAGAACTTTGTCACATTAGTAAAACGGCTATTTCTCAACAAATCGCAGATAGAGTTAGTTTATCTTGTGCATTAGACAAAGGAGAGTCAGAATCACCAATAATCTCATTTTAGCCAGAATTGTCAGTTAAAACCTTGTCAAACCAAGGTAGCAAAAGAAAATGTGTAATATCGATTACCATAATATGGGAATGGCGTGTGGGGTATGAAACCATGCCATAATGCTCCAGTCATTTAAGGAAAAAGGAGAGCTATTGGAATGTTAATTTTCTTTCAAATATTTTTTGAAAATGTATGCAATTTTCTATTATTACTTCCTTGTAGGTACGAAGTAAAGGTAATATTGTAATCGCGAAAATTTTCGATTTTCAGATTTCAACGGAAATATCCATTTTGACCATCCCTGAATCCATTTTGACTAGTTTCGCCGTGGCGTCTATACGTACGTACGTTCGTATCTCGCAAGTTATCAGACGAATATTATATTTAACAATTTTTATAACGATAATTTTAAACACTAGTCAGTCCAATTTCTTAGACAAGACCTATTGTACATCCGGGAGCCCCAACATGTGGCAACACCTTGTCGATCTTAGGTGTCAGCTGATCATTGCCCAAAGATCTGTTGTCTCCCTACCGGAAACCCTGTCAAGTTCCCCCTTATATTCAACAGTTTACTGCAACCATATTCTTGGTCCGATGTCAATTGTATACTTTAACTGAACCCTCAGGACAGCCCTCACAATTAGTTCACATGAGCTTCCAAGAATTGTTCCTAAATAGGCCACTCAGAATTTAGGTGTAGAGGAAATCATCTCCCTCCTTCTGCTCCTTGCAACTTCATCCCCTCGCCATTCTCATCCTATAAAGCCTTCTCTGGCATTCCATATTCCACATTCCATATCAGAGTAAGCCATGATGTAAGATAGCTAAGATATTGTAACTTAGTTTGTAAGAAGCATTTAAAATATCATTGTAACATTTTGTTTAGACAATAAAAGTATATCTTAAAGTCTTCACTGTTGTGTGTTCGTTAATTCGCATAACTCAAAAACGATTAGTCGTAGAAAGTTGAAATTTTGTACGTAGGATCGTTGTAAAATCTAGTTGTGAACCTTTCTTTTTGGTTACTGCTTGATCACTGGAAGTGGTACTTTACTTGAAGGTCATTATTGTTTCCATCAAAAATTATATTAAAATATTATGAAAAACTTCTCAAACTTAGTATTTATAACTTATATATTGATTTAAATAACATACTAGATTTTGGTCTAAATTGGAAAACCGAAAGCGGTACTTTACTTGAAGGTCATATTAGACTTTCATAAAACATTATATTAAAATACAATGTAAAGCATCTCAAATTTGATAAATAAGACTTTTATATTGATATAAATGTAGTTACTAGATTTTGGTTAAAATTGGTGAGCCGAAAAGAGTACTTTACTTGAAGGTCATGATAAGCTTATATCAAAAATTATATTTAAATTAAATACAGAAATCATATGTTTCTGTAATAAAGGTTACAAACGCGATTTGGTTTCCAATCCAATTAAACATTTTTATTACTTGTTTTAAGTGTTAAAATTGAGGGTAAAATACTGGTTTTCCTCCCCATTTGTGAGATTAACAAGTCTGCAGCAGGAGAATAAGATATTAGTTAAGTGGGTTTTTCCGCTTAAAATGTCGAAACTGTCGATTTCCAATGCTTTATTTAGGGATATTGAAAGTTTTAATGTTGTCACGGAACATGAAGAAATATCTTGAAAACTAGTTACCTACTGAAGCAAAACGACATATAATAACGGAATGAGATTTTCAGAAACAAGAGTGTGTCTGTGTGTGTGTCAATAGATGGATGTCGCGACGCCGAGTGTCGTTTTTGAGATACTACAATCTTCGGATACTAATTACCAAATTCAGGATCAATTTTTGAGCAACTGATTTATAGTTTAATAGGCGTACAAGGAAGTCATGTGTCTTACCCGTTTTTATAGATTCATTATTATAAGTTTTTATCCCAAAGTAACAAAAGCGTGTACAAATTTAATAAAATTTAGATGCAACGTCGTATGATTCAAAATAATTCACTTTCCTTGTTTATGTTTATGTCGGAGTTAAAGGGAGAGAGGCGAAGGGAGGAGAAGGATTATAATAATCCAGCATGGTGAAATTGTATAATTGATTTTTGGCAATGACAGCGAACCATACTTTGGCTAGTTGTTAATGACCATCCATAAGCGAGGAGGACAATACGGTGCTGTTGAGTGATGGTAGTTGTTAGCATTGTATGGTACATTGTGGTATTTTGGTTATGATCGAACAGCTATTTGAAATATAATTAGGACAGTTTGGAGAACTGGTGTCGGTGGTTTTCATTTCTAAGATTAAACATAACGTCCTTTCAATTTCAAAGTGTCGAATGTGAACAATACGCGTTTGACGGTACAAAGGATTGGATGACGCCAATAGCTATTATAATAGAAAGTCGAAATAACAACGTTTAAGGTTCAACATTAAATGCGGGGTTTTACCATTGAGAATACCTTTCCTCATATGAAATCTAGAAACATTCTTTGTCTTCTTTCTTATAATTTCTTAGGAAGTTCCTGTAAATATTTTTATTATTTTATATAATAAAATAGAAACATTCTGTTTAAGTTCCGGTTCTGCTACTTACAAAGGCTGCGGAATGCGGAATACCTAAATGTAGTTTTTGGTTGACTTTGGCTTTTTGCGAATGAAGGTTGATAAAATAATGAACAAGGGATAGATTTTTACTTTATTCGTGGAAAATTAAGTACTTTATTAATATTTTTGGGTTATGCTTGCTCCCCGCTTTTAGGAGGGAGGAGTCCGATCATCTATAAAGTATCGCTATGAATATAAATGTGTTTTGTTTTGAATATGGATATCACTGTTACGCAATTGAGTTTAACTATGACTTATTCTAAAAATTACAGATAAAGTATAATTGAAATTTAAAATAGAGCTTGAAATGAATAGTCCTATTTTCCTTTGCCAGTCCGTCCGATCCATTTTTCAGGGAGGATCATTTGATCGAAGCTTAGTGGGCCGATTATTATTTGTGGGTTGATTATTTTATTGATTCTTTTTTTTAACTCAGGGCTTCATAAATCTGACTTATAAAGCTTATCTATTATTTACCTCACTGGCACAAATGAGTGTATCCCTTTCTAAACCATTTTAAGAACGCGATCTTCAGACAATTAGTAAATACAGGAGGCTGCTTTTTCGAGTCTAAATAAATTTACAATTACCCAATAAGGATCAAAGTATTCTGGATAAAAACGTTTGCTATAGAATAAGCCAATCTACAAGAAAGTTATCCACATAACAAGCAAACATTGCTGGGAGCTAAGGTTCAGTGGAGTTTTAATTATTGTTAGTTTGTTGTAAGTTATATCGTATTATCGATAGTGTATTAAATCCAGTTTCCAATTTCTACAGCTTCAGCTTTAGCTAAAAAAATTACAATATTGTGTAAATCAGTAAAAGTATCTTACAGCTTTAATTACTCTACGAAAACGATTTAATATTCTAAATGAACTGTTGTTGTAAGTTAAGGGTATTCATGATCAATTAACTATTACTTTCATTTCAATTAGGTATACAGAATAATTATTACAATAGGCTACTATACTCTACTTCTATGCATACGTAACTACTCAAAATCCTCACTTTACAATGCGTACCCTGTTTTAAAAATTACTTCTTTAATATAAATCATAACGGTTTGGAAATCACTCAATGGCGGTCATTCCTAAGACGGTCTAAAACGCACTATTATCTTAGTGAAGTTCGCTTCCGTTTCTTCCCTACATAATTTTAGTAAAGCAGTTGTTGATTCTTTGTTTGTTTTTGTGCATTAACCTATTTTATAAATGTTTACAGAGGGGATTTTCAATACGATTACACCCACGATGTTTCTATAATGAGGCGTATGCTATCAATACTCGAGATAATACAAAGTATCGGAAAACGCGTTGAACTGAACACAAAGGCGTAAACTCTCTGCTTAAAAGACACCTACTTACAAAGGAACTTATAAACAAGTCTTCAAGAAGGTAGGTAGCCTTTCCTCCCACCTTGACGCATGACCTTCACAGCAGCTATTACTGGAGACAGTAAAAATAATTTTGCAAATAACAATCTAAGTGGTGTAAATTATATATTAAGTAAAAACCCTATTATGTCTTAGAAAAATATCCGCAATATTTGAAATTTAGAGATTATACTTGGTGAAGAACAACTGTGTCGCCTGAAGTTTCCTCTGAGCTCGTATTCAACACCCTAACTTTTTCCAATACCTCTCCAACGCACATAACCCCGGAATTTTCAAAGGAATGGGGATTATTTTATGATGGATTATAATAGGAAATCAAATTGTAAAGCGATTTGGTATTAGTAAAAATATCGATCCGACGCTTCGGTAAGGCGATAATAGAAACTAATCAGATTTTGTCCAAGAAATTTCATTTTCCTCCAATCGAAAGCCTTTTATAAAAAAAAAAAAACTCCATAATAAACGTTGTAGCTAATTAGCTATATATTTAATTAAATTAACTATAAAATTAAATCATGTACAGAATCCTACGTTAAGTTATTTTCTGAGAAAATCCTGTTTTCCTGAAAAGGTTGGAGTAGAATTTACAAGTGTGGTGTGTGTAATCAAAGATTTCATTCTCCCAAGATGACCAATCATTGCCTCTGGTTGTACCAAAAAAGAAAACATACACCAAACTTCAGAATTCCATCCCGACCTTTTCAGAAAATGACAATCTGGGCTTACGTTCAAGCAGGATTATCTCAGTTTTTAATTAACGTTAGGCTCTGTACATGAATTAATTTCATTGCTAATTCAGTTAGCTACAATATATACTGTAGAGGTATTTCAGATAAATAGCTTTCTTTTGGAGAAAAACGAAAGTTTGTCTGAAAAATCTAGTGCCTTACCTAAGCATCTCACATAGGAGTATTAGATAGGTACATAGACAAAAGTCCGAATCAGAGAGTTTGTGAAAAACACCATTAAACCCATTATTCTTCAAGCATGATAAGTTCTTTCTGAGTTCTTTCAGTATGTCATATAATTTTCTCCTGGTGTATTCTGGACGGTTTCAATAGAATCTACGAGAAAATACATAAACAAAATTACTACGTTGAAATAATTATATTTTGTAGTCATTATATTTGAAGCAATAAAAAACAAAATGGCGGAAGAAGGTGGAAGATTTTTTTTGTGTGATATAGTTACTCGTAATATTGGCCTAAATTTTAAGTTTATAATCAAGATTTTACCATAAAAGACCCGACTACAAACAAAAACAACTTTATCCAACTTCATAAATATAGTCCGTAAACGATCAATGTAAACAATAAATCAATAAAATGATAATTTTAAAATTAAATACGTAATAAAACACATTATTCTGTATGGGAAACAACTAACACGGGTGAAGCCACTAAATATGAGCCTTGAACTTCTGACAATTTTTGAGTTCTAATTGACATTAAAAGAAGTTGAAAGAGTGGAGGAAATTTATTCAATTACGGTTTGATGAGCCAGCTATCAAGCTTGAAGAATGGTGGGATTTAATGGAGTTCGTCACAAACTTTCTGATTCGGACTTCTGTTCGGTTATAAGGCTCAAATACTCCTATGTTCGTTGCATCCAAATTTTCACTGATATAATATCGCTTAAGAATTTTTATTTCCTATAACAATATATAGAATATTCATATTCAAAGTGGAGAAAGATAATGAAGGATACGAGGAACACGGATAGGTTGTGGAAGAAGATGTCGAGAACAATGCGATAACTTAAGGGTACTTATTGGCCATCGAGAAATTTGGGCGATACGGGATTTCCAGGAAAGGTCGATAGTGATACTCAAGTTTTTAAATGAGGAGATGAAAGTGATGGGGTGATTATTTAGGGAAGGTGGCGTTAGATCTGTGGAGAGAGTTGTAACCTGTAATGATGACCTGAGTTTTCATATCATTTAATCTTAATCTATTCATAGTAATATCCTACAGTAAAGGAAATACGTGAAAACTCAGTAGTTAAATAGAATCATATTAAGACTGTTTTATAGGTTCACTAAGCCTTGTTTTTATATATCTATGATTATTAGGTTGGCATTCATTTCATTTTCGTTTTTTTTTAAATTTAATCTTATTCCATTTTGTAGACAAATATCATGTAATTTAAATGCTGCACATTAATATTACATCTTAATATGCACGACGCATGTTAGTTATTATTCGAAAAACTATTCTCATTTGGGAATATTACATAAGGAAAAAATAAAATAAAATCAAAAAAAGAGTGCACACACACACATACATGTATATACTCCGAATACCCGGTCCTTGAAGTCCCCACTTTAGGGGAGAAGACAAAACAATTATTTTCCAGGACTAATTATTAAAAGTAGGCCTCCAGTAATTTCGACTGTAATTTTTTTTAGTGAAGAGCTTTTGTCCTTTTGCTGTGGAAACCCATTACAATTTTGATCCACCTACTTTTCTTTTCTAATACTTTTCTTCAGTTATTCTATTAATCTGTTCTGTTCAGCGTGACCGGCTAAATAGTGTAACTCGAATAATTTTCTTAAAGTTTCTTCAAATCCATTATTTTTCTTCTCTCCCCAAACATTATTGGCACTTCTGGCTAATTATCGATCACGGCGTTTATGAGCCCAATTTGAGCGTTTTTCTTAGTATAAGGTAAATAATGATAAGGTAGACACCATCAAAACTCTGGCCTGCGTTTTATGAGCTAAAAACCGATCAGTACAACGCAAAATAAGTTTTCGCAAAAGGTTATTTTTTTAGAAAATATTTTTCACAATTTATAAAATCTTATAGTCGTGCATATATAAATTTTTCTGATTTTTACCGTTATGAGGATGACCATGAAAAACACATAAAGTCTGACACTTGAAGTCTTCAGTGCAAATGACATATCCCGTTCACTCTTTGCGAAAACTGTGAAATCGGAAATAGGAACTTAGGAAGTCCTAATATTTAAGGGGAATTCCATTTAATGAATGAAAGGGAAGGTAGAAATTCAGTACTGAAAGGGTCGGCATTCAAAGTGAAGGCAAATTATGGCCCTAAGGAGATTATGTTCGTTCAGATTGTTCATCAGCAATCTCTATGGGGACTCTATTCAGCGATAACTAATGATCATTATTTTAGTCATATCAATTGGATATTCATGATAGATCCTAAATTATTTTAAATTATTTAAATAGATGTCTGCAAATTCTAAAAAAAAAATAATAATAATAAAATATCAATAGGTACTACATAAATCAAAATTATACGTAGGCATCAGAATTTGGAAAAAAAAAAGATAAGTTTCTTCAAAGGCGAATTCAAATAAATTTTCAATCGGAAATTTTCAATATTTTAAGAAAATTCACTACAACTAATCGAGAGAAAGGGAAGGGAATATATATTTATCTTTAAATAAATCGGATCCGTATCAAATTATAAATATTTTATACTATAATATGTCTATATTTTATACTATAAATTGCCGACGATTTGTTTGTGTCGAAATTACTTTGGCATTTCGAAAGTTAAAAGACCATAGCCTAAAATCCTCGGTAATATATTTATTTGAAAAAATAAAATATCACTGAAATTATTTTAATGGGAAGGACATGAGGAATAGGAGACAAAGATAGTCCTGGATGATCTATGTTTTCCACAGAGATGATGGGCGGTGAAATTGCTCGTTAAGAGTTATAGTGCCAAGAAAAAAATTAAATTAATCGTAAAAAGAAATTTTTAGATAAAGAATAGAGTTTCTAGCAAGGTAATCAGTAATTAATGGAAGAAAAAACGTCCGAACGGCGTTGTTGCTAAATTATACAGAATACTGGATTAATCGGATAGACAATATTAAAATAAAAAATGAGAGAGATCGGGAAAAGTATAATACTTACAAATTAATATTGACAGAAAAAATTGTACCATAACTTGACTAAATTAAGATTAGGCTTAATACAAATTATGGTCCAGGATTTTAAATAAATCTCGATCTTCCGACTCTGCTTAGAATAGGTTGGTGACGGGCAGGAATAACCCGTTCTGTTTGCCTCAATTGGAGGAGGAAAAGACGTTAAACGCCCAAAAAAAAAAAAAAAAAAAATTGCGTAGTATTCCTAGTGAGCCCAGAATAATGGTTATCAATTGCATGAACGGATTACATTAAGGTCTTAAGTGGTTTAGTGGAGTAATTTGGGAGTTATATACACCCCTTCTTGAAATCTGCTGTTTTTATTTTCGTTATTTTTGACCTAACAAATACCAAACAACTTCTAATAGCAAATGAAAGCATTGAAAAAAAAATTACTAATTAGCAATCCAGGTTTAGTGTAAGTGTAAATACTCACAACCTTAGTTAGCATACTTTGTAATTAGCATCCTATATTCAGGATTGGAAGCGTCCCAGTGTACGTACTATTGTATTAGTCCGGGAGCTGAGTCCAAAAAACGTGTCTAATTTCAAGAAAATCTTTGACGGTTTAGGTCAAGAGCACTCTCATAATAGACTGGAAAATTTATGCCCTAGAACGGTTGCAATCAAATTTTATGGGCCAATAAATTTGTCAGTTTTGCCACTTTTTTCAGATTTTTCTCAGTAACTCGCTCCCAGTGCATTTTAGGTAAAACTTTGAAATTGCCAATTTTAAAGAACGTTAAATTTCCCGTAAATTTTATATTCAGTATTTTTTTAAGATACGCGGCCGTACAAATCTGCAAAATGCCAAAAAATGTAAAATATTAGATATTCAATTCGATATATTCGTCTTCATTTTTCAGGGCACTTTAGTATGCTTTAAATGCTTAATGAACAATCTTGCAGAGGATTACATTTTCTACAAGATTCAGACAAAATATTTGTAATTACTCGCAACACACTCAAATAAATATTGAAATAACAATTTTAGAGAAAGTTGACTTTTTTCAGATTTACCTCATTAACTTGCTTTTAGTGTATTTTAGGTAAATCTTTGAAAAAAAACATTTTAAAGAACATTAAAGTTCTTGTAAGTTTTATATTTAGTATTTTTTTAAATTCGGAACGGCTACTAATAACGGTGCTGTACAAATCTGAAAAAATTCAAAAAACGCAAAAATTTAGGATTTTTCAGTGAACTTTAGTGGAAAATGCACAATAACCAATCTTGCAGAGGATTAATTTTCTTAAAAGATTCACACAAAATATTTTTAATTATTTTCAAAAGACTGTTTACGGTTCTGCATGTCAGCAGACGTGTCTAGACGATCAAATTTTTTCTTAAAATAAGATGCTATGGCGGAAACTCGACGAATAGCACAAATAGTATGATTTTGCATGCTAAAGAAGAGATTTGCTATATCTCCGATTAGTTATTCATTCGTATTTTACCGAAATGCGTAGAACTTTCGGGTTCGGGAAGTTGTAATAATAAATAATTCAATTAACTTAAATAAAAACTTTTCATCAGAACAAAGATTGTAGCAAACAAAAGAAAAGATAGCAAGCCCTTCACACATCAATCTTAAAAGATTAACAGCTGGTTGAATGACATTGATTGATCCATGATAACTTGTAAACGACTCAGATTCCGTGAACAATATTAATAGGAGCGATAAAAGATACATTATATGGCACCAAAACAAGTCTGAAGAACTATATAGATAGAATTCCGGCTACCATAGTTAGATTTCAAGTGCAATAACCTATATGTCGATTTTTTTTTTTTTTTTTTATTGACTACAGAGATTAAAAACATTTATTTTAATGAACACAATATTGCTAAACTTTCAGCGATTTTCATTATTAATTTAAGCGTTAAAAAGATTTTATTATTACAAATATTTCAAAATTAACAACAGTAATTAAACTTTAAAATATAATTAATTGAAAAGTAAAGCAAATGGCCTTTGGGGTTGAGGCGTAGAAAGAAATAAAAAAATGGCTAGATTTTTCCAAATACGTGAAACATTAAATTATTGACCAGACAATTATTGATTGTGCTTAAATGATTTTCCACAACCGCCACAGAATTACTCAATTCAATTTCCAATGTTCATTAATTGATTCAAATTATTTTAAATTATTTGTAGTTAATAGCATTAATTACATACCTTCATTTATATGGAAGAATATTGTATTTCAATAAGGGATGGCTGGGTAATAATTTCATTCCTCGAAGTTAAACCTCTATATTTTTTCCATGATTGTCAACTTCACACAGATTGCTATAATTGCTATCTCCTTACCGCAGAGACATGGTTTCGTAACAAACATGTAAATCGATAGCCACGTGACTGTATTCTTCAAAATGGTCTCATCAGCATGTGCTGGCCTCAAATGTGATATGGGCTTTCATAACCACATACGACGATGAATGGAAGACGCAATTTTCTTCTATGATATAAAATATAAGGAAAAAATTGTGTCCAGTCCATGAATAAATAATTTGATACATATTTTTCAAGAGCTGAGATGAAAGCGACAAACAAAAAAAAATTATTTTTTTTTCGGTATACAAACCATTTTTCTAACTTGCGAAAATTAAAAATGTTACCTAGGTGTTTATATTAAGTCTGCGGCAACAATGAAAAAGTAGATAAGTCTAATATAGTAAATTGTTTTGTAACATTATTAAGTTCTACATCCTACCCAAAATCCTGAAATTTATTTTACTTTTTTTAATAACTCATTAAATTGTTTTTGTCAATAAACTGCGAAAAAGTGATTTTTTATGATTATTTCGTAAAGTAACGTTTAAATTATTTGGCTTACTCAAGAATACTTGAGAAATGGACCTTTACCCGATTGCGTCACCCTGTGGGGTACACTAACAGTGGTTCACATCCAGACCGAAAGTTATGCTTTCAAGTTTTATAGAGAACATCTCAAATAGAGAACAAGGCAAATAGACGAAAATTGTATGAACTTATTCATTAAGCAAACCAAAATATTTTGTATAATTTAATTCTGTATTCTGCAAAATTATGAAATTTTAAAATTATAACAAAGGGCGAAAATGACCCAGGTAGTCGAAAAGCACAAATTACTTTTTTGAAAAAGAAATTATATTACTTAACAAGTTTTTCAAACTCGTCGTAGACATTATTATATATTTATGACTACTGCGAATTAGAAATATTTTAATTTTTGTCATATGTTTTAAATTCCTTGATTTATTAAAATATAAGCTCGTAAGGGAATAACTTCAAATAAGAAAAAAAAAATGTATATATGCTTTTATAGATATAGATTGATAAGCATGCTTCTGTTTGTTAATTTAAAAAACAATATATTTTAAATCATTTCATTTAATAACATTAAAATAGTTGAAACTTTTATTCCAACAGCAATAACTGTAAGTACCATCATTTGTAACGAATGAAGGGGCAGAGGTTATGCAAGATCTTCGCAACCAAAAGTAAAATTTGTTTTTTTGACAATCCCTTGGCATCTACTACAAAATATTACCAAAAGCGTTTCAGCTGACCAATGCACTAAAGAAAACAGCACTGCAAAAGTCGCTTAATATCTACTTAAGTTATCGTTTTACAATTACTGATATTATGATTACGAAAACTAAAAACTTTATTGTTCCTCAAGTCTCTGAACTGAAAACAACATAAGTCGAAAGCTAGGTTTATCAGAATATTGGGCTAAAAAAAAAGAGATGGCATACATTTTACAGGAATCAGACTCATAATTGATCGCTAGATCAGTAGGTCATCTTCAATTTCCAGCTCGTTTGAACTTATGTGTTTCTATTGATTATTATTCGAATTTATACTCAAAATCCTGTAGGCATTTTTCAACTTATTACTCCTTTTATTATTTCGTATATGTTACTAATTACTAAAATTTAATTTTAATACTAATGTTGATTTTGCAAGTTATTTTTCAGACCAAATATCCAAGTTCATACTTTATTTTTGTAATCGTTATGTCAAACTTTTGGGACAACAGGACCCTGAAGAAAAGTCTTGAGTAACTTGGGTTTAATATATATGCTGGGCTTTCTCTTGCATCAGAGTTTTATAATAAATCTTTTATCAAATTTCTTTTGATTCCTTGTTTATTCTTTTTGTTTTTCGTTTACTCCTTAGCTTCTACATAATAGAGATAGGTTATGTTGCACCCCTTTATAAATTCCTCCTCTGTCAGCCAACACGGAGCGTTGACGCAGGCTGAAGCCGCAACGGTACCAGGCAGATCCCGTATTTACATAAGAATTAGCACCCTATGACTGCTAATGCGGTTTGTTGTCAATTTATCTTGATCCACCCAAAGCATCTGTTGGCTCCCAGGCTAGGATTATGTCTTACACATACTCTCAGGCTGTACAGATAGGGTTCCTGTGTAATTTATCAACTGCATCTAATTCGATGTATATTTTACTAAGCACCTAAAACGTTGTACGTTTGGAACAATAGTGTCATTCTGTATATTCAATTTATTACAATGCATCAACAATTATATACTTTAAACACTGGCAGTGAAGTTTGTGATGCTTTGAGTATAAAATGGAAATATAATTGGATGATTCAAAAAACAAAACTTTGAGTCTCTAACAGTAAATAACTAACCAGTTAATGTTTAGCCAATCTAGGCATCATCAAGACAAAACATAAGATCACATAAGTCTAGACAAGAGATAGCACATCCCACATCAAGCGTCTAAACTAGGAGTCTTCAAATTTGTTGGCTTCCGAACAACAATGGCAACTCCAATCAGTCTCGCTCAATTAAAATTGAGTTCTCAAATATCAGTAAATAACTAACTCGTCTACATCGAGAAACTGTCATATTGCTAATGTAAGAACTATATAATTATTGTGAATATAATGACGAAAGAGCAAAGGAATAGCTAGTATTAAAATATATGCTATTCAATAAAGCCGAAGAATTTTTGTATTTGAAGGTGGTAATTGAAGAAACTACCAGTTTGATTTGAGAAATATATATATATGTATATATATATATATATATATATATATATATATATATATATATATATATATATATATATACATAAATTAATAATACTAACATTATTGCATTTTTTTTAATATGGCGGTCCTCATAGCCATCCAAGTGCGAGATGAGGCAATTTTGGATATAGGCTATCCACCGTGTGATATCGTATCCCCATTGGAGCAGGAAATTGGCTTGGGCCACCAATTGCTAACCACCAAATGCGTCCAAGATTAATATCCCAAGATTTTTTTTCAAAAGTTGGATTCGGTAAAAAATAAAACATGCAATCTTATCACAAAACGCACATGATGACAGCATGTCTAGTTGAATTTGAAATGACAGTTTACTATCATGCTGACTGCTTTATTTTTTATTAATAATAATAAGGATTTTTCTCTCTTTACATCATACAGTAACCCTGTATTAGAATAGAATAGAATAATGTTTAATTTAAAATATTTATATCAGCATATCTTCGTCCCCATGGTAATATATTAATATATATTAAATTCAAATAAATTAATATTTAACTATTTGTAAATAATAAACTATTTATTTATTTATAAGAATGCTACATATATACATATAATAAAATTTGTCATCTGTTAATGTTATCAGCAATTATGTATGGGAAAAAAAAACTTTTTAAAAGACAAAACAAATATAAATGAAAAAATCCAAAGAAAAAAAAATAAGGAAAGCCTGGGTTTTCTTTTTCATTTTACTTTATTTAATAAACCACAGCGTGATAACAGAGTTTTTTAATTAAAATAAGATTCAACCCTGCCACGGAAGAACAGTGAAAATCATCAAATTTCATGATAAGGTGGTCATGCCATGTCAGGCTTTTGGTAGTACAGCACTTAGCATTGCTCGAACTTGATTTGACTACCCTGATGCAATGAGGAAAATGTGTTATGCTAAATCAGATATCGTAATGAAAGGTTCAATTTTTAAGATTTGTTTGGATTTTTTTATACATTTCTACTATAATAAACAAATGTAATAGTTTAATTAAATAAAAAACTGGTCCAACCTTTTCACTTCCCTTATTCCTGTTACCGAGAATTGAAAATACTCTTAACTTTTTTCCAGAAAATAGAAACAATAAACAAAGAGATTAGATACTCCAACCAAAAATTAGCCAGAATTAGACAATTTTATATAATATTAACCATAACTTAAATTTATATAATATTAACAATAACTTAATCAACACCTTATTTCCATAAAAACCTCTTCCATCATAACTATAATCTATCAAAGAAAAGGATACTAATTGTTACCACATTTTATGTTTATGTCGTTGTAATTTTGTTGAAGAGTAATAAATAACCCATAATTTTTATTTTTTGTGAAAATTTTGCTTCTCAGTTATATTGGAATTTCAGTTTAAAAAATTGAAAAATTAAAGGGCCGCTCCGGGATTTGAACCCGGGACCTCCTGCACCCAAAGCAGGAATCATACCCCTAGACCAAGCGGCCTTGTGAAAGGAGAAAGGAGTAGCAGATAAGATTTCCTGTGGGAAAGGTGGCTGTTGGAGGAGCGTCCAAAACTTCCAAGTCCAGATATCGAAGTTGGTTACTTAGGGGAATTAATTATTCCTCTTATATTAAATTTCATTATAATGTACGTTCATTTCTTTTAGCCATGAAGTCAATAGAATTATGATAATTTTATCTCACTATCGAGATTCTTACAAACTTATCTTATAATACTTGAGCAGCACAATAGCTCGGCTCCATCCTCATCGGAATTCAAGGCAGCTGAGTAGGATATCTCACAAATTCGACGGACGTGCTGGAAAGCTCAGTTATGTGTTCGGCAGTTCTATTGATCTGGCAAGAGGCACATATCTCTATAGTTATATCTTATATAGGACGTGAATATAAAGTTCAACATCACATAAGAAATTAGCCAAATAAATAAAACTGTTTTGGTTTTTTTTGCTATACTCATGGGAAAAATTCGAGATAACTAAGATAAAAGCTGTGATAAGCACCCTGAAAGACTTAAATGAACGAATTTTGAGAACGAATTTTCCAGATTCCTGTCTGGTCCTGGTCCTGGTTCTAATCCCATCTTGGGTCCAGATGTTTTTTTATTTTCAATTTTGATTTTTCTGTCAAACTGAATCCAAGTTTGAGATACTCATTTTACACAGAATTTAATGTTATTTAATTTATAATAGAATACAATTTTCTATTAATTCTAGACATAGTAGCGTGGTTTATGATTATTTGATTACACGAACTGGTAGCGTATATTATTATACTTCTGACATTCCAAAGCCAGTCGACTATATTAGACTACTTCAGTGTCTTTTTCCCAGATTTTCCGTTGAATAAATATCAATGAACTTAGTAAAGTAACTGTCTTTAGCTCGTTCATTATCAATTGAAAGCAATGCCAAATCTGCTTGTCAATACAGAGTGGTCTGTCAAGTCAGACGATACACAATGCAGAACGCTAAACATTCCGACACTTGTGTGTTATATAAAAAGTGAAAAAAATATCTGATGTGGACAACACATGACTTCCTGTACGCCTAATAAACTATAAATCCTGAATTCGGTTACTTGTTTCCGAAGATTGCAGTATCTCAAAAACGACACTCGGCGTCGCGACATCCAACTATTGACAGATTTTTTCATCTCTCAATTGGGGAGGACAACCAGTATTTCACACTCAATTTCAGCACTTAAAACAAGTAATAAAAATGATTAATTGAAGTGGAAACGAAATCGCGTTTGTAACCTTTATTACCGAACCATATGATTTCTGTATTTAATTTTAATATAATTTTTGATGTAAGTTTATTATGACCTTCAAGTAAAGTACCCTTTTCGGCTCACCAATCTTAACCAAAATCTAGTAAATACATTCGTATTGATTTAAAAATCCTATTTACCAAATTTGAGATGTTTTACATTGTATTTTAATATAATGTTTGATGAAAGTCTGATATGACCTTCAATTAAAGTACCACTTCCGAACTGCCAGTGTTAACCAAAATTTATTATATTGTTTATATTAATATGTAAAGCTTATATACCTAATTTGAGAAATTTTGCAGTATATTTTAATATAATTTTTGATGAAAATCAATAAAGACCTCCAAAAAAAAATGAGACCTCCACTTCCAGTAATCATGTAGTGACCAAAAAGGCAGGTTCACAACGCACGAACGCACATACGAACGTACATACAGAGGTCACGACGAAACTAGTTAAAATGGATTCAGGAATGGTCAAAATGGATATTTTCGTTGAAATCTGAAAACCGATTACAATACTTCCTTAACTTCGTATAAGAAAGTAATAAGAAAATTTTAGTTAGGTCATTTTTTAAATTTTAGGAAATGAAATCCTTTGTATTAATGTAATAATTTGTAGTGTTATTATATAATTTACAATATTATTAAATTATCCTTTAGGGAATTATAAAGTTCAATGCGAATCTGACCATGACCCTAAATAATTAATTGTTTTGCTGAAAATGAGTGTATGGTCACAGAGATAAAATAAGTATTAGATCGTTTGTTGCTTTTTCAATGTTCCGGTCGACATTCTGTTAATGTCTTCTGTTTAATTATTCATTAAGCTTGAGAATTGATACCATGAACTCAGCCGAAGATGATTTCCTCATGGCCCTAATACAGAAAGGATGATATGACTTTCATATTGGAATTCAATAAGGTTTTCCGGTTTCAAAGTCGAGTAAAAAAATAACTCATATGGACACCGCATGACTTACTTGCACGCCTATTAAACTATAAATCGGTAGCTCAAAAAGTGATCCTGAATTTGGTTACTTGTTTCCGAAGATTGCAGTAACTCAAAAATGACACTCGGCGTCGCGACATCCATCTATTGACACACACACTCTTGTTTCTTGAGGTCTCATTCCGTTATTATATATCGTTTTCTTTCAGTAGGTAACTAGTTTCCAAGAGATTCCATAGTTTCCGAAAATAGCATTAGCTCAAAATCCGTTCATTGACATACACATAAACTAAAAATGTTAGAAACGATAAGTTTCTTGAATCACCTTGAAACGTGGTTATCCATAAAAATCTCGATTTGTGATTTTTAGTCCGACTCGTATTCCTCCATACAAAAAAGGCGGGAGGTTATAAAAAAAAAAAAAAAAAAAAAAAAAAAAAAAGTTTCAGGTAAAGTATCACTTCCGGCTATCCAATTTTAATCGAAATGTAATATATTATTTATATCGATAGAAAAGTTAGATATACTAAATTTAAGATTATTCGAATTATATTTTAATATAATTTTTGATGAAAGTTTATCATGACCTACAAGTAAAGCACCACTTCCGGTTTGTCAATTTTAACAAAGATCCTGTATATTTTTTTTTTTATATTGATTGAAAATTCATATATATCATATTTGAGATGTTTCTTATTATATTTTAATATAATTTTTGATGGAAGACTATTATAACATTCAAGTAAAGTATCACTTCCGGTTTGCTGATTTTAACCTGAATCTAATATGTTATTTTAAATTACTATATAAGACTTATATACAAAATCTAAAAAGTTTCGCATTATTTTTTAATATAATATTTGATGAACATCTATTATGACCTTCAAGTAAAGTACCACTTCCGTTGGTGATGTAGTTACAAAAAAAGGAGGTTCAAAACTAAATGTTACAAGAATCCCAAATACAAAATTTTAACGTTCTACGGCTAACCGTTTTTGATGCGAGATACGAACGTTCTATAGACGTCTCGCCGAAACTAGTCAATACGGATTCAGGGATGTTAAAAATGGAATGTTAAAAATGGATGTTAAAAATCTGAAAACCGAAAATCTTCGCGAATACAATACTTCCTTTGCTGCGTGCAAGAAAGTAGATATGAAAGTATAACCAAACTAATACAGTTATTTATAACTGTGGTTATTATAACCTTTCAGTTATTTTATAATTTTTAACAATAAATAGAGTTAAATGGAAAATCGAAGATAAAAATCTATAGTTCTACATCTCTGTAAATTATGTAAAAATATATGTAATTTTAACAAACAAATAATAGAATGAAGCAATTCACAAAAGATACGTTTATCTACTTCTAGACTTTGCTTGAAATTAATTAATGTTTCTCCAAATTGCGTGTCTGAAGGCAATAGCGTGGGTTAACCGTTAGCTTATCTCAAGCTTACTAGAACACCAGAAACTCTGTACAGTATTTCTGTCAAGTTCTGGCCGGAGGAACCCTGTAAAGTTCCTCCTCAAATAATTCGACAAAACTAATAAAGATATGTATTTATTTATATTTCGATGTATATTGGTATCCTTTAGTGCCTTTAATCCTTTAAGGATTTCATCTTGATAAGGAACTCTAATGAATTTCTTATATAATACTGAGCGTATTGTCGTTGTCACGAGAAAATATCCTATGAGCCATTTCGGCGATTTTTATATTTTGCATAGATTATTCAAGCATTTTGTTCATTGGCACTACCTACATCAATTAAAATCGATTCAAATTAAGTTCAATTTAATTCGCGGCGCATTAGGGAAATGGTCTTTGTGTAATGGTCTTGTTCTCGAAGGCTAGTTCAACAGGTTTCTACCTATAAAAATGTTATTTCCAAAGTGTCCAATATTGAACTTGTACTATTGTCATTATCTCCGATTGAATTGATAAATTCAACAGTTATCATCAAACAATTCATGATTACTATGTCTCTATTATGCATTGTTACATATGTAAATTTTAAATATAAATAATATTTTAACAGAGAAAAAAAAATCATAATTCCATAATTTTTTGGACATAGGAGTAGATGTCAATTTTTTGTGACAAGGGTTTTATGTTATATTTTGTTCTTTATAATGAACTTTTTCTCAAAAGAAAAGTTCAGAAAATACGATATTAACTCACTGTCACAAAAAATGACTTGTACCCCTTTCCCCAAACACCACAGAATTCTTATCATTAAGATTATTAATTTTTTTTTAATGTCATTAGTGAAATATATTTTTCTGTGTTATAATTTTAAATAAAACACTGGTATCTTAATAATATCTTAATAGTAATTTTCTTCTAGTTTTTTTTTTTTTTAGTTTTTGTGGTCACTAATTAATTATTCGATTTAAGATAAATAAATAAGTTTATAATTAATAAAATAAAGGAAAATGAGATTTCGCATATGAATTAGAATATTTGGAGTACAGAAGAAGGCGTGTTTACACTTTCATTAATGCCTGTTAATTTAGCAGCAATTATTTACTTTATCGTAAAATTTTACACTTTGCATTGGATTTGTTTTCTTATTCATTGCTAATTTGTGTAACAAGTTTTTCATATACGTCCATTAAAACATGGCTCAAATTAAAATTGGAAACTGTCAGTGGCTAATTGTCAATACCGAGTGTAGCAAATAACTCTATATATTCTACAATTATACTTATTATTACCTATTATATACTTATTATTCTATAAATAAATCTACTAATCATCTAAATTTACTAATCATGGCCAAATGGATGTTCTCCAAACGGTTACTGATTGCATACCGGTAGCCTAGGTAGCTGACCAGATGCCAACTGCACCGACAACACGAGACCCCTCAATTACTGATTGATTGCAATTACTCAGTTGTAGATGGTCTCCACTCTACGCTAGCACTAAATAAGCTTTAATATTTTCATTTAATTAATCTGCAGTGCATATATATACATAGTTAGGTATAACCGATCCAGCCTCATTCTAAATACGCTACATCTTTTCTTACTTATAAATGCCGTGTGAAAGAGGAAGTGTCTCTCTGTCTGTCTCGATGTCGCTGTTCCCGTCCATATTATTTTAGATAGTTAATTCTAGATTATTAGCCAATGTAGTCAGTAGTGTCATTTCCATTATCATTGTTTGTACTTCATAATAAATCTTTTTAAAAACCCTTTTGAGACCTCGAGTTATTTAACTGGCGCCCAAACAGGGACTTGAGGGTTTTATTTGAAGATATTTGTAACTTTGCGAAGCTTAGAGTCAATACTGGCATCAAGCAGCATAACCACTTCTCCAAGTCTTGAGGAAGATTGCCATTGAGTATTCAAGAATATCAAGCATTCTCCACGACAACGAGGTATCTTTCAAACAAAGCAGACTTTCCAGTTATATCTCAAGTCGAGAAAACGTTAACGAGTCAATTGAGGAATCGAGAGATCAAGGATTTCTTCACTGAAGACAATATTGTAATGGTAATTATAAGTTTATTTTAATTTTTTTTTTAATCTATGTCATTACAAGACAGACTTAACCAACTTAGAAAATTAAATCCAAAATTTACTCCAGAACATATTGATATTTGAAAGTATTTGAAGACGATACAAGGGCTTTAGAAATTAAAGATCACGATTTTAAACTCATTCCGGAATACGATGGTAACCCGTTACAATTAGTAGACTTTGTAAGAAATGCTAAATTCATCTATGATTTATATTGTAATGATAACAATCCAAATAAAGATATTAATCACACAAAACTAGTTTTAACGGTATTAACTAAATTAAGAGGGAAAGCTAAAATCGCGACCTATGATAAAAAATTTACAGAAATAAATGATATTTAAAAAAAAAAGAAAATATCAAGATACGCGGACAAGATAGCAATTTATCGCATAAATTCTTAATTTACGATCACATAATAATGAAAATCCGCATGATTATCTAGAACGTCTTGGTCAGCGCCGTTGTGACCTTACGCACGCCTATATACAGATATGAATATCACTGAAAAAAAAATCAGAAATTGAAAGGTATGATAAACAAATTTCTCATCACGCAGTTCATAATTTACATCCGGCATTAACAGATTTTATCTTTCATATAAAATTCGAAACTAGAGAAGATATTGACAAAATATTAAGAAACAACGCTGCACACATTGTTCAAAGACTTTATGGAAATAAAAAAAAATTATCATCATCAGCAACCGTAGTATTCAAATTATAAAGGAAAAAAATTTGATCCTAATTATAAAAAGAAATTTGAGAAACCAAGATACGAACAACCTCGATACGAGAAACCAAGAAATGAACAACCTCGATACGAGAAACCATATCAAACTCAATATAATTATCAAAAACAATATGAAAATAATTATCAATAACCTATTTACAACCAACAATGGGACCCGCAACCCCAACATAAATTCTTTAATAAACCTCCATGGGGTAATTGGAAAAATAATCAAAAACAAAATCGTCAGCAAACCCCTGTTGAAAAGAATGATTCTAATACGGTATCGATGAGAACTGTATCAGATTGAGATAACATTGAAAATGAAAAAGATGAACAAATAAGAATTCTGACAGAATGATTAAATGCGTTAGAAGCGAAACAGAATCATTTTTTAGAACGAGGTCCGAGCAACAACAAACCACCAGACAAAATATTGAAGTTCATGAATTAATATTAAATGATCCAAATAATGACAGCAGAATTAATCGATAATAAAGGCAATAAATGGTTAATTGATAAGGGAGCTACCAAAAACTATATTCATCCGGATTATGTTCCAAAAGATTCTAGGATTACTCTATAATATAATAAATATAATATAATTTATAGAAGTGGCAAATAATATATCAATCCCTAATTAGATTAAGTTTTATTCACCAAATGAATACTATTATATTATTTGTATAATTGCTATTATTATTCTAGATTATTAGCCAATGTAGTCAGTAGTGTCATTTCCATTATCATTGTTTGTACTTAATAATAAATGTTTTTAAAAATCCTTTTGAGACTTCGACTTACTTAACAATATATATATATATATATATATATATATATATATATATATATATATATATATATATACATTTTTTTTTAAGTCTCAACGACCCACACGTTGAGTCATGGTTTGCTGCAGCATTGACCACTAGTTGTTTCTGCTTTGTACTGCTGCCTTCCAGTTACGAAGGCCTAGTATAACAAGTATCGATAGTGCATCGGCAGCAATACAGTCCGTCAATTATTCTGGGACTGGGTCCATTAAGAATAACAAGTAAGTGCATGCAAAAAAGAAACCAGAAAAAAATGTCTGGCCAAAGACTACATTAATAACAGTCAATTGATATTCACAATAATCTCAATTATAACACAAAGTAAACAAAAAAAAGAGCAAAAAAATAAAAATAAATATAATTGTACTGACAAGAAAATAAAAAATTAAAAGAAAAAAACAAAAAAGAAAGAAAAACAAGAAAATTAAAATATAAAAATAATGAAACAATCCAGAGTTTAAACAACGTCAAAAACAATAACTCACAACTAAACAGGATTTCATGATTGGATTATATAAAAATGATATAAATAATGAAATGATTCACAGAGTTGAAACATAGTTTGATAATTGAAACAAATATTTCCTACTAATGAAGATGTTAATCTTGAATTAAAATTTCATGATTGGACAGCGTCTTTTTGGAATGTGAAGAGATGTTGAAAAAGGTGGAATTCGATAGAGGATAGAGAGGAAGAAAAGGGGATATTTGAAGGAAGGGAATTCCAGAGGACAATGGAGCGGCCAAGAAAGGAACATTCGGGTGTATTGGTTTTGTGGGAAGGAGTATAGATGTCAAAAAGGCGTGATCTTGTTTCCTGTGAGTGGACAGAGGATTTGAATTGAAGGAGGCTGGAGATGTAGGAAGGATACTAGGAGTTAATGGTTTGATGCAGGAAAGATCCATGGAAATATTGTCTGCGAGCGAAGGAAAAAGGAGCCACTTTGACTCGCCAACGCGAGACCGCCTACAAGATACAGAAAACAAATCTTTAAAAAATAGTTCATGATATGCTTCAATCTGTCCTCGAGTACAACCAAGAGACTACCGTATACCATACAATCATAATCAAAGAGGGGAAAATGAATGAGGATACGGAGAGCTTAATGGTGGATTGTGGAAGAAGATAGCGGGAACAATAGAATAATTTAAGAGTACTTATTGACCGTCAGGAAATTTGGGCAATATGGGGTTTCCAGGAAAGGTTTTGGTCAGTAATAATCCCTTTTAAGTTTTTGACAGAGGAGGTGAAAGTGATAGGATATTCATTTAGGAATAAATTAGGAAAGGTGGCGTTGGATCTGAGAAGGGCATTGGAACCAATAAGATTGTCCCGAGTTTTCGTTGAGTTTAACTATAATTTATTTAGATTTTCCCAGGCACTGATCCTATCTAGGTCTTCCTGAATATTGGAAAACGCAACTATTAACTCAGAAGAAGGAAAGGATAAATAGATTTGGAAGTCATTGGCGTAGAGTCGGAAAGGAAAGATTGAAACCAGAGAAACCTATCTGACTATTCTTTTATCCACCACAACCGGATTGACCGGAGTGGTGTAGGTGTAGGTTTAGAATAGCTTGAAACCCCGAATCCTGGATGTCTCATCCCCATCCGACTATTTGCACATTCCTTTTTGGATGCCAAGGATGCTGATGAGATTAGATGTGAGGATGTCAACCATGGAGTCTAGAGAAGAACTGGAATATATTCGACTCCAAATCAGGATTTCCAGGTCGGGTGTGATGTTTTCACGGGTGAGGGTATCAAGTGAGGGTAGTTATGTTTTTTGGAGATATTGCTTGAGTTTGGATATTGTATGATATTTGGATTAAGCCAAGAGAAGATAGGAACGGAACAGGCAATTGTGAAGAGGAAAGAAGGTTTTGTAGGGAATAAATGAAATGCAAATCCAGCCATGTATCGGACCTGCAAGTATGGTGGGTGGGAGCGAAACAATGAAAAGATGCAGGGAAAAGAAGAGATTTTCCAGGATGAGTCTGTCATTGGAGTCAGAAAGTAAATAGGTATTAAGGTCCCCGGAGATTATTATATTATTGTAGAAGGGAACATAGTTGTAGAGGGTAGTTTCAAATGATGGATTAAAAGGGACCAACGGAGGGCGATATACCACAGCATATAGGACAGGATGGGCATTGAAGGAAATTTCAAAAAAAAGGAATTAAATGTGCAAATAGTCGGATGGGGATGAGACATCTTGGATTCGGGGTTTCAAGCTATTATAGACCTACACCTCCACCAGTCCGATCAATCCGGTTGTGGCGGATAAAAAAATAATCAGATAGGAAACAGAAGAGGAAGGAAGGTAGGTTTTTAGCCATGTTTCGGAAACTGCAATGATTTGGTAAAAGTTTTGGGTGAAATACTATAGGAATTCATCATAATGAGCAGGTAGGGACTGGAAATTAACGTGACAGATGGTTAGGATCCTAGGCATGATAGAGAGGAGATGGGAAAGTTTACAATAATTGGTAGGAAAACGCTGTAATCATAACAATATAATGAATACAATCTTAAAGAAAATAAGTATCTACGAATAGAATAATAAAACATTACAAATAAAATAATAAAAAATGGTATATTAAGAAAATGAGAAATTTAAATATAGTAAAATAAAGAAAAAATAAATATGCACGTCACCATAACACATAGCCTTCGATTTGTAGACCTTTGGGATATGCCGATTGCGACCAGTGATTCGACGGGAGCCTAGAGGTCAGCAAAAGACGTTGAGGTCCTCGGAACAGTCAATGCAGATCACTGGGTGGCTACCGGCCGCGAACCACACGTACTTTAATTTGCCTACAGACCTCTTGTCGGACGAGCTAGTATATATGCTTAATAGGAGACATTTCTTCTCCTAGATATATACGGTTGCTGTATATTGTCCTGCCAGACGATATAGCCTGGGTGGAAAAGTCCCTCTTCACATTCCTTCTCTGAATAAGCGCGTCCCTCATAGACTGTCTTACAAAGCGAGTGATGACAGGAGGCGGTCGCGCGTCGTCTTACCTCGGTCTTCCACCATGTCCAGGTTCCCCTCGCAAATCTTAATCCCGAGGCTTGTTCCTAAAATGGCGACCAGGGCCGCGCCAGACTCCCCTGCTCGGACTGGAATGGCCCGAATCTCCACTGATCTGTAAAGTCACTCTAACCTACGGAAGCTTTCAGGCGTTTGATGTCTTCATTCACGTGGACGCCGAGTCGATTCACAGCCGCAAGTATTTCCGAATGAGACGGCTCGCTGGCTTGCTGCAGGCTGCTCTTGGTCGGAGTAGGCGGTTTTTCACTCGCTGAGTCAGTCCTTTTCTTTTGAATACACTTTGGGTAGATTCAAGATTTTTTTTTTAGCCTTAAGCGTCTTTCTTTCTTTATCGTATAGATTGCAGCACTTACCAAGAAAAATGATCTGAGACTGCAACACAAATTGTTCTTTCCGTCTCTGGTGATCAGACCATTACATATCGAGCACTGTGCCATTTCTATTAATTAATAATAAGAATTACTTACAGCTGAGGATGTTTGTCAACAGCAGCAAGTGTCGATGGCCTTTAATACTCAAAGGCTTAGGGGCTACTACGCGCTATGGAAGCTATATCACAGTGTAACTTGAACTTTCTTCTCAGATTTGTAGAAGAATGTGGACACGTGGGAAATTCAGACGATTACAATGTTAAACAAATAAAATAATTAAATAAAATAACGAATGGAGAATATCAATGATAGAACATTATAGGAGCTATGTTGATGGGTTGCCGCCTCGTTTGCCGGACCAGACTCATATGTATACACATATATATATTAAAAATATATACAAAATATATATATACACACACACACATATATATATATATATATATATATATATATATATATATGTATATATATATATATATATATATATATATATATTTAAATATCATAGATCCATAATGAAACGGGCACAACTGAAAAAAATTGTTATTTCTAGAACGAATAATTGACTGAGACTATATTCTACATGGAAGCCCCAAGGGGTTTTCTCTAAAAGTACCATAATTCCATAAGGTTCGGATTTATTATTTTTTTTTGTCTGGCTTCTGTTTCACAAAAACACATTTTATTAATTACCTACCCAAAGCAAAGGAAAATATAATAATTGGATCATAATTTTCTTTGTACATTACATAATTAACAAATCTCCTCAGTTAAAAAAAGAAAGAAAAAAAATCTTTAAAAAGTGTTTTCCGTGTAGCTCCCTTAACTTTTTGCCAATTCTTTAAATCTATGATTCATTTGTAGAAATCTTATTTATTTAAAATTATATTACATATTAGTTTATATTTTGCTGTCTGGTGAAATCAAATTTCGGTGTTGGGTCATGTTAATGATGATTAATAGGAAAATAAATACAAAAATTGTTAATGAATAATAAGATAGTGAACTTATAATAATAATATTGAATGACTTAAGGCACACGCCTCGAAGCATTGGTTGTAATGTATATTACATAATAAATAAATAAGGAAGAAAGTGTTCACATTTACCTTAAAATATAATATTAATACAGAATAGAGTATTTAGTAAACTATCGACTTTAAAGGAGAAAAGCTATTGTTTCAGTAGCTCCTTTGAATCGATTCAGTGAGTTCAACAAATCGTCACTAGGTGTCGCTGAAGTCTTCAAATCGTTGCCACCACAGGCTCTGTTCCGACACGATATGAGTAGCTTAATTTGCAAATATTTTTCAATTTCATCAAACAGTGACAAGTTGGTCGGCATTAAAATAAAAATAGAATAATAAAAAACAAATTTAAGTAAAATTGATTATTAATAAATCATTTTAAAATAAATTTTTAATTTATATATTTTTATATAATTTTTTATTTTTTAATAAAAACTCTGAAAATCTTAACTAATTCATTTATTACAACTAACACCTCCAACGTTTTGGTCCATTAGGCTATTAACAAGGCAACACCTTTAAAAGGACTTTATAAAAATAAAAAAAATTGATAAATAAATTAACAATTTATGTTTAGAAATGACACTACCTTAAATAGCTTCAATAGTATTTTCTGTCAATATTGATACGATTTTAATAAATTCTGTATTCAGGTTTTATTATAAAATTTTAATAAAACCTGTAATCAGGTTAATGTGCCTTTGTCATAAAACCTACCTCCAGAAGAAAGGTAAGGGTAACTTAATCAGTATAATGTAATGTCTGAACTTCGAACAGTTATATTTACAATTAAAATTAACAATTTTTATTATTTTTATATATAAAAATTTATTAACCTATTTTAATTTTTCACAATATAATTATAAGGTCCTAACTATAATCGATATAAAATATATAACAGCCAACATTTGTATACTACTTTAAAACTATTTACAATTAAACATTAATATTGCTTAGTGATGTCTTAAATTTTTAATTTATTTTGTTTTATTATGGTTCATCATATTATTTTATTTAAAGGTATCATATTTAAAATGGTTGTATTATCATAAACTATTTCTAAGGATTTTTCGTTTTCCTAAATATCCGAGTACCGTATCCATAAATAAAAAAAAATGTTCTTATCCAATAATAAACTACTCAAAGATAATCAAACAGGTTAGTTAGCAATGACAATGTATACAAAAGCAGTATAAGTGATTAACTTACTTTTTGCGATGGTCGAAGATGATTTTGATCATTTTTCCATCTATTCTTATTTTGTTTCTAAAACATTTATTGGTTGTGTTTATGATGTTTTAATTTGACTTTAATTCTTTTTTCTTTGTTTCGTCTATTTATTTTTTTTCAGTAAATATGGTACGAATGATTGGTTGCAAATATCAGTATTTGCCAAGTAACTGTTGCCCTTAAATAGTCAATCGTAATAATTAACAATAAATAGTTCCTCATCAGGAATTTTAGTTTGCTTTCAACATACTAAAAAATGCAATCAATTGCGAGAAGATGTTTTAATGATTTAATGATTGATGGTTTGTTAGCATTGTGTTTTTTATGGATCCTTTGTAGAAGTAATGTGTATTCATGTCAGGTAAAGATTGTTACTGCCTCAATACATCATCGGTTATGGAAAGTTGCGATGGTTAACTACATTTACAATCATCACATTAAGTTGCTAATCCGTATTAATCCTGTAATTAATGGAGTATAATTGACTAATTAATATGGCTCAGTGCCAAATCTAAGCGATCCCAAAGTCTCACGAGACCTAACCGAAGCCATCTACTAAAACTATAGACATTGTTAATTTAGTTACACAGGGTCTTGAGGATTCATTTTTGAGAAATTTTTTTGAAAAATTAAACGTTTTCCTTCATTTGTAACCTTTTTTCATAGTCATCCATATGTTTATTCCGAATTCCCTAACTCAATTTACTTCAGGGTGCAAATAATGGTTTAATATTTAAATCAGGCATAAGCCGAATCCAGTTTTCAGACGAGTATATTTAAAAATAAATTGTCCATTTTGCAATTTGAGTTGAATAAGCTGTAAAAAAAAAAAAAATTGCTAATTAAAATCAAGTGAAGTCGCTAATTATCAGTCGTTTTCAGGCACTCACATTAGGATTAGTAAAGATTGTTTATGGCATCACAGTTTTATGACTGTACTAGACACAATGAAAACATAAAAAAAAGTATAAACGACAAAAAAATGCCCATATTCGGCGATCTTATCATCACAGTAGAAGCAAAAAGACCTATTTAAATTTTTAATGAAATTAAGAAACACAGGTCATTTTATTCAAAATTTCCTCATGACTCTGAAGACAGTTTTGTCATTTAACAAAATTCAAATTAATTTAACGAATAGTAATAAAAAGCATTTATATTTTACCTACAGATATTTTTTTCTTCTTCTGAAAAGTTGACAAAGTTGAGATACTTCATGTTACCCACCTTCATAGACTCCAATGAAGCGAATGGCATGGTAAGCAGGAGGAAACGATAGAGAGTCATGAAGGAATTCAGCATTCGCATAAAACTGATAATAAAGATTGTAGCGACAATGCCTATATCGAACAAATTGGATTGCGGTTGCACCTGTCAGATTAGGTAAAATAAACGTAGGGCCTAAAGAAGGGCGATGCATTGTCGTGCCTATTGATCAACTTGGGCCTGGAAAAAGTGATCTGCGACTCTGGCCTACAGATGGGAAAAGAAAACCCCCAGGATGGATCAGATAGGGCGAGTGGTGTGACGACTAGCTGCAACGAGCCAGTGGACTACGGCACTAAGCAGAGATGAATGGGCAAATTTTCTACAGAAGGAAAAGTCCTACACAGGGCTGAAACGCCAAGAATGTACAGAGACGATATGTTGTCAGACATAGGTTACTCATCAGTGGTAGATAGTAAAAAAAAAAAAAAAAAAAGAAAGAAAGAAAAAAAAAAGACCATTTCAAGGGTTAAAATGAAGTTTATTTTTTTCTTACATAAAATTTCGAAATGCAGTCCATCATGTTTTCCCCTTAAGAAAGTGAGCCATTGCTCGGAAAAGATAAGAGTCCTGAGGCACAAGATCAGGGCTGCGCGGTGCGGTAAAAGTTCGATGGCATTCTTTTCAGGAAGTTCTTGGCGTTATATTTCAAGGCGATGTTCCTTGCAGCAAGGTGAGCTCATGTGGAACTTCTAAGCTCTCTTCTCTTTGAATTTGTGTAAATGACGATTCATAATTGACTGTGGCAATACAAATTCGGAGGATAGCTGCCGAGTACTTTTAGTGGGACACATCTTTAATAGCGTGTCGTAGAGCCGGTATCAATCTAACTTCCTGTATCAAAAGCGCGGTTTTGGTGGCTAAAAATTTCTTTTTTCAGTAATGTCGCAGAAATACTTGAATTTCATACCTCAACGACACTTTGACTGAAAGCATCCCAAACAAGTACTGAGCCTCACAGAGATACATTATGTTTGCTAAATGATTAAATATAGTATTAAGATTAACAAATGCCAAAAACAACAATATTGGAATTAACAGAGATGTAAGAAAAAAATAAACTTCATTTTAAACCCTGAAACGGTCATTTTTTTCTTACTCACCCCAATAATTACAATATGTACATTTAAATTTCTGCTTTGGTACCAACTACAGGAATTGACAGGAATTTTTTTAGCATACCGATTAAGACTCACAGCACCGCATCGCCTTACATCACTAACTGCTTGAGGCCGATGTTTTTTAATGAGTGTCATTGGATTTCATAGAGAAAATCATAGAATATCTAGTATTTTTTCAGTCACGCCTGAATTTCCAATCACTATACCTACTATAAATGTTAATTAATAATATTATATCTATTAATTTAAAAAATAAGACAATTATTCAAACTATTAAGATTTTTATTATGCTTGTAAATTACTGAATCTTTTTTATTGATAAAACTATCGGAAATATCCGAACGGCTTTCGTTAAATAAAATTAAGCACGAATATTTGCATATCCCACATGTACCAGGCTTACATACATATACTTGTTATACATATATAATTCTATTGTAATAAAATCTCAATATCAAATAATCCACTAGTTGGTCACCCTGTAACTTATTTTAAAATACATATATCAATACATAAATAAAAATCCTACATAATAAATCAGCAGTCTATGTCATGAAGGCCAACTGGCCACTGAACAAGGCACGGTGAAGCGGGGGTTAGAAGTTAGATATTGTTAGACCAGATGGTGAGAAACCTCCAACCCTAATCCATTTGCTAATGTCCACTCTATCCCTTACCTAATAATTTAAGTATTATCCTTGATTTACATATACATATATACATCTGTATATATATATATATATATATATATATATATATATATATATATATATATATATATATATATATATATATATATATATATATATATATTGGGATTCTATTATTTAATCAGAAGGAAATCACAGAATGACCCCAAACTAATCTAAACGAAACAAAATAATATAAAATAAAACATATCTTTATTAAAAGTTTGATAACATATAACAAAAACAAATAATATTGTTATTTAAGATAAGAGTGAATTAGGATTAGAGTTTCTTATCTCCCAACCGAAGAATTCTATTAAAGTAAAAATTAGTCGAATAGCTAGGAAGTTCATAATTAGCAATTTCGACAATTAATATCAGCTCATTATACAAACGAATCTACACCTCCAATAACCCAATACTCGATCTCAACAGCGAAGAAATCTAATAAGCTATAATAAATCATATGTAGAGCGGGTCATAAAAAGCGACTTCGATAACCCATCAATGGACTTCAATATCGAGTATATCCGATATGCTTAAATGTAGCGATACGTAAACGTGCGATCTTAAAATCGATAATATTTTCATAAAAGTTCCTTCGATAACCCAATAATGGACCTCAATATCGATAACATTGTCCACAATGCCTCTAAACAGGCGTATATCCTGAGCTCTGGCGGGGAACCGATCAAACGTTTTTCAACTCGACGAAAGACAGTTGTTCGCAACGAATTGGTTCGTCAATCTCCACACTCATGGGAACTTGGTTTGCAAGAACCCTTTCTGGTGGCGAACCGGATTCTCACGTGTGTAGCGTCGGAGTACCGAACAAACATTTTTCAACTCGACGAAAGACAGTTGTTTGTCACGAACTGGTTCGTTAAACTCCACACTCACAGGAACGTGGTTCGCCGACGAACAGAATACACATGTGTTTAGAGGGCTTTCGATAGAAGTGGATTATATTAGACCCTAATTGTTTAGCTTAAATTTTACAGCATGTTAGTTTTGAAATTCTTTCACGTAATAATACAGCTCCCGCTGAAATGTTGAATAAGCTTAGAGCCTTCAGACAATGCTAAGGAGACGTAATGCGACACCTAACAACACAATCTTTCCTCTTGGTGTTTGTTCAAGCTAATGAGCATTTCTAAGCTCCCACTGTCTCACATTACACTTTATATTGCATACTTGTCTTTATTTACATGGATAGCGTTGTTTCTTGATCTTTCCTAATTTTATTCTTCATAATAATATAAAAAAATAAATTGGTTTAAAGTAATTTTATCTTATAAACGGACAATGAGGTTTAACATATATGTTTGAGTCATGATTAGCATGTAAAGTATATAATAAAACCACAAGGAAAGATAAAAATATACATTAATTTTTTTTTCTATCTGTCCTGGAAGTAAAACGACAAATATAATGTGCTTTATTTTAAATAGCTAAATTCAGAGAATCAATAGCACAAAATAAGTAAAAAATATCTAGTAATGTTTTTTAAAAGAGATTTAATCTTTTTTGTCATACATTTTACTCTCTTGCCATATAGAAATACAAAACATATGTGGGTGATTCTCAGAAAAAAATAGTTTTCAATTTTTTTTTAATTTTTAATATAGTATCAAGTGATTTTTTTTTTATTATTCATTATGTTCATTTACCTTTCCGACTCATTGATATAATACAAAAACGATCAGTTTTCACTAAATTATTAACTTTTTTGCTGAATCAAACATCTCAATCCTCGTTACTACCATGTGTCGCCGAAAGGTTTTTTTTTAGTTGCAAACACAATTAAATATAATTACTCCATTGTTTCCCGAAATTGATTTGGAATATACTTTCCAATCAGAAGTCTTTCGAGTTTTATTTGAATCTTGTTGATTCAAAAATAATCTAATCTTTGTCACTGGTATTTGTTATCATTACCGCCACAGTATTAATTTGTTTACATGGACGAATATATAATATATTTTTCGCGGAAGTTTCTCCATATATGACAAGTAGTAAGTATCCCGGCAAAGAACATTCCGCCATTACACCAAGGTCCAACTTTCACTTTAGCTGTCATAGTCACATAGTAATAATAGCCATTTTAAGCTTTTTCTCATGCATATTAATATATTATGTCGAATAGCCGCCTATCCACTGTTTTCTCTATAAGGACCTTCCTCTTCTGTCCATATAAACTTTTCCTTTCCTCTTGGTTCATCTTTTCTTATTTAATTTGTGTTTATGATCTTTTATACATTTTGATCAGCTGTTTGTATTTTAACTTTTCCCAGCTGTAGTAAACAAGCTATGTTTTCCCTCAGTAGGTGCCTGGGTGTCTTGGTGCGGGGTGCTGTCTCTGGTTTGTGACTTTTTTGATCCTGGATGTGAGATGTGCTGCATTTTGCTCATTATTAGGTTTTTTTCTTTATATTTTATTCCTTCCTCACCTACTGTCCTGATGGTGCCTAAATCGGCGAAATATCGACAGATAATTTTTTATTTATTAATTTTGAGTTTCTTGGCTTCTTTTTTTTTTTCCATTTATGTCCTAATAATATTAAAATTGACGTATTTTCGGTGAGTATTTTTATTCTTATCACAACCGCTCCTTAATATTTCCCCAAAAGTATTTCATTTTCACTTTTTTTCTCTTCTAAATTCGTAAAAGGACGGCATATCGGTTTTTGATATAGCTCCATTAATTTTATTTTGATAGGCATTCAAAACTAAAATTATCATTACTACTAAGGAGTGGTTTTTAAAGAAACCTTCTCACGTAATGACTTGATGTGGTGATGAAAGCCTGATTGAAAATAAATCACACTATCGATTTTATCAAAGATGCAATCAATAAAAATTACATCTCCAGTGTCTTATTTGTGATCCTTAATTTTGTTAATTTAATTTTGTTAATGAGCTTAAATTAATTTTAATCCCTTTCTAAAAATTAAAATTTCAAAAAAATTTTCAGCATACAGGATGTGTCAGGTTTGGAATAATTCATCATTAGACGGATGGAAAATGTAATCTTCATTACAGCCCACGCATCTTATTACCACCATACAAACTAAAAATTTATTATCACTAACGCCACTTCTAAAAATTGGGAATTTTGAATTCCTGAAATTCTTCCAAATAAAATTTTGAGTTCAGGTTAAAACTGTCCTCAAACTCATTTATTAACATCTCTAGATCACTCATGATTTTTTCCTGGTTTTATGGGAAGAGTTCACAAACTCACGTTTTTCAGGCCAAGTACTGAACCAATTAGCGAAAGGAAGATAAAGTTTGAAAGAGATTTTCGCTTAGAGTGGGTGAATGTATCTAAAATTGTTGTATCTACACCTGCATTTTTAAATTAATTAAAAACCAGAATTTCTATTAACATTAGTCTATTTGCACAAATGGTTACCGATGATAAAGAGGATGTAAACATAGGATCAAACCATTCATGTTAACATTTTAGGATTATTGTTAATATTTTAGAAAATAAAATTTGGACCGAAGAAAAATAAGGAAACTGAAGAATTTCGGAGTAAACAGCGCGGAATCGCGGGTCATGCACACTATCCATATCGTTTCAGGAACATGAAGAATCGCGTATTTTACTTTAATTTAATTAGTTTTATTAATTTATATGAAGCATACTTGCAAAATAATTTATTAATATAAAACAACTCAAATTTAGGGCTCAGAGAAGTAAAAAGAGAACAAAAAACTTATTAGCAATTTTAAAGTTAAAGGTAAAAGGAAAAACGTTAAGTACTTGTTAGGTCTCCCTAAAAGTAGCTTAAATTCACATTTGTTGAAACCGACATATGATTATGACGGTTAAGAGATCATAAAGTACAAAAGCGTGGTTAGGTGTTTATATAACATTATTTTTTAAATTAAAATTGTGCTTAAATTTTTAAAAGTACGACGGTTTGTATTACCAAAGTTCAATAATAAAAAAAATAAACATAGTTAATGCAGAGGCACAATTAAATCCCATAATTGTTATGTATTGATAGTATTATTATTTGTTGAGGAAAAGTCTTACACGGCAGAAATATAGTTATAGTACGAAAAGTTTTATAATCAAAACACTAATATTAAGTTTTGTCGAACGCCTATTCATTTACAATTTCAATTTGAATATTCCGTTTCATCGTTGCCATATTTCCTCCATTCATTTACGCTTTTCTTAATTCTTCTTCTCTCATTCTTCCTCTATGTTTAATTATTCCTGGATTTTGTTTTTATAGCCCTCAACGTAGGCCGAAACGGGGGCACACATAAAACAGTAAACTAATATTTACTGTGTGATTTATTTTTAATTGCCTTATCAGTTATTTTCTCCTGTATTTCATCAACGGTCATCGATATCTCTATAATTTATTTTTGATTTTCCCCTTATAAATGTTTTTTTAAAAAAAAGAAGCGAATATTTAAATACTTTAGTATATTCTTATTGTGAATAATATATTTTTTTAAATATATAATTATTTTTTTTAAATTAAATTAAATTAAATAAAAAATCATAATTATATTTAAGTATTTTATTTCAAAAAACGTTTATGTAATGAACTATCACAGTATAATACACTTTAAGAAGTAAACTACTTAATCCAACCGTGTTGTTCTGCTTTGTTCATGGTTTCCTTCCAAGTTCTTGCAATGGTTAGGATTAGTAGGAACGGAACGTATCTAAATGACGACTGCGCTGAAACCGGAGATGGCTTTATCAGAGGGAAAAGGAAAACAGAGGAAATACTCTATTTAATTAATTTTCCGCCCTTTGTACTTTCAGTCCGACCTAGATTAAAGCCCCTCGCCCTTTGTGAGTCTGAAATAATTTTTAAATGGTGTTAAGTTATGATTGTACATCTAAGGTCTGGAAACACTAGGAGAAATTTATTGTACTGGAAATTATTAACATTATTATCTACATTCTAAACTGGTTTGATTCCTGGGAATGGGAGTTTTTTATTTGTTATTGTTTTTTTAATTGAATGCGGCTACTCACACGCTCAAAAAGTAAGCTTGTTAAAATAACTAAAAATGATGATAGAAGTGACAGTCCTGAAAACCGAAATATAAGAGATTTCAGATAGACGATCTTTTTAACATGGCATTCTTCTATCAGATGTCAATTCGAAGTATTTAAGAGTAGGCCTGGTGGACCTAGCACAGAGAAGATCCGTGCATAGTAGAGGACATGTCGGAGTGCGTATGTGATGTGTTGTGATTTTTAATTATATAGTTTTGCTGATTTTTAAACAGTCTTGAATTTTCATTACGTAATTTTAAATTGTAAGTAAAGTTTGCGTTCATCGGTAAGTCGGTAAACCGAGGTTGCTGTGAGTGTGTTGATGTCAAGTGGGATGCCATGTGTATATGCAATACATAAAAGCGATGCAGGAACCGAACCTTGAGATAACCCCAGTCTTTTTGGACGGTAAGGCGAGATTTCTGAACCTTACCGGACAGCGGAAAACCAATTAAATAAATTTTACATTGTTCTAAGGATGAATCGTAGATTTTTTATATAACCGAAGGTAAATACAAGGCCACCCGCAGAGAGGAATGAATTCTAGTATGAAGAATGAACGTTACACCTTTAGCCACTTGTCTAATAGGGATAAATATTTAGAAAAGCCAAAGAGACAACAAATCAGGGTGTTTAAATAAGTAGGTATTTATAAACAGTTCTAAAATAAACTTTTCCTATTCATGCTAAGAGGCAGCTCTTGTCAGTTGCAAGAAATCTGAGCCAAGTGAGGCTCTAGGCCATATAATTTTGACTGTTCCTTAAAAATTTGTTGAATGACAACCAAATCGAAATCAATATACTTTTTACCGATACTTCCAATGGCATCATCTACTAAAATCCAAAAACGAATATGACTAGAATTGAAGCACTCTAAAATACACAGAAAGATCAAAGCTTACTAAAATACCATTAAAAAAAATGTCTGTATTAGTCATTTGAATGAATGGCTGGAAGAAAGTGGTATGCCAATCTCACCAAGTTTTCAGTAAGCGCGTATTCACCCTAAAGACTCGGGCATAAAGAACGCGATCTGTCACGACAATCTGCGATCTCTCTAGATCGCCCTAGCTGTAAAGAAAGGGATCGCAGTCGGACTCGATCAAGACTGGCTCGTTGGGATATATCGTCTTTTGTGTGACATGTATAGCCCAGTAAGTAGTAATATATTAGATCGCCAGCTTGCTTCCGGCTGAGATCGTAGATCGCCGCGACAGATCGCGATTTATGTGTCTGAGTCCTAAACGTATAATATCCCGCAGTAGCCGCTACACAATACTGTCTGACCGGAGTACATGGGGTAGCTAAATAGAAGTTTATTTCATTAGTGAAGTGTTCGCTCTCTCAATATTGTCAGTGTTTGAAATTCAGTGTAACTGATCGAAAAGCAATTAATAATTCCCTTTAATAATTAGGGATTAAAGAAATCAGTAATAAAATATGTTAAAGCACTGAAATTGAACTTATTTACTAAAAAACAAATTTACATTTAAAACAGATTTTTATAAAAAAACATTATTTCAGAATAATAATAATATCCTAGCGGAACAAGCGGGTTATATTAGGTATAGTAAACATCGTTCTTCAAAAGGCTCAACAATAATAGACACCGCGTTTTTCTATCAAGCCATCAAATTTTTATTGTAAAATTTATAATAAAAATTATTTAATAATGCATAATGATCTGCCCTAAGGCCATATGCTTTGTTCCTTTATTTCTCTTGAACTGAAAACCTCATCTTGAGATTTTCAGTTCAAGAAAAAAAAAGGAACAAAGCATATGGCCTTAGGGCAGATCATTATGCATTATTTAATATATATATATATATATATATATATATATATATATATATATATATATATAATATTTTTCAAGAGATGATCCGTCTTCAGATAATTTAATAACGATTTTATTTTATTTTACTGATATATTGGGGTGGGTGTTGATCTTCTACAGAGCAGTCGCGTGGGCTTTAGGTGACTGGAGCGAGATTTCGCCATGCGTCTCCTTTAAAAACGGTAAGTAACCTATTTTCACTTGTTTTTTCATTGATCAATAAATTTCGAATCTCTAGGCGTCTTGTAATAATTTAAATTATTATAAAATAATATTACATCGGTTTTAATTTTTGTACCCTGGGCGCAACATATCCCATCTGGATACAGCGTCTTCGGCACCCTACTCAGAAGCACCTGATCCTATATTTCATGAAACCCTTACAATATGTTGGCCAGATTCCCCACTGTGTATCCTCCCACATCCCTGTAAATTTCAGATCTTTGTGTTCCTTGTGACTAGCGATTAAAAAAAAGTCAATATCGGTCAATATCGTGCCAGAATGGCGTTCAAAGATGTCGGACTAAAGATTGTGGCTTGAGCTAGTGTTATGGTAACTGCCACTGAGCATTTGGCTTAATTTAGTCATAATTGGCTTTTTATATTATTTTATTATTTTTCGCTGAATAGTGAGAGAAACATATGACGTAGAATAGTGAGAAAAGGTATTGGCTTCGACACCAAGAACTAACAGTCGTGTCAATTTTTTTAAGTCGTTCGCACAAATGTTGAGATAAAGGGCAGTTGTAATCAAACGGCGGACAATAATTATATGCGTCCAACCGTCTGAGCAGTTAGACCCGCTAAAACCTCAAAACCGTTCAGTATTGCGGGCACTGTATCGCCTGCATCCACTTCTAAGTTTTATCAATAGAATATTTATCAACATCTTATAGTGAATATAGAGAATATCTGAAGACAACTTTATTGTGGGGTATCATAAATAAATAATAAATGAAAAAATAAAAGAATTAATAAATTAAGGCTAAATAAATAACTATTGGGTTTTGTACATTTCACAGCGATTACAACTACCCTTAGGAACGGTACTGCCTCCTAGTATTTAATATTAATTTTAGGAAGGGTACTTTCGGAAAATATGGTAATTAACTCACATTGGATTTTACTGCCAATCCGCAATTCTTTGAGGTAAATACATTTTTTTTTAACTTGCCTGTCTATTAGGAACCGAACGCGGATCCACTAAATCGAGCATTTTCAAAAGTTCCTGCCGTACCGACAACTTCGAAGCATCAACCTATAAGAATTTTTATCAAGAACGTTCCATCGTGCCACTGTTTTCCTAAACCTCATTGTTTCTCTGGTAAATCGGAGTCGCGACAACCACTTATTATTATTTTATCATCACATTATAGATTTATTTGACAGCCATAATTTATCTGTCTTTTTCCTCTATTCGTACTTTTTTTCTTATATTAATAATAATTGTTAATTGAAATACAGAAGATATTAAATAATTGTTGTCTTATTTTTATGAATAGAATCATCAATAGTTTTTTTTTTTAAATTAATGTTTATATCTGATCTAGTTGTTTTTCTTTAGGAGCCTCATTTAAGAGATCCTCTCTTCTACAACAATTATAAAATAAAAAATAAAATATATATATATATATATATATATATATATATATATATATATATATATATATATATATATTATATATATATATATATATATATATATAAATATATATATATATATATATATATATATATATATATATATATATATATATATATATATATAAAATAGATATGCTGAATAAAATCGCAGTTAGTAATAGAAGTTAAGGATGCCTGTAAGATCTGTGTTATTAATAAAGGACGGAGTTGGAAGACAATGTTGCCGACACAATGATTCACCTGTTGCCGCTTCATTTATATTTTACGGCATCGACAGGCCAAGTTTGGTCAACATCCCCACGTTAAACTTTGATTGAAAATCATGTTTGGTGTTATAGCGTCGATATGATTAATTGATAAATCGTTTGTAACAGATTGATGAATAAATATATATATATCCATTAGATAGATAAAATGTTAAATTATAAATGAACACATTCCGTTGTAACAAGCGAAATGAAATATAGAAATCGAAATAGAAAGAAAACTTAATTCTGGGACGAAGTCCCCTCAAAGTAGATATGTTGTACATACAAAAAAAAAAATAATAACAATTTCAGCTTACATATATAAATATACAAATAAGAATCATAAATAAAAGAAAAAATAATTCTTGTGAATTTATATACACCAATGTTAGTAAAAAAGAACGAAGAGAGTAAGAAAAGAAACTTACCTTCACCCGTTAAACAAAACATTATCGTTAAAATAATTATTTACAACTCATAGTGAGAACAAAAAAAAAATATATATATAAATTTACATAGTAATATGATACAGAAAAAAAATATAATAAAATAACATAAGCGCAAAACAAAATATAAAAGAAAGAGAATCGATATCTAAAAAACAATTAAACAAAATTAACAACATAAAGAGCATATTTGAATTTCTTAAAAATCATATTGTAAATGTCATTGTAGAGAAAATAATTTATGGATAAAATTAAAATAAAAATAATAAAATAAAAACAATGAAATGAAATGTACATAAAAAGTACTTAATGAAAACTAACGCATTATAGTATAATAGTGGTTATCCAGCGTCCGATTTTAAATGTGGCTAAGGAAGGGGCATGTCGAATTTTAGGAGGGAGAGAATTCCAGAAAGTAACGAAACGGGCAATGAAGGAATGTTGGAACGACGCAGATATATGGAAAGGTGTATACAGATATATATATATATATATATATATATATATATATATATATATATATATATATATATATATATATATATATCCAAACAGAAAATGTTAAAGAATTCATAATAAAAATGCTGTTCTTTAATGAAATATATTACTAGCAGTTAAAAACTATGGGAACTTCCTGCTATAGAAAAAAAAATGCACATAACAAATTTACCTAATTGGTACCAAGTATTCAACGATAACACCCTGTAGCGTAGTTTTTTATGTATGATAGTTTAGCGAAAACGTGTATGTTTGTATGTAAGGTCTTAAACAGTGATGTATCTAAATTTATTTTGTTTTATTTTTGGAATAAAAAGGCGATGATACATATGTTCTATCCATCGGGAAGAAAACCAGGAAACCAAAAATTATACATAGCTATAGCTGGAAAATCAAATATCTGCCGATTACGATGAATAACAAAAGTGATCCCCTATTCAATTCAGGCTAAATATCGCGGGATGACACCGGAGGCCAAGCTCAGATGGAAAGAGTATGTAAAAAAACAAAAACAATACAGCTTAACTATGTATCAAAAAATATATTGCCTCTTAGACAGACAGGTTATATATATTTGGCTACTTCTATACATACAAATCTTAATCCCTATCTTGATATATGGAATCCAACTGTGGAGATGAACGAGGGACTTCAACAGACAAAGTATACGGTGCACCATAAATTATGATCTTCAAATATCTACAATAGAAGAAGAAATTAAAAAAATCGCCCAGCCACATCAAGAGCGATTACAACGGTACACCAATGCTGAAGCCGTCCATTTTTGTTCATTATTTTTCTAGAACCGAATTGCTAATAATCTCATAATTATCTTGGTTGTAATTACAATAAATTAAAAAAAATGGATCTTTTTGTTCATGAAGGTACAAATGAGGTTTTATTTAGTAATTAAAATGTTAAGATCTTAGTTAATCTTTTAACTCGAACTATACTAAATCTTTTTTATTATTATATTTTATTACATACCATTAAAATCATGGAATGAATTTTAGAAATTATGCAATTTTTTTTAAACTATTATTGATCAGCACTAATTCGTCGGTTCGAAAAATATCTCAAATTTCTTTTTCGTTAAAAAAAAAGAAGAAGAAGATCTCTTCTTTTGTTTTGCCGTTACCGATATAAACCATAGACCTTCAAAAACCAACATACCAATAGCAGAGATTTTATAATTGATAATTATTTGGTCCGCGGCCAAGACAAAAACATGCACCTGCCGCTCTCACTCCCGTAGGCACAGGACAATTATACATCTCTGGTATAATTAGTTTCCAACCCTGGTTCTATTTAAATTAATTGAGGCAATTGGCAGATATGTGTTGGCTTTGAGGTTGTCTCCGACAGATAATTTCCTACAGAGTATTAAACAGAAATTTTGATGTAGGTGAATCCATTTGAAATTACCCAGATCATGTTGCTTGACATTTTTGATATTTTATGATTTTTTTACCAGTTATTCTCATTCATTTGGTGAGTCCAAAACCACTGGTAAAACATTTTTCAGGCTCATAATTTTTCTTTTGCAGCCATTTTAATTTAGCTTCGCAGCTGAAAACAGGTTTTGTGAAAATGTCTCCAAACCATTTTTGCAGATATCAAAACCAAGCCAATCTAAAATTATGATAAGGGTGCTAGATACATTCACTGTGCTAACAACACATCGACTAGGTTGTTGTGAGGAAAGTGGTTAAGAAAATTCACGAAAACACATAAAACAAGACTTTTAGCGTTAAAAAAATATATTATTTCGGAAAATAGACTCACCTTTGATTTTTTTTTTTATAGTTTTATTATTTTACTACTCGATGTAGAAATTTCAATTTTGAAAATTTTGTCCTTCATTTATATAACTTTTCAAACAGCCTCAAGTCATCTAAGTGAAAAAAATTATAAAACATAGTTCGTACCTCTATATGATTGAAACACGTGACTTAAATTTGGCGACTGAGACTCAACTAGTTCATGAATTATTATGTATTAAATATTGCTGTCTGGCGATATCTTCCTGTGCAAACATGCATTATAACTCGTCTGCGAAGCAGCATACATGCATTATAACTCTGGATCTAGTTGAATCTCGGTCACCAAATTTGCATTATATAGAGATATAAACATTTTTCCATCATTTTTCAGAAAGTCCCTTTTGACATTATCAACTTTAAACATTTCAGAAAATATCTTTTGGCGATGTTTGAAAATTCATATTTAAAAAAGAACGAAGCTTCCGAGATTGAAATTTCTGCAGATAGTAGTATAACAGTAAAACTATACAAAGAACAAAAGCCAAAGTCGAGTCTTTTTTCCTTGATACAATTTTACAGCGCTATATGCCTAGTTTTACGCCAAAATTTGTCATCACTTTCCGCACAACTGAGGTGATGAGTTGTAAAAATTTAGAGCATATTCCTATCTTAATTTTGTTTTTTATTTTGTTTTGATATCTGAAAACTTACCAGAGCTAGGGAAATTGTCCCAAAACTTGTTTTCAGCTGCGAAGCTAACTTAAAATGGCTGCAATAGAAAAAGTATGAGCCTGAATAAATGTTTAATTCTTGGTTTGAAACTCACCAAACGATTGGAAATAACTAATTAATAAATTATAAAAATGAAAAAATGTCGAGCCACAAAATTAATTCAAACTGGGTTATTTGATGATCTGCCTCAGTGGAATATAGGATATTTCAAATGGTGAATTGGAGCGATGTTTTAATGGTTAATTAAGCCATTTTATGATATACTTCTTGTCTTGTTCGTTAGTTGTTGATTAATCTTACAGATTATGGGATAGTACTCTCACACATCGTACGATGTATTGTAGGTTTGGTAGAGTAAAAGTGATTTAGTGGGATTTATTATTAGGATTTGCCTTGATTTTCGAATTTTGATATAATTATTAAAAAGAGATTATAGCGACAGGAGACTTTCATGTGCAGAAATTGTTTTTATGATTTTCATAACATATGATAGGTTCTCAATTATTATTACTTATTTGTTTTTTAATAAAAATAATGTACATTTCCAATTATTGTAAGAATTTTTATTTAATATTTTTTTTTAGAGAAGTATTAACACTGGTTGTTGATAAAGAGATGCTACAGGTGATCTATCAGCAACAAATGTTAGATGAAATACCCTAGGGTCTTCTCTGAAGAACTTTATCTGTATCTAATTTTCGTCCAAACAAATACACTTTTTTTGAGTTGTCCTTTTCTTTCTCGATGTGCGATATTTATAAATAATACTGCATTCTTTGGAATTTAAGGAAGGAATTTAATTTTCAATTTTTTAAGTAATGATTAATGTTAGTAATTTATGGGAACCAAATTTTATTTGATAAAATGTTCATTGGTCATATGAATGGAAAAAAAAAATATGTTTTTAATTCAAGTTACCTGTATATTTTTCGAGTTTTATTTTAGGTCATTTCAGCTGAAATTTTAGAAATAACTTTGAGTGGGGAAGGGACTTTAAGGGAGGAAGTAGGGAGAAACAGCTGGGACAAGTATCCGACAGGTAGTGGCTGAATGGAACGGTGACGTCAGAGCCTTGACCTAGTGGGCGTGGCATCAACAGGTACCTGCCGCAGTGTGCCGAACGGCCCCGGGTGTAGCCGGAATCGGCCGACTGTTGGCGATTGTAGCCGACTGCTGCCGAACTTCGCTGTCGATAGTGCACTCTTCTTGAATATTTACCAACTACCTCCCACCGACCCTGTCCGAATTGAATTAAAGTCAAATTCGAAAGATTCCTTTTTGCAATTCCTAGGTTTATTAAGAGGGATAAATATTTCTGTTTTTTATTATATCTTGAAGTGGCTCTCACGTACGCTTTAAGATGCTTAGAATGATTCACAAATAGAATAGTCGATTTTTGAAAAATTAATAATATCGTAATTAAAGCAGTGGAAGGTTAAACAAATAATATTTATTAGTTTATATTAATTTATAATTTACTAATTATAATAAACAAAGAATAGAATATTAAATGATATGCTTGACATATTAAATAATTTATATATAACAATGTTAGAATTTGTTGACTTTTAAATAGTAATTAAACTAATATTAAATAGTTAAATTGAATTTTTAAATACAAATTAATACTAACTAAAATTTTTTAATAACATTCAATAACAAAAAATAAACATAAAAGATCTTTTTTCTTCCTTTACTTCTATTGAATTAAACAATATTTTATGTATGTATTTTAATTAGTAATAGAAATTTATTTATAAACTAAGAAAAAAAAAGAAGATCAAATATTCATAAGTTATTTTGGAGATTACCCTATTTTCCAAATGCGCAGATTGACAAAACAAATTACCATTTGGATGTAGATAATAAGCAAAATGAAGATTCTTACCTGAAAAGAAAAGAAAAGAAAATTAGTAACGCTGATTTTATTAAAAAAAATGTTTAAAAATTTAAAACAATAAAATATACTATTAGTTTGAAACATACATCATAAATTAATTTGAATTAGTTTTTTATTTATTTTACTTAGGTAGTTTAAATGTTTATAACTGTCGTAGATGTTTATGTTGATTGAATATTTGAGTTTTTGATTTTTAGTAAAAAAATAGTGTTATTAATCTAACATCCAATTAAGATTCAACATTAAAACATAGCGTTTTTTGTTCAATGCATTACATCTTTATTTATATAAGTGAATTCGATTGATAACAGTAATTATTATTTATAGAGCCTTTATATATTTCATTATTTAATGTATTTCGATTACTAGGCTTGTTATGTACTGCGCATTGATAATTACTTAATGTATGTATCCTATATCAAAGTTTTGATGCCACAGATATTGAATATTGAGATGCTCTGTTATGAATAATAAGTTTTTTTTAAGTTATTAATTATCGTTATTATTAACCGTTTTATGATCATTATTATTACTATCACTACTTTGTGTAGATCACAACTTTCATCCCTCTCATAACTGAGCTCTTTCAAGGTAAATTAGACCAATTAACACCATTAAAATTCTCGAGAGTTTTTAATTTTTTTTTATTGAATTTCAATGTACGTATTATATTCTCTTTATAACTGGAAACAAATTTCAAATGAGTAGGGTTGCTGTAGGCGTACGTAATGGCTTTGAGCATTGAGGTGCAACCAATGCAAATTTTGGTCAAGTACTGAGAAAAACCTCATATCATAATGAAATATGGATCGAAATGTTAATATTTATCGCACACATAGATCAAAACAGTATCAAGACATAATTTTTTTTTTTTTTTTAGTTATCGTCTTGTTATTATTTGTCGCGGAACGAAATTTAACTATTAAACAAAAAAGGATTTTTTACTATTTCGGTACTCTATAACTTGTATATCAATTTTGTGATAATAAAACTATTTATCGTGGTACAAAATCTGTTTTATTAGTCTTGTAACTTTGATAGTCTAAGTCTAATTTGAGATAATACTATTTGACATTATGAATTTATTTTAATTTTATTTTTTCTCTAAATTTTTCGAAGAAATTAGAAATCCTTTATACATCCAGACATGTTTAGATAAATGAGTGGTTTATTACTTCCTTGAAAAATTTAGAGAAAACAATAAGAGAGAACTATTTAAAAATCTTGAATTTTTTTTTCTCGCTTCTATACGAAATAAAATATATAGTTATATCAATAACATCACTAAATTCGTTTAAATACATTTTTCAGCATCTTTGTGAGAGAGAAAATGCCTACTAGTTCCTTTAATATGCCAGTAGTTCTTGTGCGAATGTACGCTAATTGACTTTTAATAACTTTTTCGATCCATAATTTTAGTTTTCGAGATATTTGTTAATTTCAACTATTCCTGATGAATGATATTTCAGAAGATGCATTCAACTCTTACGCTTCTCTTTCCTTCCCAGTACATAGTTTGCTCCTTAGCCAATAAATTCATCACAGCTTCTAGTGTCTTTGAAGCGATACTTCTTTGCCTTCCTCTTTCCACGCAACTTTCTATATTACTATAGAGCGTTACCACAGACAGGATTGACAAACAAGCAATAAAGCAGAGACCTAGAGAACGATCAAGAGAACTTGAACTTAGCAACTGTAAGCCGCCAATATCGCGAGGAAGCTGAGGCGAAAGGGGGCGTTCTCTAGGGCGTGAAATCCCCTTAGGTGCCACGACATTGGTTAAAGCCGCGGTCATTCAACCAATCAGGATACAGTGCGCCTCAATCCGACCGGAACATCCACTTATTAAAATGGTATTTTACAAATTATTGGTCCACAGTCATCCACGCTTCCTTGTTTCCGAAATGACCATATCTTTACCAAATGCAATCTGCGATTTACGGAACAAAATTTACAAATAGGTATTTGTGCAAACTTGTATTTCAGATACAAGTGGATAGTTAGTAGGACGCTGAATTCTTATCATGGATGAGCCCGGTTCACACATGTTAGGTATATTGTCAAACAAGTATGATAGTGGACAGGATTAAAATCATGGTTTTACTAATTCCCAGTGTATAATTAAAGCCTGGAAATGAGTATCTGTTAAAAGTAACGGGATACTTACTGCACTGTCCGCCGAGAACGATAAAGCAGAACATATGGAAAAGATGCGTGATTTTCCATTCTTATCATTCTCTGAATCAGAGAATGCATGTCTTGCATATGCCTTACGAGTAGTCCAAGCGCGATAGTTTATTTTTTGAAATAATTTTCCAATAGACATCCTCAACGTGATAATTAGTAAAAACAAATTGTAAAAGTTTAAGATAAAACCGGTATGTAGTAACCTAGTGAAATAATTCATATACGTTCCAAAAAGAGATTTTTTTTTTTTACGTTAAAGAAGTGAAAATATAAAATAGTACGTAATAGGGTTTAAAAATGCGAAAAAAAGTGTGAAGTTGGTCAAAAACTTTTCGGAAAAAAAATTAAAAACTACGAAATATGGTCAATTCTGATCATTTTATAATGGGTCTTGTAATTTTCACAATTTTCATGAAATTTTATATGCGCTTTAATTGTGACTTTTGTTAGGTCCTACCTACAATAAAAAAGTTAGGGAAAAAAAAAAATTACTTTATTCCGGAATTGGAGAAGATGCAAAAACAGGTGTTCTCGAAAGAACATTTGAACAAGGGCCATTTATTCTGGATGAGTTTTTCTACAACCCTATTATCATACAATGTTGTGAGCTTCGATTTAATACCTGAAAAACACTTTTGAAAAAAAAAAAATATTATTTTGGAATGAAATTTTTATTGTAGATAGGCCCCAACAAATGCCACAATTTAAGCCACAAAACAAGTTTCTGCGACAATTACACATCCTATAATAAAATGACAAAAAATGGCCATGTTTCGCTGTTTTTAATTTTTTTTTTTCTGGAAAAGTTGTAAACCGAATTTAATTGTTTAAAACCTATTTTTTCCGTCTTTTGAAACGCTGATTTATTTTTAATAAAAATAAATTCTTTGCATTTTGAACATGAAAAAAAAAAAAACATTTCGGCGCGTTAATGAATTTTTTTTCGTCATGTTGCTACATAGGTACCGAGTTTATCTAAAACATGTACAACAATTTGTCTCTACTATTTTTCTCCTAATTAACACGCAGAGAAAGTCCATTAGAAAATTATTTCAAAAAAGAAATATTTTTTTCTATCGCGTATGTACAAGAGACCTTTTCTGAATAGTTAGTTTTATCTAACTGATTATATGAACATCGGTTTATCAAAAAGGCTTAAGCGCCTAAAATTCGAAATTTAAATTTTAATTTATTATGAGACTTAAACATCACCTATATCGATACTCACACATGACGTATCGACGAAAAGATGGAAATGGTCCAAAAATCACCAAATGCAGACGATTCCCTGCATTCGGCACTCTGCTATGACCAGTGCTAGAAATCTTAAAAATATAATTAATGTAATTATGAAAGTTTGCTACCTTAATAAACTCCTTTATATATTTATATATATATATATATATATATATATATATATATATATATATATATATATATATATATATATATATATATATATACACACATTAATCATAGTATCAAATATTTCATGTGCTTTGTTTAAAGTTTGCTAAATGGTGCTTATGCCTTTTTAAAAAAACGATTTCGATATATATGCTAAACGATGAAAATTAATTTAAATAAAAGTGAATTTAAAAATACCGAGGAAATATTGAGATCATTCATTCATTTTTGAATGTTAATTTAAACTTTAAAAACAATTTTAGTATATGATGAGCAATGATCGTTCAAATAAATTTTAAATAATTACAAAGCTAGTTTTTTTTTTTGTTTTTTTTATGAATCAATTTCAGAAACCATGATCGTTTAAAAGAAAGGAGTTATATGTAAAAACAAGAGATGATTGATAATAGCAGATATGAGGATATACAGCGAATGTGAGGAGACAGAAGAAATGGAGGAACCTGTTTGGAGTTCACTCATTTACATTTGCCTGAAACAACAGAACGGTGGGGGCCTCATCCATTTACTGGGAAAACGATTCCCCCAGTTTTCCAACCAATTACAATTCCATTCCCGGATAATATTTCTAGACTATTTTTCTTTTAAGTGTACACAGAGTACAGTTCATGTTATGTGAGAAGAGTTTTCGGAACAAACGTCAGAGAGCTTAGAACTTTAAATTATTATTCAATTAAAAATAAGTCAAAATTACTTTTATGAAAAATTACCCATTATTATAAAATTTGTATAAAAATAAAATTTATCAAAATCGACAGTTCTATCTTTTACTTTTTTTCCTTCTATGTCGTCTCTAATTTGGTTCAGTCTTTTGTAACCAGATTTGATTCTCCTGTCCAATGAGCGAATCGTCATTTTCAAAACTTTTCAACATATAACCTTTCATAAAATTAATTTCCTAAAATGCATATAAAATGATTTTTCTTAGAAAATATGTTTTAAACAGTAATTGAAGAATGTTATTTAAATATATTAAAAAGAGGAACATATTGACGGTTCTATGTGAAACTTACGAATGGAAAAAAAATCGAGTTTTTACTTTTATTTTTCGATAATATTACGATTGATACAGCCGGTAATAAAGTTAAGAATCTGTCACGGCATTAGAAAGTGCTGAAATTGCAGTTACATTTTTATGAAAAAGGTCATAAAATCTGAAGTTGCCATTTCAAAGTAACTTAAATATTAATTTAACTTAAATATTAACTTTAACATAAATATTATGATAAAGGCAAAACAATAACTACACATGAAACTATGAGATAAAAGAAACACAAAACTAAATCCAATGGCATTAGGTAAATCTAAATCAGCCTTTATACTCAGAAGAATGTAACAGTTTTTTTGCCTTCTTGAAAAGTAGTGATATTCATATTCGTAAGTGTACCATGGGGACGTAGATATGTACAACAAATTTTTAAAGAACGGGATTGAAATAGTGAAATGTCAAGAAATAATATTTTTTTAGAAAGCGGTTAGAAGCTTAATTGTGTTTGTAAAAATCAAGAATATATATATACACTACATGCTAACTGGTCTCGTTAAACCATCGTTTTATAGGATATATATTTTTCGGACTTTTAGAAAGCGGTTAGAAGCTTAATTGTGTTTGTAAAAATCAAGAATATATATATACACTACATGCTAACTGGTCTCGTTAAACCATCGTTTTATAGGATATATATTTTTCGGACTTTTAGAAAGCGGTTAGAAGCTTAATTGTGTTTGTAAAAATCAAGAATATATATATACACTACATGCTAACTGGTCTCGTTAAACCATCGTTTTATAGGATATACATTTTTCGGACTTTTAGAAAGCGGTTAGAAGCTTAATTGTGTTTGTAAAAATCAAGAATATATATATACACTACATGCTAACTGGTCTCGTTAAACCATCGTTTTATAGGATATACATTTTTCGGACTTTTAGAAAGCGGTTAGAAGCTTAATTGTGTTTGTAAAAATCAAGAATATATATATACACTACATGCTAACTGGTCTCGTTAAACCATCGTTTTATAGGATATACATTTTTCGGACTTTTAGAAAGCGGTTAGAAGCTTAATTGTGTTTGTAAAAATCAAGAATATATATATATATATATATATATATATATATATATATATATATATATATATATATATATATATATATATATATATATATATATATATATATATACACTACATGCTAACTGGTCTCGGTAAACCATCGTTTTATAGGATATATATTTTTCGGACTTTTAGAAAGCGGTTAGAAGCTTAATTGTGTTTGTAAAAATCAAGAATATATATATACACTACATGCTAACTGGTCTCGTTAAACCATCGTTTTATAGGATATACATTTTTCGGACTTTTAGAAAGCGGTTAGAAGCTTAATTGTGTTTGTAAAAATCAAGAATATATATATACACTACATGCTAACTGGTCTCGTTAAACCATCGTTTTATAGGATATACATTTTTCGGACTTTTAGAAAGCGGTTAGAAGCTTAATTGTGTTTGTAAAAATCAAGAATATATATATACACTACATGCTAACTGGTCTCGTTAAACCATCGTTTTATAGGATATACATTTTTCGGACTTTTAGAAAGCGGTTAGAAGCTTAATTGTGTTTGTAAAAATCAAGAATATATATATATATATATATATATATATATATATATATATATATATATATATATATATATACACTACATGCTAACTGGTCTCGGTAAACCATCGTTTTATAGGATATATATTTTTCGGACTTTTAGAAAGCGGTTAGAAGCTTAATTGTGTTTGTAAAAATCAAGAATATATATATACACTACATGCTAACTGGTCTCGTTAAACCATCGTTTTATAGGATATACATTTTTCGGACTTTTAGAAAGCGGTTAGAAGCTTAATTGTGTTTGTAAAAATCAAGAATATATATATATATATATATATATATATATATATATATATATATATATATATATATATATATATATATATATATATATATATATACACTACATGCTAACTGGTCTCGGTAAACCATCGTTTTATAGGATATATATTTTTCGGACTTTTAGAAAGCGGTTAGAAGCTTAATTGTGTTTGTAAAAATCAAGAATATATATATACACTACATGCTAACTGGTCTCGTTAAACCATCGTTTTATAGGATATATATTTTTCGGACTTTTAGAAAGCGGTTAGAAGCTTAATTGTGTTTGTAAAAATCAAGAATATATATACACTACATGCTAGCTGGTCTCGTTAAACCATCGTTTTATAGGATATATATTTTTCGGACTTTTAGAAAGCGGTTAGAAGCTTAATTGTGTTTGTAAAAATCAAGAATATATATACACTACATGCTAGCTGGTCTCGTTAAACCATCGTTTTATAGGATATATATTTTTCGGACTTTTAGAAAGCGGTTAGAAGCTTAATTGTGTTTGTAAAAATCAAGAATATATATATATACTACATGCTAACTGGTCTCGTTTGACCATCGTTTTATAGGATATATATTTTTCGGACTTAGGAAAAATTAGAATGACCTTTTTTTTCTTTTAAATGTCATAAAGATCGTATTTTTTATTTTATCGGACATATAAGGTAAGCGTAGAAAGGTACGCTTTGAGTAAATATTTTAAAATTATGTGAAATTGATGCTTACAGTTCTTCGACAAATAAAATAAACTAAAATGTTTCATCGTTATGGAATTAATTTATTAACAGAAAGTTGGCTGAAAGTAATAAAAAATAATGGAATGTACTTAAAGATATTCTATCTAGCTATTCTATTAGTATATAATATTATTTTATTAATAAAATCGGTTTTTATCTTTTCTAAAACCTGTACACTACTACAACCCATGAAGGGTCTTGGGTTCAGCATTTGGTAAGGACAGTTGATTATTAGCATGGAATATCATTATTTAGAGGTGATATCCCTCTAAATAGTGATATTCTATGCTAACAATCAACTTAATTGTTTTAACCTAATTTAAAATATAATTAACACGTATAACCTGAAATGTTGAATTAATTCAATTCAGAACTTTATAAATTGATACATCATGACTACAGTTGCCAGGTACTAATTCCTAAATATACCTCATCTTCTGTGATGGGAATTTCATTTCGGGAAGTTAGCCAAAATGTTTATAGAACCATCGTGATGTGACCAATCTCGATACGCTATGTGATAATAACTTAACCTCTTTAATACGAACCGTATGACCAACTTTCGGAAATGGAATAGAGTTAAAATTATATTTATTATTTCTCTGTCTCGGGTAAGCTGAAAATACGGTCATTTTAACTGCTTCTAGGCCATTAGGTTTTATTAGTTTTTGCTTTTATTGAAGTAAAGGCTAACATGATTACATGCTGATTGAGAAACCTAGTTTATATAATTATCCCCGATCAAATAAAAAAAACTTTTTAAATTATTATACTTAGATGTATTCTTTACGAATGATTATATATCCGAAAAAATGTTTTATTTTTTTTTTTACTTAAAACTTTGCACCCGTAAAAAACATTACAAGAAGCAAATAAGCTACATTAAAATTCGTATAACATGATATGGGTTAGCATCAGGGAGACAGCATCCAATGGTGTATCCTCCGTTCATTTAGCATAATTATATTGTTAGGCTAGGAGGTCCTCATCCAACTCCTGTTGAGCCTTCTCCGAGTTACGTCAAGAATGTCAGTTGTTACTATACTGAGGATCAGAATAACAGCACTTGGTTTCGGAGATAATAATTGGTTATATTGGTATTAAAATAATTGGTTTCGGAGAAATGCCACGGACGGCGGACGGAGGAATTTTCGTTCGATTTTTGGATTCTAAGTACCTTCAAACGTAAAAATTTAAATTTTTGAGTTTTAATATAGTTTAATAAGTATTTTAATATAGTTTAATAATTTTTTTTTTATTGCTCAATGACAAAGGTTCATTATTGAAAATGACAAATCTTTATTATTTAGCAATCATATAGAATACGAGATGAGAACTCAAAATCACAGACAATAGTTAGAATTAGGGTACTTTGTGGAAACAGCTTAGCAAAAACTTCAAGTGAATGTTAATTATTAACGTGTCAATGTTACGTCAAATAGATATTATAACTTTCAATATTTAAAAAAAAATATGTAAACCTTTACCAATGAAGAGTATTGCGTTCATTATTTTGTAAGTTTTCTGTTTCTAGGCCCACAGTTGTGGAAGGAGGTGATTTGGCAAAGATCGCGCTCAACTGTCAGATTTTTCCCTTCTGGGTGAGCCTCAGGAGGGTGTCCCCTTGATCCAGGGCCGATCTACGACTCTTAACAGAATAATTAATTATCTATCATAGCCATACTCGAACTCAGACCCGGGAGATAATAGCATAGTGCCAAACTAACTGAGCTTCTATTTAACATTATTATCTACAGTTAAAATTAATGCGCCTGAATTTATGGATTATAGACAGATAAATCATCAACTGAGAATTGGAAAAATTAAGTTAAGGTATGTTTTTGAATGATCCTGCTTTAATATGGTATGCATTGATTGCTGGATTTAAAAAAAAAATAGTTAATGAAGTAACAAACGTTGAAATGTCCGACAGATGGTCTGAATTCTTGAGATAGTGATGAAATTCCTAGAGCTGGAATTGGCTCTACAGGTTGTAGTAAATTGAATGATGTGGTTTGGACGGAGTGAGGAAGGGATTGAGTTTCTGGTTCAGTACCTTACCCTTGAAATTCTCAGCAATTTTGCAATGCACCTATACCTTGAATGAAAACGATTTCCTATGGGAAGTGAAGGAGGTACTATTTTGAATGCCTTTACATTTGCCTTTACCCGTTACCCTTTACCGACTCAAGTTGAAAATGTTAGTTTTGCCTTTATGTGTAGAGTGTTGCAATAGCTTTGGGAAGTTTATTAAATAGGAAAATGAAGAATCCTATCGTGCAAACAATATATTTTGAACAGAATACAAAAAAAAGATAATGAATACCCATTTTGAATAACAAATTTCGTCAGCTAATAAGAGATAAGTCAGGCTAATCTTTGGCCAGAATCTGTAACACCGTGCTGTTCCTGATTCTAATAATACTACTTGAGCAAAGTGCTAGCTAGCGTGCCTGTCCATCCCGGTGTCCAACTTTCACCGATCACGATAATCCAACAATTATAGACTTTGCGGAAACAAACTTTAAAATTAGCAACTGGTTATGCAGGCATGTAAGAGTTATCCCATAGTTTGGATATTTAAGTTGCATGAGAGTGCATTTTAACAAAATTAGCGATTTACAAATGTCATAGAATTTTTGATTATCGAATAACTAAAAAGGCTTAGGGAACCCGAACGATGCCGACACACATCTCCTTCCGTCGACTGCGCCCAAACCTAAATCTGCAACATCAGCCTTACCGCAATCCTCCCATCGACGCCTCTGCCTACCATTCGGATGTTTACCCGCCAGTTCAGCGCTACTTACTTTAGATTCTTTCATTCCGAAGCCCAATAACTGCACACGTCCACTTCAACCTTCATCTATTATATATTTTGTGTCGTGTTTATTTATTTCGAGGCCAAAATCTTTACCGGATTTCATCAATGTTTTTATTTGATAATGTCATTATAATGAACATAAGTTAGATGCTGTGCCACAATAGACCAGTATTTATATTAAAAATACATTGTTCAACTTTAAACATATAACTAAAAGTGTTCTTAATAAAAAATTTAAGAAATAAAATTTCTCATTTCTAAAATAAAAACATTTTTTTACAATAATAAATGTTTTGTTCTTTTATATGAATAACGTTTTGTATAGTAACCAATATTTTTTATAAGTGGATTTTTGTTACACTTATATTCCACAACTGCAAAAAACATATCTTAACACTGGTATTTTATGAAGTTGAGCCAACAATTTTTTTTTAGAGCTGCCTTTTTAATGAAATATTCCAGTTGTAAATTAAATAAAACTCGGGAAAGAGAATTGCGTTGTTTAAAACCTCAACGAGCCTCAATTTCTCGAAATAATAATGAGCAACAATAATTATAATTTATTTCCTCTTGAATTTCGTTTCTATATATTATCGTGTAATTGTCTATAATAATTGTATTTTATTTTTATGGTACATACTTTTTTGTCACCAACTGCAATGAACATCCGATCCGGCATACTACCACTTAATATGTATTGATATTGGACAATATTATCGTTATATAATTTAAACAGACCAGGTGCGAACAAAAGATAATAAGGGACGAGCAGGTAGAAAGAAGGGTAACTGACAGGCGATGACAGATGTCACCTCAGAGATAAGGGATAAGTTAATTTAAAAACTACCAAGAAGTTAACACTGTAACAAAGCCAAAAGCTGGGATGCCTAATCAATTTTAAGAACTGTTTCGCTTAGGCTTCGGCTGACCTCGAGGAAAAAGTGGAGACCGCCTGGAAAAGGTATGATTAAATTATACTAGTTGGATAATGGTTCGCAGATACCGGTTGTCAGGACAAGGGGTGGAGCCATCCGATGAAATCCCAGAATTTCCTCCTCCTATAAAACTAGTCGGCCAATGAACAACGTTTTCGGCCCCCTCCAGGCAGAACAAGAGAGAAAGGAGAAGAGAAGCAAGGAGGTGAAAAGAGGTACTTCTAGACTGATCTAGGCTGATGGAAGCCTTCAACCATCGCCTTCAAGCCTTCGCCTGAGGAACCATCAACAACAATTAGTACAGATAAGAGATTTATTTTAGAACAATTAATGGCTAAGTCTAGGCTGAATCATTCCATGGTTAACTTTTTATTGTAATAATTTGTTATTTTAATTTTGAGAAATAAAGATAAATGTTCGCAAGGAGGTTGTTCTTAAGTAACCATGTCCATATTTAATTTGAATATATTTCATTAAGATAGCAGTAACTTTGATTAATATTTAATATTATCTTGGTTAATTATTAAATAATGGTAACCACAAACCAGACCCTTGGAAAGGTATCCAATTTAGAGGACAAGGTAAGAAATTCAAAAGTATTCATAAGCTTACTTAATTTTGGGATAATCATCCTCAATGATTGCCCAATGGCATCCCTATATATATATAGAGTAATGTATTAGCAGCTAAATAGATATCAAGCTCAACTTAAACTACATAAAACATAGCACACTTTTAGAAAAGATATCATATTAGTGAAATATGATCTTCATATAGCTATCATTAACCAAATCAAACCTCGTTAATTTGGATGAAGAAGATATCGTCGAGGGTAGATGTAATCAAGAAGTCGGCCAGGATCGTGCCAAGAAAAAAAACACAAAATAAATGTTAACATATTTTAAACTGAACCAACATTTCGGCCTAAGTTATCGGCTTATATTAGGGCTGAGCAAAACAAGATAAACCACGAAAGCATAAATGAAACGAAGAATGAATGTATATATGTTAGGAATTTAATAAGAGTATACAAAATGATTGAATAGTATGCAAAGAAAAAATATGAAAAAATGCAGTAATATGTGAAATGAAAATATACGGAAATTAGTTAAATTAAAATGAAAAATAAGTAAAAAATAATTAATTGAAAATTAGTTTAAAATCAAACTGTTTTCTTTTTTGACCGCAGTCTCCTAAACTAACTTCCCCTTCTCCTTCATACGATACCCCATTTTCCTTTTGCTTCCTCACTACCGAAGATAGGAAAGCGTTGTATTTATGAAGGAAGTGAAAATATTTTTATATCCTCAAAATCTAAACGTTATAGTAATTGTGAGGATTTTTATAAATTTTATAAATTCCTTCCACAGATTTCGCTTGCGTATAGGCTTTCGTATTTTCCTAGACATGCCTATATTTCAAAAACGGCTCGTCCGATTGGCAATTCTGGAAGAAATAGAGATCTCCGTTTCTTTTTTGGTTATATCATCTTTTGCCTAGCCCCAATGAAGGCTTACAACTTAGGCCTAAACGTCTGCTCACATCAAAATAAGTTTCTTCTTCTATTAATTTTAAATAAAACTTTTAAATAATTTATATGTTAATATGGGAAAAAGTAAACAACAGCCGGCAAATTCCATATTTTTTCTTGGACAGGTCATTAATTAATAATTTATTTAGTGTTTTAGCCCACGAAATAATTCATTTTTCATGAGATGGAGATATTCTATTATATTTTATCACATATTAAAAAAGGGTTAATTTTAAAGCAGTATAATCTTCATTATATTAAAAACAAAAAAAAAAAAAAACGAAAAATTCTCTGCTGTAAATGTAATATGAATTCAATCAAGTTTAGCCATCCCACGAGGCTGTAGGGAAGATGAAATCACTAAGGCATTACCTATGTAGGGAGCCTTTATGCATGAGATGTTCCATAGTCGGGGCAATCTTCAATTTCTTTCAAATCCACTCTCTTCTAAAGCTCTTTTCTTATATTTAGTAATATTTTTCCACCTTTTTCTCTTAGTCTCAGGGGAAAAATAAAAATCGATTCCAGGTAGGTATAATAATAATAATAACTTTCCCTTTTAAAGATTATATTATTTATATCTGGGATCCACTAATCGCTAATATAGAAAGTGAGGGGTACAAAATAAATATAAAATGTGTTTTGTTGGGATAATAACGGCCCATCTATTAAAATTTCTTATATGATAAATTTTGAGTTTTGCGTAAAATAGGCTCTCCTGTAAAGTAGTGCATTCGCCCTTTTTATGGAACACTAACGATATAAGATTGATCCAAACCCGGGTTCGCTTGTTGTGCCGCATGGTATACCTTGCGCAATACAAGAAGTAAAGGCGCATTGGCATTGGTGCAAAAGGAACTGAATATGAGGGTATTCAGTATCTTTTTATTATTATTCGCGTTTTGTCAATAAACTACCAAAAAGCACTTCTATAACTCAATTCACGAACAAATTTCCAAATGGTGTCGCTTGAAGTGCCCGGAGGAAATATGTAAATATCAGACATCCCCGAAATCCCCATAAACGTGTTCAAGTGGTTATATAACGGTTATACATCGGATATAAAATGCACACCACTCTCATGATCTTCCAGACACTTCAAAAGTTTATATTTTTCCGGAAAATACGACTAAAAATAAATCATGATGAATTTATGCCAATTTAAAGGAAAATAACTATTTTCTGAAGAGTATTGTTAGATTAAATCAATAAAATTCGTATCTATTGACCTAAAATATTTAAAATAATAATAAAAAAACATATAAAGTTTATTTTTCTTTGTTCCTCTTTTACGCATAGATAAAGTTAATTCGAAACTAACACGATTGGATTATTATTAACAAATATTTTGTTAGGTTCTTTAAAGTAGTCAAAATAATATTTGTTGTTACGTATAAACCGTGTCTTAGACAGATTAATAAGTCTAATTCTTACAACGAAAAGATCTCGGGAAAACATGAATGATGCTCATTATGATTATTTCGTAGAATATAAAAGAAATTAAGAGGCTATTTATAGGACTGATACCTGATATCGGTTAAATGGAGTACATTAAATCTAATAAAAAATTCATTGGGGCCAAGCTACATATTAAGCGAGTTCACGGCCTGAACATTTAATGGCAACGCAATAAAATTAGGGCTATAAAATTGAAAACATTAGACGAGCCGCGCTGCTGCCATCTGTTGGATTTTCGCTTCACTTCTCCGCCCTGTCGTCCCGAGCAGTCTGTCGGGGAAGTAAAGGTGTCGTCCCATCAAAGTGAAATTTCACTCAAGAAAATGAAAATTATCGATGCGGGCTATATCATGTTCCCCTTCGAAATTTGTTTTCTTTAAAAAGTGATATAAGTGATCTCCATAGAACTTCAAAGGCTTATTAAAAATTGAAAACCTAGGTATACCAAGTGGATAAATTTTTAAACAAAAATGAATTGGCGATTATATTATGAATTAGGTAATGGAGAATGGAGAAAAAAAGGACTGATTAAATAATAAAAAATACACTAGAGCAATAAAAAGTGATCGTTATTAAGTACTTCATTTTTATCGAATTTAACGATATTCCACCACACGATATCAACGTTTCCGCGTAATCTCCCATCTTCAGGAATACACAAACATTATATTAAATCAGCTAAAAATATTTTCACCATTATTATACATCCTATATAAATTATCGACTTAATACATAAATAATTATTGAATTAAACTAGATATAAATTATTAAAATTATATATATATATATATATATATATATATATATATATATATATATATATATATATATATATATATGTATATATATATATTATAAAGTTCCAAATTTCGAACAATTTTAGAAAAGTATTACACATTGTAGAGAATTAAAAACACTTATATTAAAACCACGCTAATATTAAAGTGGCAATAATAAATACGAGAAACGACAACTGTTAAAAAAAGAGAATTTTGAACAAGCTATTACAAGTTATTTGTTTTATTAATGCATTTTATTCTAGTGATTTTATTTTTTTTTTAATGTTTTTTTAAACATTACAAACAACAGAAATCGAAATTTCTACTTCTTGGCAAATTATTTTCTCAAATAATTATGAACTCAAATACTATCATTTTTTTTTTTTTTTTTTTCAATTAAACAAATACCTTGTTCTTTCGTTTTAATTATAAATTAAAAAAACTTTAAATATTTTTGTTTTAATATTAATTGGATTATTATTGTAATTATTACTTGTATTTGTAATTATTGTATTATACAAAAGCATTAATATGATAAATAAACGGAAGCTTGTCCCAAACAGTTTTTTTGACACATTCTTCTGTTCTCTTATTTATTATTGCCACCATTTATTAATGCTTAGCGTTATGGAATGAAAATCGACTCAATTCTCTACAATGTTTACATCAATAGTTTTCAAAAAAATTGTTCCTCCAGAGAAATTTGAAACTTCGTATAAAAACCGTGTTTTTGCGATTATCGTCCTAATGGCGCATCGGATTAAAAAAGTGTACGGTATGAATTTCTCTTAAAATTTCATTTCGTACCAGGATCCGTAAAAAAAAAAAAAAAAATTCCCTATTCCTTTTGAAATCCCAGAGTTAGGTGCACTGGAGAGCTGGAGGTCACGGAGCGGTAATGCCACAAAAAGAAACTTCATAATTCATAAATAAGACCCACCGAGTTTCAAGCACGTATGGAAAAAAATAATTGTAATGGTCACACGACCATATTCCTAATAAGTTAATAAAATTATGTTCTTTGTTCTAATGGGAAAAATACTTCGCTTTCTCTTGTTGGCTCAGGTCATCAACGCCTTTAATAAAGCAATATTCATTTGTCAATATTTGATGATTTGCAAAAAATACGTTAAATAGAGCAATGAAATAATTTGTGCATTTAGAGTTTCTACATTCTCATGATCAGAAATTGTAATTAATTCTCTTCCATACTTATAGCATTTTATGCGTTGAAATACAACCTCAACTTATATTTACAAATTGTAATTTGGCTTATTAATATTAATTTGTTTATGTCAATTCTAAATATAGTATATGTAAAGATAGTGTTCGACTAATGTTATTATTCTGAAAAAAAAAAAAAAAAGGAAATATAAATTCCACCGTCAGCATAAATTTTATGCTCTCGCTGATTATCTTAACCTCGATAAAAGAGTGATAAACAAGACGGAGACAAGACAGAAAAGAAATAAGGACAAGGTCGGAAGGGACAATAAAGGAAATGAAGGGAAAACAGAATGGTGGAAATGGTAGTGACGATATCTGGAGAGGAGTTGGTAGCCATTCACCGCCTCCCCTTCGTTTGCTGGTATTCTAGTTAAGAAGTTTTATAGGATGAAACCATGTCAATAGGGAACTCTCGAGGAAATCTCAAGAGTCTGAAAATACGCAGTAACTATCTCTACTGAAGAAAATATACTTTTATGTGGCTCAGCTACTTTATTGCAATGCTAATAAGCAATGCACTTATCAAGAGGTTTTAAAGAATGTGCTAACAAATGGCAGATTGTAATATTCAAAGGTTAATTTAAACAAAAGATTGATTTCTCAATTTATAAAATAAAAATAAAAAATCAGCAACTCAATTGAATAAACAATGTTTTGTTAGCCAAAGATGCCAAATTTGAAATATGGAAACTATTCTCTCTTTCCCTTCCATAGTAATACCGTGTTAGGGTCGCGTTTTTGTAAAATTTACAGGTTTCGCTACAATAAGCATACTACCTGTAAACATGCAAATGCGCGATTTGTTGCACAATATTAAGTTATCTGAACATGAGCTCGTCTCAAATTCAAAAAATTTACTCAACAGTAAATACATTGGATACATTTTGCTAATAAAAAATACACAAACAAACGAGGATGACTGATACTACGAGGGACGTACAAAATGTATTCAACATTTAATTAATTTTATTGAATTATTCCATGAAATACTGAGCCTATGACGTGATTTCGATACAAAACCGCAATTGTCTAACCATGTCAAAATTTTAAATGTTATCGCATCATATAATATCAATTTATCCAAGAGATAATCAGACTTATGGGTAAAGTATCCAAAATAATGAAAAGCTAAACTTAAACAAAAAAAATGAAAATTCTAGTTTTTTAATTCATGAAAATTATTTGATTACTGAGTCGAGACTTTTTTGCATCTGTGGACGCATAGCAAAGCCCAAAATTTTTTTTAGGATTTGTTCTGGATTGGATTTAGAAAGTATTCCGCATTTTCTATTTAAATTCAATTTGGTCTATCAGCCTGAACTAGCAAAAAGCATAAGAGACAAAGGCTTTATTCATTAATTGGTGCTGCCCTCATTCAAGACATAAGTTTAACAAATACACAAAATAATTAAAGCACAATATCAATTATTTCAAGTAAGTATAGATTTTTTCCATATTATTATTTGTGTATATAATTTTATTGTTCTTCTAAATTGGATATTATGCATATAAATTATTTACTTTAAAATACACCCAATAATCTTGAACCAATCTTAGTTCACTCATTTTGGATAACGCGGGATGATTTAAAATATTTAAAAGATTTAAAATATTTCAGTTATGTAATATAAAAAATAAATAAATACAATTTTTCCCATATCTAATGAATTCCTACGTCAAAATTAAATATTCCTTAGTTAAATTTGTAATCACGCACACACACACACAGACACACACACACACACACACACACACACACACACACGTGCGCATGCACGCACACGCTCGCGTACACACACACACGCGTACACACACAAATGTATGTATATTTGTGTGTACATGTATGTAAGCTCCGTCAGTCTACTGGAGGCAACTCACATAGGCCGGGCGTATGGGGGATGACCCTACACTATGTACCTCAATTGAGGATCGCGGTGTGGTCTTCCAGAACGTAAAATGACCGCCCGTAGGTTTGATCCACGGACGGTCTGCTTCGGGGAAAGAAATATAGGTCTCGTACGCCTGCTGATTCCGTACAGCCATAATCCATGGATCTTGACTGGTTTGTCACTGTCCTTGAACCCGAGTGAGTCGGTGGGAAGCCTGCCGTTGCACCATGGAAACTATGGTTCGTAGCAAAGTGAGTTTGGGTGACCCCCTCCAGGCTGTCTATTGTTCCGCAAGCAATACATATCTGTATGACACCGCGGACAAAGATCTCCATGGTCTATAGAGCCAACCGATAAAAAAAAAAAATATATATATATATATATATATATATATATATATATATATATATATATATATATATATATATATCAAAATTAAGTATCACTTTAAAATAAACCAAAGAGTATATTACTGAATACCATTTCAAAAAGTAATCTTCAGCTTCCTTTTAAAATATTCAAAAACAATACGTGAAAGAGAAATAATATTATTGACACAAATGAAAATTTGGAATTCCAGTTTCAATATTAAATGTTCGAAAAACAATAAAAACACTCAATCAACTTAATGATGTAAATTAATAGGATAAAGTATCCCATGTTTAGCCTACGAGAGAAGCAGACAGATCGACGGTTTGAGTAAACAGCGCAGTAACCTTATTTTTGGCGGGCAGTCTTTCAGGAAAGATATTTTTGGCGGAAAGGCCCCCTTAGCTCGTTCTTTATTGCCGCTATAAAAGTGGGTGGTACTAATATGGTCTCCCAAAACTATGACATCTTTACTCTTCGTTTCCCTTCATTTATAGCCGGTCCCCTCCCCTCCATTTATAACTTGAGGAAGTATTTTGGATCGTTCGAAATTTGTGAGAAAATTTGATGAAATGAAAAAGACACATTGTTCTATTTTGATGATACCTTAAGACATATGAATTTCTGGGCCTATTTTTAAGGAATTAATAAAGACTTTGGTTTACTATCGTTTATTAATACCTTTCTAGTCGACCAATAAAAAAAAACAAAAAAAAATTAAAATTATTACGTCCATCGTCTCCGGTTTTTCCTCGAGAAAACCGGGCCATTTTTTTCTTTAATTTTTCACAATAATCACTGGTGACCACATGATGATTCTCAGAACTAGACATTAGTACATCTCTCGGTCATTTATGAAGTTGGTAATTTTTTAAATTCCAATAATGGAATAAAATGTATAATCCGTCCCCGGGTCTTTCTCCGAGATTATTAGGCTATTTTTTTTTTTTTTTAATTTTCGCACCAAAGTCACAGATCACCCCAGGCATTTAAAAAAAAAGATTACTAATTTAGTAATAATTATAATAAGAGGTCATTCAATCAAATATTTGCATCATAAGTCATATTCACAGCTCCCGAGAAGATTCTCATATTGGAATGGATATTGCAACTTGTTTAGGTACAGGGTGAGATTACTGAATTTTGTTAGACTTTAATCCCAGGGATTCAATACAAGAAGGGAAAGTTTCATCCTAGATATAGAGCCCTTTCTACACGCCCTTCCTTGGTACTTCGCGATAAGTTCACTGTCCAAAGAGAGAGTTAATCACCTTCGCCCAATCGCAATTATCATTGATTCGAAAACCATTTTTTTTTTTTTTTTTCTTTACAGAAAACCTCTGTTTGAAACTGAATCACCAGAATTTTAATGGCTAATGGAACCATACTCGGAAGAGGATAGCAATTGTAAAACTATTTTTAACTAGTGCAATTCCAACTAAAAAAAAAAAAAAAAAATTGAAGAAAAAGGGAGGGGAGAGAGGATCAATAAAGAAACCACACACTAATAAGTTCCACTTATTAATGTGTTTTTTTCTTCATTAACCGCATCCCTTTCTCTCCCATCTTCCCTCACGAACAACTTCTTCTTCAAATTCTGCTGTTAACTATACCCAAACCAACAAAATAATAATTTCGGATTATTATAGTTTTTTTGATCGACCAATTAACCTCTTTGAAGTTGGCACCTCAAAATCCAAAATGCTTAATTTTCTTCAGAGATCTGATAGGCCCCCTAAGAGTTTTAGATTTATCTATAATTTTTAGAAATAGTCCCTGTTGTTTAAACCACAAAAGATAACAACTAAAGATAAGGGGCGCCAACTTCACACTTTTATAATTTTTACTACTCTGCACTTGGAATATTTTCAGTCAAATCTTATGGCAAAAACGGCCAACTTCACAGTGGTGGGTGATCGATCGTCATTAAATCATAACATCAGTAATGACCCTATAGAATAGAGATGACAATAAATATATATATTATTTGTATACAGCTGCTAGCAATTATTTTACAATTACAGTGATTTACAATGTCGAGTATTCTTGTATGAGATCAGTGTGGGATTCATTTGGCACAAGGGAGTCACTCTTGGCCCCTTGATATCGTGGGAGTGTCCCCTGGCTACTTAGAGCTGTATATTTATGGCTACCGACGTTTCCTAATAATTAAGGACAACATGGCATTTCCTCAATAATGTAAGGAGGTTATAAGGTATATATAGAAAGCGTGCATTGTATGCTAACATTCCATAGCAGAGGCGAGCACCATCATGCAGGTAAATTAAACTTATAGACTCGTGAAGAAAGATTCAACAAAAAACATCTTGAAATATATCAGTCATACAGTATAAATAAAACAATTGAATTATATGATAAATATTTCTGAATGGAAGACTCTAATTTTAACCAAGAATTGGATAGTGAAAAGATCTCTCTAATTTAAAACTTGTTGACATTACATCACCAAACGGTCAACGTTTCGGGGTTCACCAGTCAAATGTTTGAAAAAAATTTCATTAAAACATGTAAAAAAATCTGTATACTTAAATACTTTTTCATTAAAAATTTATTTTATAAAAACTCCTGCGCTAAATTGTTCTATTTCAATGTTGCCTGACATTATTGATGACGTAAATGTCAATAAATTCTAAATTGGAAAAATATTTCTTTTCACAATCCAATTTCTAGTTAAAACAATTGAAAAAATATTATGCGCAAGTTTCTATGAGAATTGGTGTAGTAAAAAATATAAAAAAGTCGTTTTTTTTACTTCCTTGTACAAAGTAAAGGAAGTATTGTAATCGCGAAAATTTTCGGTTTTCAGATTTTGACGGCTATATCTATTTTGACCATCCCTGAATCCATTTTGACCAGTTTCGTCGTGGCATTTGAACGTACGTACGTTCGTATCTCGCGTAACTCAAAAACGGTTAGCTGTAGAAAGTTGTAATTTTGTATTTACGGTCTGTTATAAAATCTAGTTGTGAACCTCCCTTTTTGGCCACTGCTTGATTACCGGAAGTAGTACTTTACATGAAGGTTATAATTGATTTCCATCAAAAATTATATTAAAATACTATACAAAAGTTTTTGAATTTAGTATTTATAATTCATATATTGATTTAAATAACATCCTAGATTTTGGTTTAAATTTCAAAACCGGAAGCGGTACTTTCTTTACTTGAAGGTCATATTAGACTTTCATCAAAAAACATATTAAAATATAATGTAAAACATCCCAAATTTGGTAAATAGACTTTTATATCAATATAAATGTATTTACTAGATTTTGGTTAAAATTCGTTAGTCGAAAAGGGTACTTTACTTGAAGGTCATAATAAGCTTACATCAAAAATTATATTTAAATTAAAAGAGAAATCATATGTTTCGGTAATAAAGGTTACAAACGCAATTTGGTTTCCAATCCAATTAAACATTTTTATTACTGGTTTTAAGTGTTAAAATTGAGTGTAAAATACTGGTTTTCCTCCCCATTTGTGAGATCAACAAGTCTATAGCATGAGAATAAGATTTTAGTTAAGTGGATTTTTCCGCTTAAAATGTCGAAACTGTTGATTTCCAATGCTTTATCCAGTGATATTGACAGTTTTATTGTTGTCACGGAACATGAAGAAATATCTTGGAAACTAGTTACCTACTGAAGAAAAACGATATATAGTAACGGAATGAGACCTCCAGTATCAAGAGTGTGTGTGTTTGTGTGTGTGTGTGTGTGTGTGTGTCAATAGATAGATGTCGGAACGCTGAGTGTATGGAATCTAGTCTTTGGAATCTATTTACCAAATTTAGTATCACTTTTTGAGCCACGGATTTATAATTTAATAAGCGTACAAGGAAGTCATGTGTTGCCCACGTCTGATATATATCTTTTAGAATAGTATAATCTAAGCTGCAAAATAAAATAGTTAGGCTTAGCGTACCGGAAGGTTCGATGTCCATACCACAAATGGTTTTCAACGCACCTTATACAAAGTTAAATACATAATTATATATATATATATATATATATATATATATATATATATATATATACATATATAGATATAGATATATATAATATATAAATATAATGAAGTATAAAACGAGTTGGTGGTCTTCATCTCTAGATAGACCTTCAGATAAATCATACAAATTCAAACCCAAACCATCTAGTGTTGCACATTTCAATATATTAATTTTTATTTCCTTACTGAACTTCCTGAATTTCCTTACTGAATTTCGTTACTGACTGAAGTTGGCTTCTTTTGTTATATGTTTATTTGTATATAATATATACTTTTTTAACTGATTGCATCATTTATTTTATTTTAGTCAAATGTTTATTTGTATATAACAATTTACATATTTTTTTCTATATATTAAATTAAAGTTTTATTTTTTCATTTTTATCGGATTGTATCACACTTATTTATTTTCATTAAATTTTATCTCTCTTTCTTCGATTCTTAATTTTATGTTATGTACGTATCTATATGATCAATATAAATCTACATTATCTTTAAGTCTATTTGATTGTTCAAAATATGTTATTTTATTTTCTATTTTCTTGATTTATTATGCTTTCATTTAATTTTTGTATTGTTTCTTTTATCTTTAAATTTTATTTAAAGTTTAAATTTTTATAACAAGGTATTACAATAATTAAAATTGTAAACTGAACATGTTATACATAAATTATGCGAAATGAAATATACACATTTTGTAAATAAACTCGTCTTGCTTTACCATGCAAGAGAAAACAATATTTGTTGTATATCATAGGATTATAGGTATGTTGTTTGGTTTGCAGTCAAAAACACTTAAAAAAAAAAATGGAGGTTAGTTGTTTTTTTATTACTAGCCGCCATGATGTTAACGTGGTGGCCATAATCAGAGCTACAATAGACCACAGATAAATTGATCTGTGTGATTATTAAAAACGATAGAAAAAAATAACATAACATTAAGTAGAAAATAAATATATAATTTACTTCAATAATCATTCATAGTCATTGTTGCTAGAAATTGGTCCGTCCTCCCAGCGCTGCAGCTATTTGCCCCGAAGAAGGTATAAAATGTGTTGCGAAACGTCGATTGATTACTCAATATGAAATATCATCCTAAAATTTCCTTCTCTCTTCATTTATTTCTTCATTAACCGATGATTTACTATAGCATAATGATAGATTGTAGTGACGAAACACGACCATTAATGATCCAAGAGTTTTGCGAGTATAAAAAAAATAAATAAGCAAAATGATACTTATTTAAGACAGCACCGTATTTAAATAAAAAATAAAATAAAATTGATCATTAAATATTGTTACAAAATATTTTTATTATTTATATTTATAAAAAGGGAATAAATGTGTAGGCCCAGAGAGAAATGGTCACTTGTAGGAAATAATTCAAACCCTCAGGGGCAGGAAACCTCGAAAAAGTAGCAGTTATTGGAAAATGGAAATCTCGTAAATCAGTCAGGAATGATAATCTCACCGGGAAATAAATCTAGGTGTGGGGATGAGGTCTCTGGAAAGATCCATCAATCCGGAATTTGCGTTTGGAAAACAGTGAAAAATTTCAGAGCATTCGGAATAATGAATATTATTTCTTTTTAAATTAATATTATTTGAATTTAAATTAATAACTAAAATAATACTGAGCATTGTAACTTTTTTTTTTATTTTTATGATTTATCAAAAAGAACAATATACCTAAAATCCGGTTTGTTATCATCGGGTTTCCTGAATATCGGGCCTCCTCACTACAGCAATTTCAAAAAGTATTCACGTAAAATGTAGATGGCTTTGAATAAGCGCTTGCCTATAAAACAGAGCTACTTTTAATACGGCCAAAATAACAGGAATTACTAATATTATACATATATCATTAATATAATATTATTTTTAATCTTATTCCTTATGGAAGAATTATTATTAATTTTATTTTGGGTATTTCAAAGATGAATTTTTTTTTTCCTGAATCCTCTGTTTTATTAAATGATTTTTAACATAATTTTTCAACGTTTTGAGGGAATCACTCCATCTTAAAGACAACATCTAAATTACAGAACAATATTATTAGTATTCACATACTTATTTTTGCCGTATGCATTTTATGGCTTCTAGCACTACATTACAAATATTCTTCTCCATTCCTTTTCCCTTGATTTATTTATAATCTAAAATATATAACTTAATTTATATACATTGTCACTATTTTTATTACAACTTACAAAAAAGAGCGGTACATTCTTTGTATATTTCAATGGCACAATGCACTTTCTATGAATTTGACTTTGTTCTAATCTCTTTTATTCTTATTAATCCCACCTCCCATAGTTCCAACATGTCGATAATGTTAATTAGTGAATTAATACAAAAAATATTTTTTTCAACACGTTTATTCAATTATATTCCACATTAGACTTTCTTAACTCAATAGTGATTGTAAAATGTGAATCTCAGACAAGCTTTAACTTTTTTCGATGTTACACCAGTATAATAATCCTCTGGAAACCGAACTACTTCGCACTTGTACCAAAACTTGAATAATGAGTATCTTCCAGATACCTCGCATACACTTACGCTTCAAGGCAGCGGGTAGGTGCGAACTAAGTACTATTAAATTAAATTGTCAATCTCATAAAAATGAACGTGGTTGAAACGTAGGCTTGAATGTAATATATGAACATAATCGTCAAAGGAAAATTTAAAAAAAAATAGAAGAAAAATCTATGTTTAAAAATTAAATGTTTACACTCCTGTAAAATCCCAATACCATACCAAATTAAAAAAATTGATGTTTCGGATAGATATGAAACGAATCAGTTCAATTTGCAATGAACTGTTTGTTCTGTACGTTCTAAATTTCATGGCACAGGTCAGCCCCATTACCCATGTAAAAAAACAACAAAAAGTACTTCCAGACTTAAGAAGAATGATTTTTACTGTAAAACCTTTAAAAAAAATATTGGGTAAATATTGATATTGATATTGATATATTGATAAGTAAATAGGTGAGGATTTAAATATATAAATACATCGAAAATATACTATTGATATTAAAATATAGAGACAATGTCAAAAGTTACCGACAAATTTCATCTTTTAATTTTTTAAAAATCTTTTAACATTACAATACTAATTCTAAATCATAATTTTCGATTTTGTAATCAATTATTAGTATCTGTTAAAATATGAGCCTTAGTTCTAGTGAAACTTAGAAGTTTCAGCGCATGAAATAAGGATACCTCATTACGAATATCTAAATGAAGATGAAGCCCTTTATTGGAAAATCGTGAAAACTCGGTTAGAAAAGATAATAAGTTGGAAAGGTGGAGGGGCGGTGAGTTATTTCCCGGGCTATAAACTGGCTCCTAGGGCTGACAAATGACAGGAGGCACGGCAAGGTACCATTAACATCAACATATCTCATTGCCCCATCGCAAAGCTCTCCATCTACCCTTTCACATTCAAACCTCCTTCAATGGTTGAGTAAATAATCAGATTTATTCCCTCAAATTAATAATTTTCATTACTACCAGATGTTACGAGTCCTTAATAGTTCTACAGTCAAATATTGAGCTTCTAATTTTATTCTAAAATATATTTAAGCATAAAAAAGTGAATTTTTTAAGTAAATAAAATGGAGAGAGTAAATTTTATTTACAATGTCGAACGATTTGCGAAATTATGAGAACAGTTTATAGTAATATAACTCTACTCAAGCCAATAGCTAATGATCACATGCAGATTTTTCACAAAAGGTTTCACAATTGAATATTCCAGATATGGCCACAACACCCCTAGTTGAAAACGTTCTTGACGCGGAGGAGGGGAGGGGAAGGATTTTTAAGGGGTATACAGAAGAGGGGTGCATAGGTCGCTATCAATTTTTTTTTTGGGGGGAGCACATTTTTTAGGGATTATGAATTTTTGAGGTAGTTTTCGAATAATTCAATAAAATTACAATCTACTCTTTTGTAGCTTCAGCATTTTACTGAGCACACACAGTGGAACACATACTCGGTTTCATTCGCTTAGAAAATTGATACTCCGAATCAATAATCAACCCATCTTTGGAGCACGGGATCCATATACTTGGCAAGTATTCCATTCTGTAACGCCTCTTCTCATCTAACCGCAGTTTTTGCTCAGTTTTTCGAGAGATGAGAACGTGCTCAGGTTCACTTCACCTTATATCAGGGCAGACTGGAATTATCAGACTCGATAATTGTTTTCCTCATGCCAGTGGAATCCTTGTTCTTGTAACCTCATTCGCGGATTGTCAGTTTACTCTTTTGGATTAAACAATAAAAAAGAAAAATTATCAATTATTGTTTCCAAAGTTATAAAGGAGTTGAGAAAAACGTTGCAAATTGTTCAATTATTTTTGCACAGATATATGTTGGGAGAAGTTCTTTTTTATTTTACTAAGTTTATTTATTTACTTGGTATATTAATTCCAAAGCACATTATATTTTCCTGTCTAGTTTTCTAGTTTCGAGGATCATCCTGGATTGACCTGTGACAAATGTATATTAAAAACCAAATTAAAATAATCCGAGTATGCTCTCGGAGATGTTGGACGAAGGACAGGCGGATTTTTTTTTAAATTCGATTTTTGGATTCTATGTATCATTAAAAGCAAAACTTCAAATTTTGAGAGAGGGGTCAGCATTTGATATATTTGAGGTTCTTAGTTGATTGAAAAGATTCATTATTAAAAATAATTAACCAATACGAATAATTTATCTGTGTCAAAAATGTTATAATATTCCCTTGAATGTCTTTGCAAAGGTCCCTTAAAATTTGCAACATGTTGAGTAATGCTTATCACCACAAAAGAAGAAAATGGAAACGTAATATGCATTCACGATTGAAGATAATTTAAGGACTATAATATAAAACATAGAGCAGTACATAAAAAATAATGATTATTATGGATTAAGTCTTAGTTCCCTTTCTAGACCTGAGAACTAACAATGCCTGATAAATTAAGCATTGAGAAAATTGAAGGAGTAGAAGTATGTTATAAAATAAATAAGATAAAATAATAATAAGATAAAAACCTCAAGCAAAGGGTTACAAACTATAACGAACTGTATCAAATTATAAATTGATCCTCAGAATTTAATGGCATACCTTTGTTGTTTAAATTGTCTTTTATATTTCTTACTATTTTTTATAATTTTCTTTTATATTCTTCACTTTTCCTTTTCATTTTTGTTCGCCTTTGTAAATTGTAAAAACAATGGAGATAGATGAACAAGTGGTTTTATACTCTCATGTACAATGAAGCAATCAAACAATCTCTGAACAATCATTGAAGAATGATCGGCTTGATTAAAGTGCTAATAAAACAAAAAATAACAGACTCAAGGAAATCACAAAATGCTGTGTTGTGAATTCAAACATGCAAACACTTACGTGCTCAATGAGAATCCCTGTACTAAATGAGATATGATGAGATAAATTTATTAATTATGTAAGATAAGGCATGTTATATTTTATGAAAGTTCTTTTTAAAGTATTTCAGGTTTTGTTAGTTTTACGAAAGGCGGAATAAGAGCCGATACTAATAGGTTCACATCGCATTTCCCTTCTTGAATAATTGATAAGACGATCGATTGGGGGCTAAGTGCAGGCTTAGCAACTTGTAGAACGGATTGCTCCACCCAAGAAACATTCTTATACGTTATTTTCAAGAGATTCATGTTTCATTTTGCCATCCTTTCTTGTTGGGAATGAAACTTATGGCTGGAATGCAAATCAAAATATTTTTGGAGGATATCAGTTTCAGTTGATTAATTGATTAGGAAGTTCGATTTAAACTTTATTAAATGGCACTTTTAAATAAAGATACAACCATTAATGTTCATATATAAGACATAGTCTGATATGAATCGTGTTAATTTACCATTGTTCTAAATAATGAAAATATTTTTTACAATATAGTTATAGTTAAATATAATCACAAAAAAAAAGTGATATTTTATTCTTCAAAACAATATCGTAGAAAAATAAAAATCATGAGCTTTTGTAATCGGGGATAGACATGGATTAAAATTTATCGAAAGAAAACAAGAAGAAGATATCGCTTAGAAGCATATATGATAGAAATAATCTTACACTTTATTAATTATGAAGAAGAAATCAACATGTCTAACAATATCATTCAATCGATTAAGAAATAATACCATCAACTTTATCCTGTGGGCAGCGTGGTGGCCGAGTGTTCATACAGCACCTTTCCTCGATACAGTACCGACGCGGGTACAAATTCGATCAGGGAATGTGGAATTTATTTTGCTTATTTATTTTGAATTAGAACTTATACCATAAAAACAAAGAAACAAACTATCATTTTTAACGTTAGGTAATCCTATTGTTATCGGAGATTGCATAATATGTCGAACTGATTTTTATTTTTATTGGCGATATATATATATATATATATATATATATATATATATATATATATATATATATATATATATATATATATATATCAAGACGATTACTTTTTATTTTTATTTTCTTATACCTTTTGTAAATGCACAAAAGGTTTTGCTTCCAGGAACCATTTCAACAAGCTGTAAAAAATACAGCTTTGGAAAGTTTTAGTTAACTGGCTAGCATGTGTATTACCAATAATTACTACAAATATTTTATTTTAGATAGTTTCTGATGCCGTCACTTACAGCTGCGCGGCGTAATAACGCGTCGCTGAGTAGTGCCCTCAGTCTGGGTATGGCCAAGACTAGGCAGAAACGCATAGTCATGTTTTTCTTTATTTTCTTCCTTTCAATTTTCTTAATTCTTTTCTATCTCAACACCCCATGTCCCATGCTTGCTTGGAACCATACAATGTTCTGCATCAAATACTAATATGTGTTGTAACTTTATTAAAATAAAAAATAAATTATTAACCTGAGCCTATCACTATACTACTTCAATTGAATCAGAGTGAACCCAACCTATGTAAGAATCAGATTAATAAAAATTTCAACTTCTGATGTCATTACCAACAAGTGAGCTTGAAGTCGACAAAAACGTAAATGGGAGCATTGTATTAAGTTTGACCTTTAAAATTTGGGTTTTGATGGTATTTAGTGGATGAAGAAATGTAGGCAATGAAGGTTGGTCATGTCGATATCGAACCTCCGGGAAGACTTGCTGTTGTTGTTGCTATAGCGTAAGAGTAAATTAAGATGTTGAAAGCGTAAGAGAGAGCGTAAGATGTTGAAAGAAAACATAATTGAACTTCAGAGACGATTAAATATATAATTACTGTTTATTTCCCATAATATTTATATTATTTTTAAATTTTGTTTTAGCATTATATTGAATGATATCCTTTAAGAACTCTTTACCACAACTTATCTCGCACGATACAGGGCAAATGAAAGCATGCAAAGAACCCAAAGGGAGGAACATGGTTCTTCCATCAGTTCAGTGCCTCGCCTAACTTGGAATTATCTTCACAAGCACCTTCAGCCCTTCAAGAATTTTCATATCATGCCATGCATAAAACATCTAGAAATACAGCTGGCTTTTATTGACTTTATTCTTCATCCCTTATGCTATCTCAGACTAAAGTATGGCGATTGTTAAGCGATAGAGAAATATATTTTATTTGTTTGTGAAAAATATATTACACAAATCATATCTGAGGTTTTAAGTTTTTTTTTTTTTTTTTTTTCAAATATTTTGATACGTTCCGACGATTATTTTAAAATATATATACAGTTAGTGACAGGCATTTTCATACAGAAAATTTCTAATTATTCCAATTTATATTTCCTACCTTCTTATAATTCTTAATTTTATATTATTTATGAATTAAAGGTCCGACAGAGATATTTAATTGCTGAGTAGAAATGAAAAATCGATACAGTAAAGGGAATAAGTAAAATAAATCTCGTATCTCAAACATAACAACAAACTGATGCAGCCTTCGCATGCATGCTTTTATTATCTTTATTATTTTTCAACATTAATATTTTTTTACCCACACACAACCAACGTCAGAGTGATATCGATATAGTCTTAGCATAGACTCTCTTGTGCAATAATGTTTTAAAAAAAATGTTAATAGTGGACAAAACAGACGAAATAATGTATTATGGAAAAAAACAGACTTTAGAGAAGAACTGCTAATTACTTTAGAAAAAATACCATAATTAAGAATAAAAAGAAAGGAAAACCCAGCAGTTATAAGAGAATTTCGAAACGTTGGTTGTGTGTGTCTAAAAAAAATATAAATGCAGAAAAATAATATAGATAATTTAAGGGAAGTGTGCTTGTTCACAAATATAACAAAACTATTTAATTTAGTAATGAAAACTTCCGTGAAGTAGTAATTTTATAATATAATAATAATAATTGTTTATTTATCCATCTCCAAAAATATTTATTGGTCAAATTATAATCATTTTAATGTTTTCTTTCAATATTAGAATGCCCTGCTACAAGTTTGAATTTTAAATAGGTAGAGGTAAAGATACTGTGAATTATTGAATTAATTATTAAATGTAAGAGAAGTAATTATTAAATGTAAGAGAAGTAATTATTAAATGTAAGAGAAGTAATTATTAAATGTAAGAGAAGTAATTATTAAATGTAAGAGAAGTAATTATTAAATGTAAGAGAAGTAATTATTAAATGTAAGAGAAGTAATTATTAAATGTAAGAGAAGTAATTATTAAATGTAAGTTGGGGGGTGAGGTCAATGAAGAAACACTAATAAGAAAAAACTTATTATTTTGCATGCCGGCGTTCCGGCCTAAGTTTTAGGCTATCATGAGGGCCATGAGAAAAACAAGATAACAACAGAGGTAACAATGATCACAGTACTAATGTCGGTAATAAAAGATAACATTAACAGTAATATATGAGGGAAAAAAATGAGTATAAAGGAAAAGATGTTAATTAAAATGCAAATAATAAGAAATAAAGAAAAATATGTTAATTTATAAGGTAAATAATGAGGATTAAAATATTGTGAAAGCATAAAAAGATAGATTATGAATTATATGAAAGTTATAATAAAATACTTGAAAACTACTCATTATTATAACTCATTATAACTACTAGAATGAAAAAAAAAACTACCAGATCTTCATTGCTAGTTTTTATGAATTTTATTATCTCTTTCATTTTCTTCAATTTTTCCATTCATATTTTCACAACATTTTAATTCTATTTACATTATAAATTAACATATATTTTTTATTTCTTTTAATTTACATTGTAATTAAGATATTTTTCTTTATACTTCATTTTTTGTTATCATAATTCTGTCTCTTACTACTGTTTGTTATATTTTATTACTGTTATTGGTACTGTGACTGTTGTTACATCTATTTACTATATATCCTTGTTAGTCCTGATGGTCCTGATAATAAGTTTTTTTGTGTATTTTTTCATTGACCCCACCATGCTTCTCCTACATGTATTTCCATAGTCAGCCATACTAATACTACCTCCATCATTACTAATAATTATTAAAAATTGTCAAAAAGAAACAAGTTTCCGAGAAACAGGAAAATCATAAGTAGGAGTCATGGGATGCTAAAAAGCAACTTGAAAAAAGCATTGTATAAAAAATGCGAGTCAGCTAAAGGAGAAAATAATTGAAGAGTGGCACTAAATTTCTCCAGATACAACTAAAGAAGTTGTAGAATCAATGCTTCACGGGGTAATTAGGCTGCGAAGTTACCCAACTAAAGTATTAGACAAGTTTTTTAATGTTAAAATTATTAAATTATGAACTGTAAGAAAACGAAAGTTGCGTAAATAATTGATTTTGAAAAAATATTATTTATATCAAATTATACAAATTATAAATTATAATTTATAACTATATAAAAAATATAGTTTTTTAAAATACTTTTTTTCGCGTGTATTTGAAAAATAAATTGTTGATGCTATGTAAAAAAAGAAAATCATGGTGTATGAATATGACTGTCGCTAACTATATTTAACGATGGTACATAATAAATTACACTATTTCAATATAAATGTACCATGAGTCATGGTACATTACTATAGGTCAATATGGATTGAACCATGATATTGATATGAATATGGATTGAGTGCAGTTGTATTTAACAAAATATATCCATCTGGTTTCCTTTAAAATCGTTTAATAAACAAATGTTAAAAATTAATATTATACCTTCTCTGGCTTATAGCTTTCTGGTATTATTCTGTTATTCTCAACCGTTATCTTATTTATCTAGTCAAAAATAAATATTATATTTGAAAAATAATAAATCTTATGTTTCTGTTGGTTATTATTCACATGGAATATTTTTGAGCATCCACACTTTTAAGGAAAATAAAGAATATCACTTCTCTGATATCGGTGCGTTGCATTGGTTGACTATTACCGAACAAAATTGCCTTTGATGGCAGTTAAATAGATAACTTCAGGAGATTGGCCACAGCTTAGCCTTTCAGCATCGACTTGCAGATGGAGAAAGGGTTTAAATACAAACATACTTATATTAAAATTACAGGTTCAAAACAATATTTCAAAGGCTGCGAAATTTAAAATTATAATTTCTGATTTTTCTTTTCTTTCAAAAACAGTAAGAAGGGTTATCTTCAAGTAAAAATTTATTTGAAAAAACAGATTTTATCCAGTGAGGGAAAACCAGTTAGTATCAGACCCGCAGGAAGACCATGGTTTAGTTACAACAGCTGCGAATCCAATTTAGATTAAGCAAGAGGAATGACTTTAGAAAAGGCGAAGGAAATTACATGAGATAGAAATAGATGATCATGAGTTCATGGTCAATCCATATCAAATCAAACCATGAGGGTAGCTCACAAAATTAATTTAACCTATGTTTGTACCATATTCAGAGAGTTGAAAAGAGATATACATTAAATTTTTAGAATCCAGTTTTTTTTTAGCGCCCATTTTGTATTGGCATGTCAGCCTATTTTGCATTTTACAGAAGTTTACGTTAAATTATGTTGCTCCTTGGATTTTGAAGATATTTCGTTCAAACAAAAACTATGTTAAAGAGCATAAAATTTTCTCACAATATTTTCAATCCAGTATCCATTTATTTGAACGTAAATAAACAAAAATAAAAGGTAATTTTTAACGTTATTAAAATAAAAATCTTCTCTTTTAACATTAAAAATGTTAAAGATAAAACTAAGATTCAACTTCATAGTGTTTATAGTAAATTATAGTATACTACATCTCTAAAAGGTTTCTGGCCTGAAAGTTGTATACTTTGTTTTTAACGGGTGTTCAAATATTACAACATCTATAAAATTAGGTATTTAAAATATGAGATATCTCAGGAGGGACACGTTTTAAAAATCCAAAATTTTGAGAAAACATTATTTTATTGTGTTTTAATAAGTGGTTAAAATTTCATCACTGAAATTTTTTTAGTTTTTTAGCTAGAGAATTTTAAATGCAGCTGAAATTCTTAGAAGCACTATTAACTATAAGAATAAATGATGAAGACAAGATTTACTTCAAGAGCTTGCCAATTTGTTATAAGTGACAGCTTGGTATACAACATTGCTGCTGTACACACTTTCCAAAAAAAATAGGTCAAATTAAAGTGGATGATTTGAAATGGATTGATACTTGAATCGACAACTTGACGTATAAGGCACGAAGAGGAAGTTGAATAAGAAGATGAAATTTAAGAATAAATACGAAAAAAAATTCTAATTCCAACATTAGCTGATTTTCAACAAATTATTTTAAAAATGCTATGTCTTGCTCTTATTTTATTCATAAAGAAGAAATTAGAAATCCCAAAGATGGCTACCCCAGGTAAAAACCTTGACCGAGGGTAGGCGATCGACCAACACCTATGTTCTTACTTGTTCAAACAGTATAATGTTTACCGATAATTCAGAATTGCTTTCTTGATGGATGGACAATATAATGAGCGGTAAGGTGCCAGGTTGTAATGCCTATAAAATATTTAATCCCATCTTCCAGATTCTTTTCTATTGTTGTTAGCTCGAGGAATCGTCAAATTTATATTACCGAAATGAATTAAATGGACATTAATTGAAGTTTCAAAAATGTTGAAGAACACCATGTGTTGCAAGTCATTGAATCAAGTCATATTGATGCCGAAATAAAATTCGATATTTTTCTGATACCTACAAAAAAATTTCAAGACGGAAAATAAATAATTTAAACATTTTTTAAGGAATAGATTTACTGTGGGACCCAATAAAAATTCCAGCCAGAGTTAGTTCGTAAAATGTAATGCGCTGTGAAACATAATCATATGATATGTCGAGTTTGTTGGTACAAAAATTATTATTAACTAATTAAATTTTTTTTTTTTTTGAGATATTTGTTATGGTTATAATTTTATTTATTGCCATTTGTCGATTTAGTTAAATCAATATTGAACATTATATTAAATAAATTAATTTATTGATATTTTTTTTATTTATAAAACCACAATATCAATTAATAGGAGAAATTTTCTGCATCAATTAAATAAATTATTTTAATTATGATAATTATGACTATCAATACCTTCACTGCGAAAAAACCCGTGGTTTTCTGACTAGTGCCCTATTTCCGTAATCAAGTGTATGATAAAGCGATAAGCTTACTTACACTATTTGCAAAATCCTAGAAGAGTGCTTATGATTTTAGGATGTAATTTAAAAATAATTAAATATAATTATTTTTTATTTAAGGTTTCAAAGCCTTGACAGGCCATTGCACTGTCACAAACTGCCAAATAGAGGACTTAATTTTTTTAAAATACCCCACTATAAACTTAACCAAAATCTTTTAGGGAGCTCCTCGACGGCTAATTAATTAAAATTAAATTCAAATAGCGGTATCAAATGTTTGTGGATTTATCCATTTTTTCATCATCATCTTATTTATATTAGAGGAGTATTGTAATCCTGCTTCTGATACTATTTCGAAGTTAAGTATTCGATCCTATATCGAACGTCACTAGCAATGACCGGAGTGTACGGAAGGGAAGGTACGGAAAGTATACTGATGAAGTAGAGGAACTTATCACTGATAAACATTTGAATGAAACAGATGATTGGGCAACTAATGCCCTGATTTAGGACAGAATCTAAAAATGAAAAATGCGAAATGGAAAGGAAGTAACGCAGATATCAAATAATTTTCTTGGATGAAAAATCATAACTGAATTAAAATACAAACAATAATATACATGAAAATTATTTTTATACCATTCAAAAATCATTTTAAAATTAAAACCGTTAGAAATAGACGGCATTACTATTTATAAGCTCCTTGTTTTCGCCAGAGATTCAATAATTAGTCTAGTCCCAAGAATGTTCGTGGATGGCTAAAGTTTAATTTGCCAACACTTCTGACTGAAAAGAGGCAACTGTCATCAGCGAATACGTTAAGAGCAATTATATAATTTAAAACTAAATGTCGAGTATGCGTTCAGGACAGTTCAAAATGTAATATGAAAAGTAAGCGGTACAGGTAAATATTTTACTATTGACAACAGAGAGTTAATATTTAAATATCTATATATTTTATTTTAAATATTTTAGATTTTAAAATAAAATAAAATATGAACCAAATTATAATAATCCGTTCCTACCTAATTGTAATTACCACACAAGATAATATAAATTTAATTAAATCGATAATAAATAAATAAATTTGCAGCTAATAATTTAACGGTAACCTATTTCGTTTTCCCTCTAGTATTCGATTTTACTTCTAAATTGGATAATGCAGAGGAAATTCGGCTAGTTGAAATGCATTACAAAAATTAATTTCGACCAAAAAATATTCTTTAAAAAAAAAGGAACTTCTGTTTTTAAGGAACTCCAGTTTCCCTAATCTACTCAGCTATCTTTTCAAGAAACTCTGAGTATGTGTAGAGGTTATTTCTGAGTCATGAGGCATACAACAATGAATGGAGATAAATTCCATTGCGGAATTTTATTGTACGACTTGAGTGTATCGGTGATTCTCAGATTATGTGCAAGTTTGATGATAGAATTTTAATAATTTTAAATAACAAAATTTAAGTACTTACAACTTCTTTAAATACCCAGGTGCTTACCTGGACAATGAGAGATCAAAAGTTTTTTTTGGAGGAGAAATAATATTAAATTTAAATATTGAGAACAGTGGTAATAAAAAACAGTTCTAATTTAATATTTTTTTAAGATCTAATAAAATTAAATGAAAAGTAGGTTCCTGTATAAATTGTAAATAGCACTCTGCAACCTTATTACATGCCAAAAACATTGATTTAGTCCTTATTACTGAAACTCAGCTGACTAGTAAACGGATCTTCAATACATAACAATATCAAATTTACAGAAAGGACACCCTATAGTCCGACTCACACGGTCATTATTATAGAGTCAACATCGAATTACGTCAATATATTGACCGCCTGAGGGTGTATTGTAGCAATAATATTGGCACATGTGATATATACACCAAGTTATATGATATTACTTCAATAATATTGAACGTGTAAGGCGGGCTAAATGGAAGAGCTCATGTCGCTACTGCAATCTTAGTCCATCAATCCTTATCCCATCGTTTACCTTCCAATACATGATTTCCTACAAACAAGTAATCAAAATCTTCTCCTTTCCAATCACCTTTGAATCAGCATATTACTCTTCTTACAAGTTCATATTCAATCTCCAATTCAGTTCTCTCCTCAATTCCTTAGGACACGATTTCCTTCTAGGTGCAGACATAAATGTCTAGGCATCAGCAGTGGGGGCCCAGGAGCAAGTGTACCCTTTGCTCTCCCCTTCCCCCCCAGAATTATCTGGTCCTATGGATTCGGTTTACAGAGGCACTCGATTCACCACTTTCTAACTTGTCGCTAAGCGATTATTATTAGACGGACTTTTCTACGGATGTCGATCCTGAGGATGAGGAAATAGATTAAATTAATTTGAATATGTACACATTGTTTTTCTTTTTAACAATGTTCTTTCATGCTATGTCTTTAAAATACTTTGAAATTATAATAAAAAAAAATTATTTTCGCCATAAAATTGTATTAATTAATTAAAAACCATCAAAGGTTTATTTGTATTTGTTTGTGACGAGCACGTGATTTTCAATTGAAAATTATGGTCATTAAATTTTGTCCTCCTAGATCGGCTATTGGCCCCACTGTGCAATGGTAGTGCAAAGATATGATTCGGCCAAGATCACACTCAACCGCCAGGTTTTTCCCACAATTAAGGATACCCACTCAGCCCCAGGAGGGTCTCCCGATCTCACAGGGTCGATTCACAACTGAATACAGAATAAATAGTTATCTGCCTCAGCCGGTCTCGAGCCCGGAACCTTGAGGTTAGTATGGCAGTGCTCTACCCATTGAGCTACCCTCCTTACTGTAGGGGAAAGCTAAATTTTCGAACATCAAACGTATCTCATCCTTTTAGGCTAAATTCCTCCGAACAATAGTAAATGCTCCCTATTATGCTAAAAACAAGACCTTGCACCTTACACCTAAAAACAAGACCTAAATATCCCATATGTTCTTCTTACATACGAATGCTCCTTATTTCATCAGAACTTCACTCATCATCCTAATATCTTAGCACAGTCTCTATCTAGATCCTTTTCGAAGGTTGAAACGGCAGTGGATTCGAGACCTTTTGTGCATATGGTATTGGAGTCCTGGCAATAGCCAGTTTCTCCACTCACGCCCTGTGCCCTCACTCAGTCTCCATTGGCTTTCTATGCTAGTGACTCGACTTGGTGAGAAATGCTTAGATCTCCTAGAGCTCTGCTTTGCCATCCACAAGTGAGGGGTAAAAATTGGTTAGGAGTTACCAGGGCAGATTGTAGATATTTTATATCTATTTATTCCCATGTTTACATAGTGGTGTACATATTTTTTTAAATTATTGTTTCCTGTATAACATTCTCGGTATATTTCGCGATTAAGCATTTTTCTAAACGTTTAAATGAAATTCTCTAGCATTCTAATCTGTTTTCAAATAACTTTCGAGATTACATACCAGTATTTAACCTTTCAATTTTTGATACTTTTTTTTTCACTTTTCTTATTATGTTTAACGTGGTATACATCTTTTTTCCACTACAACATTGAATATTGCAAATTTCTATTATTTTATGAGATTAGTTGACCTCCTAAATATCATTTCTAGGTACTTCTATAATTTTTCTACAATATTCTTATCTCTTCCAGTCTCTTAAGTTTAAAATATTTCCGTATTTTCAAAATTTCCTGTTTTAATTTCTAAGGTATTTTTTATCGTTTTACTGAATTTCTGGTAAGATTTATTCTGAATACAATAGCTTCTGCAAGCTTGCCTATTATTTCATTTTTTGTTAAAGTTCCGCGTAACTAGATTCAGACTCACATTAAGCAATGCGATGTGACCTGCCCTCCAGGGAATATATGGGTATTTTAATGAAAGTGTTTTGCTGTATCTGTGAAAATCTATATGCTAAAAGCTAGTTCTGATAATCGTAATTAATAGATTATTTGCAAAAGATATAACATTTTGTCAGTAGTTGAACACTCCCTTCAAAATGCATGTAGTTAGTAGTCCCTATAAGGTTTGGTTACCACTTATATTTCATATACCCAGGATATTTTTGAAAAGGTATTGATTTAAATATGTTTAAAGGAAAAAAAGAAAAGAAAAATGAAATACAGGCTCCTTTCCTATTTGTAAATCCAAATAAGAATTTCCTTTTTAATTGATAAACAATTTTCTTTCGTACGTGGTTATATAACAATAAAAAATTCGAGAAACGGCCTGTTTATAACAAATTTCTATTGCTTATGTATAACATAAACCTGTAGGGTAATAACAAGTTCCTGAGTTGAGATAAGAAAAAGTTAGTATTATCATGCAAGAAATTCGAAGTCAATAAAGGTCGCCGTTTTGAAGTAAAACTCTTGGCTCTGAACTTTATGGAATACTTAAGGATGGTAATCTCTCCTGAACGCCGCCTAAGTGTAAGGTTCAAAATTTGTAGACAGTCTATCAAGCTTTTCGGTTGCAGAAATTAAAAGCTAATATGTCGGCGAGACATACCATTTAGTTCGATGTCATCATAATTTTGATTTTAAAAATACTGAAATACTGATTAAGGTAAAATTAATAAAAGACTAATCGAACTTATACATATGATGAAGATTATAAAGAACATAGTCAACTTCAAAACAGATTACGGGGATATAATCAACAGATTCTATACAATATAATTCAGATAGTTTTAAAGATGCAATTAAATAATTTTAATTAATGTAAAACAATCATGTTTATACAGTAGGTATAAATTATACTTAGAGAGGTGTAGGAGGGAGGATATAATAAGAATAATGGAGATTAGAACAAAGTTTAATTTCTAGAAAGTGCATCGTGACATTAAAATATATAAAAATACTCTCTTTTTACAAGTAACAATAAAAATTGTGTCTATGCAAATAAACTGAGCGGAAATAAATTGTAGATTATGGATATAGTCATGATAAAAAGAGTGGAGAGTGCTAGTAGGGAAGAAATACATACGGCACAAAAATATATCAATTAATTGTTAAGTATGCTATTTTTTATATAAATATGTGAATATTAATATCGTCGTTCTGTAATTTAAGGGTTGTCTTGAAGATGGGGTCATTCCCAAAAAAAGTTGAAAAATAAGGTAAGAAAAGTTTTAATAAACAGAAAATTTAGAAAGAAATTTTACTTCATAAAACTAACCAAAATAAAATTAAAAAATACTTCTGAGAGCACCTAATTGTCAATATAGAAATCCATAATAGGTTCACAGTAAACAAACCATTAGGTCTCATGGTCGTTAAATTTTGAATGGTTACATTAATAGTAATTCTTTTCAGCATCTTAGCATGTATAATTGCTGAAATATTCTCGTTTGTTTTTTTTTTACTATCGGTGACTGACTGGTTTGGACAACTGTAACCATGATGGCCAAGACAAGACTGAGAGATACCTCAACTCCCTGCCGCAGACGACGGTCCATCCTCTCTTCCTCCTGTCCGGCCTCAGCCTGGGGCTCAGCCTGGGGCTCAGCGGATGCCGGAACTCGCCTGGAGGCGGCAAGCTCATCGCACAGACACTTATAGACAGGCACAGAAGGGTGAAGAGATAGGAACCGACACCCGCGCGGAACTGAGGTATATTCGTAGCACTGTCGTCGAGCCAACCTCCCTCCTATGTTTGTGTATATTTAGTAACATATACAGTATAGCGACCTCTCACAGGCCCATCTGTCAGTATTTCATGGTCCTTAGGAATCCTGACTTATCGCTGTCTATAAATAAACAGATTTTTCTGATATTTTTTGTTGTAAATATTTGTATCTAGAGTGTCTGTTTAATATTTCAAACAGTTAATAATTTTCTGCCCATTTAATTAAGAAAAGCTATAATAAAGGGAATATTTATAAATTTACTTTATTCAATTTTATTTTGATGTTCTTATAACTTTTCCCAATGGTTCTTCAGTGATTCTATCCTTTCTTTTTTTCAGTTATTTATTTGTTGTTCTAGATTTTTTTTGTGATACGATCTCCTTTACTTGGTCATTCCTATGTCTGCTGCATATATTTTGCGGCTAATTCATTTCGGATACATAATTCACAAGTGAGAATAGGATAGGGGCTATTTTAAAATGATTTAGTGTCCACGACGATTACCATAAATAAAGCAGTAAACAATACCTTACAACTTATTACGCCAAAGAAAAACGTGACAGCCAATGCCCTTCTATATACCTCATGTTCCAATACCATATACAGACATAATACAATACTTAGGCCTGTCAGAATGATAAGGTGTCCACACCTCAAAAACAAATGAAACGCTAAGCCTAAGACTATGGCTATTATAATCATTTATTTTGATCCAAGAATATTAAACCACAATGGAGATACCCAATTACTAAACCTTGGTCGCTGCGACCACCAGAGCCAAAACATCAATGTAGAGATTATTAAAGGAAATAATAAAAACAAATAATGATCAAATTAAAATAAAACTGTTTGAATATTTAAAAATATACATATAAAACATGAAAATTAAACTTACGAAACGTAAAATGTTAACATTGCTACCAAAATTGTATTTAACTTTATTATTAATAATTTTATATTTCATTTTTCATTATTATGTTTACCGTTGAAAAAAAATAATTATATAATGCTACATGATAAAAAGGTGGTTTAAATGTAAGTTGGTTAAATTAAAATTTATTTCCAGAAGTAAAGATAGATCGGCTAGCTTTAAATTAATAATAATAATAATCTAATTTTATTGCTAAACCATCGTACAAACGTCTTGTCACATAACAGTCAATATTTAAATGACCAGACAGTCGAGAACATGGGAGACGGACGGACGATAACTGCCTTTGATCCCACAGAAAATAGCCGGCTAGCATATAACATGCTATATGTTATACAAACGCATTATATAGCTTATAAAAACAGTTATATAAGGAGGTTTTTTATATAGTGTGGATCCAGCTTTAGAGTTGAGTCTTTTAACGTTTCTGTACGTAAAACGATTTTACACCGCCGTGAGCTAGTAGCTCTTGATTCACTAACTCAGTAAAAAGATGCTATCTTCAGCTTTGGACCGTCAGCTGACATATTTACTGAGATGAACAAACATCACTCATTTAAAATGTGATGACCGGCTGTAGAAGATCGTTATCCGCACCACTTTACGTGAGCCCGCCGGATCATAAGCCAAATCTGATTGTATCTATAGTTATTGTTATTTGTTATTCAGTTTTCATTTGATGAAATCATCATCACATTCAAGTTTTTTCGATAATTATTGGGATCACACGCTGCTGATAACAAAAGGGGGCGTGGCCTGAGTAAGATTATGCACCCTCACGTCGCTTCATGAAACATGGCATTTAATCCCATTCCAGTCATTTAATAAACTTTTTTATTTATTTATATATATATATATATATATATATATATATATATATATATATATATATATTTTTTTTTTTTTTTTTTTGGCAAGGATGTAATAGTGTTCATTGTGAATTCCTAATATATGTTATGCTTAAAATCATTCGTTTTACTTGCTAAAAGCTTTGAAATTTTACTTTCATAGTGTATTAATTATATAAATTACCTCTTTCCTATTTTTTGGTAATTTTGTGTAGTTTGCGATATTTCAGTTTGGAAATATTATTTTTTATTGGAAATTTAGTTCAGGTTTGTTTCTTGATTTTAATTTACAACCCGTGAAATCAGATTAAAATCAAAGATTGGATTCTCTCTCTCTCTCTCTCTCTCTCTCTCTCTCTCTCTCTCTCTCTCTCTCTCTCTCTCTCTCTCTCTCTCTCTCTCTCTCACTCTCTCTCTCTCTCTCTCTCTCTCTCTCTCTCTCTCTCTCTTCTGCTTCGATATTCTATTGGATCTATTGAAATATTTGAATGTAATAAAAATTGTCAAATATTAGTTTTTATTTAAGAAAATTGTAAAATGTGAATGTATTATTGCCTGGACGTTTTGATGTTATAAGATTCTTTATAAAGTATATAAACTTTTTTCCTCTTAAAACAATATTTGGATTTAAGTTTTTAGTTACTGCTGCAGATAACATCTCTTAAATGCTTTTGTGTCTTTATATTCTCATCAATAAGTGATTAATCATTCAAAAGCATAAATATATTTAAATCACACTGGTTAATATTTTCATTCATGTTTAAGTTACCAGAGTGAATGTATAATTTCAGTGGCGAATGTATAAGGGAAGGTGGTGGGGACGCAACCTCAATGTCAACAATGTGAGGCACGCCCCCTTTTGTTATCAGCAGCGTGTGATCCCAATAATTATCGTTTTTTCTACTAACAACAGACGTTGATGCCTCGTAAGTTATACACTTATAAAAACGAATATGAGCATAACTCAATTCAGTCGAGAAATACCTAAAAAGTAACTTTTCTCCTAATCCAGTAATTGATACCTCTCCAGCAGAAGGCAAAGTTAACACATCCTCTAGACCTGGCCATTCATCAACATCTGTTTTAAGTGCCCGAGCTCTGTACAAACCTGCCACTTGCAGTGCTATCATTAGTGAGCTCTCAACCTGTTGCGGGTTGAAGGAGAGAGGCCTTCCTAATTATCCACAGTGCAAAAAGTCATATGGACAACATTCTTAAGTGATGTTCCAAATTCATCTCTAGAGTTGTATATTTAATTGTAGGATTCCTGCTGCCGTTGAACTTCATCCACTTTACAGCTTTCCGGTTTTTTTTATTTTTTCAAGATGGGAGGGGAAATGGGAATGCTAACATTTTTTTGTCGCCGAGAAGTTAATTGAAAAAATGCAAGTAATAATTCAAATCATGCTCGTGTTTCTCGAGTGAACAGATTTGGTTCAGTAATGTTAATTAAATTTTTTTTTAGCGGGAGAGAAAAAATTAAGTACAAAATTAAGTACATGTTACACATCAATGCCAATGCCGATTCATTGTCATTCGATTATATTTAAAAACTCTAACTTAAGATATTATAAAATTCCAAAATTAAATGTCATTCCAAAGCTTTTAATATTTTTTTCGATATATATATACATGTGCATTATTTTTTTCATTTTTGTTTACAAATTTTTCTCAACAATCACAACAATCAAAAATTGGGAATGTTTAATTCAAGGATAAATATCTGTATGAATGTATTGAATTACAGATGGCTAACAGCGAACGCTGAAATAAAGATAGTTGTAATTAGGGATGGGACGCATTGTCAAACTTCAATAATAATTTAAAGTGACACACTTAATTTTTTTCTAACTTTGTTATTCTTGCTTTTCATACTCCTAATCTTTAATATTAATACTCTCAATTTTCAAACGTATAATTAATATTTTCTCAAGGGAATAGTCCTCACAAAACTTCTAAGGTTACCCCAGTCACTTACTATTTAGCATCTTCGGTCCTTATTTGGGTTAACAAATTGAAAGTGCAACTGAAAAGAAATATATTCTTTGCCAGCACATTAACTGGTTGTACCATCGACAGGTGTGGATATAAAAAATTAAGCTAAAAAAAAAAAATCTGAAAGCTTATTAAGATAAAAAAAAAGACTCATTCATATTAGCTAATTAAGCAATAATAAGTAAAATAAAATAATGGCAGGGGAAATGGTGAAACGTCACATGACGTGTCTAGTCCATAGGAATACTTAATGACTTACTTAATGACTTACTTAATGAGTTACACTTTTTATAGGAGTGCAAACATTTTATATATATATATATATATATATATATATATATATATATATATATATATAATTTTTGCACTCCTATAATTAATAAAAAGAGTAACGAGTATAACCAATTCCTCCAATATATATATATATATATATATATATATATATATATATATATATATATATATACACATAAATATCATAATTTACTGATGTGGAATTCAATAACTAAACATAATCAGAATCATCTATAATATAGCCATCGATAATATGTATGTGTGTATATAATATAACCATTGGATATATATGCAATTTAGTGATTAAAGCAATCAGAGGAAACACGCAATTAACTCGCCAGAAGCTCAATCACTATAATTATTGTGGGAAATGGCTTCTATCACCAATTCAATATTCTATAAAGGCATGCTATTCAATGCTATAACTATGCGCGAAAAGCTATTTGATCTGGTATTAAATATTCATAAAATTAATAATTCGTGAATGGACTGTCTAACTTATCTTCTGTTGTTATTGATTTCAATTACGTGAGTGAAATGGTAAACTAACGAATATGAAAATCACTAATTTTTAATAGAGCAAAAATACCTTTGCACTCTTCTATAATTATGATTAAGGGGCACCTTCCATAATTAAAGTTTTTTTCTGTTTAATGCATCACCGACAGAAAAAATTAAAATTATTAAATGTTTATGTTTACACACAGAAGGTACAATTTTTTTTTTTTTTTTTTTTTTGCACTCCTTGTGATTTTTACAATTTTTAGTTAACAATGGGAACGTCGATATCTCTGGAAAAATAGCGAAGTAAATGCAAATTTGTAAGTTTTTTGCATAATGAAGTCATTTTTTGCTAAAAAAAGCCTCTAAGGAAAGGCAGTAAAATGGATCTGTTGATAATCTAATTTCTTTAAAGATTGTTTACAGTACATATAGATTTTTACCGAGATTTGGTTTTTAATTATTATGGAAGTGGTATATTGTCTGAGGAACTTTGATATGGGCTTAAAATAGTTCTTGTTTAAATATAAGACACATTTCATAATTATCGAAACGATCTTAAAACTATACCTTTGTTTCCGCATAAAATTAATCATAAATCATAGAGATCAGACCGATTGGTATTTTTGTATTATACTTTGGAATCAATGAAGGAAAGATTAATTGATTAATCTTTATTCTTGAGCATTATGTCACATTTCACTGGTTGCATTAATTGCGAATGAAACCCTTCATTCAATCATTAAAAAAAAAAAAAAAAAAATGAAGAGTGAAAATAATAAAATTTAAAATAGATTATCTACGTTTACTTAAACATAAACGTACATAAACATTTACTCTTTACAAATGTGCTGAAGATAATCGAGAAGATGGGGGAAATAAAAGGTGTTTAAGAGAAGTTTGAGATGAGGCTTTACTGTAACAAGGTAGTTCAAATAATAAATGATTTTTCGAAGAAATCAGTTTTATTTCTTTAGATGCTCTTGTTGTTAGATTAATATTCTCAATTTAAGAGATACATCGAGCAGAGAAGTTGCTACAAAGATTTATTGGGAGGGACAAATCTAAAATTTCTCAACAATATTTGACCCGATTTCTAAGTTATATTAAATATTTTAATTTTCCCAACTATATTATGAAATATTGTAATTTTCCACAACTCTTTTGGATTTGAGCCTTTCACTAAGCTATTGAGAATGTTGACACTTGAAAAAAAAAAATCTATTCTAACACAACATTGTATCGATAAAATCTCAATTTCTTGCCCCAAAGGGTGTTTATATTGGATTTAAAATTTAGTTACTCTTTGAGTAAAATGTTTTACCGCAGTTTTTGGAGTTTGAAGTGGTTCTCAAATCTCAAATTTTTAGGTTTTCAAATTATTGGAGGGAAAAAACCCGCCCCTATTCTTACCATTGATTGGCAATTAGACGTCAAATAATTTATTATGCATAGTAAAACTAAGAAAAATGTTAACAAGAAGATATAGATAAAAAAAGTTAATATATTTATATTTATTTAGTTTTTATTTTATAAAGGTGTTAATTTGAGTAGGAAGTTGTATATGGTGGTATTAATGTTTTGTATTTCTTAGCTGATTTCAGAAATTATAGTATTCCAGAAAATGAGGCATTACACTAAAACGTTGAAATCTAAAATGTAAAAGAATATTGTAAAAAAAACGATAAAAAGCAAGTACTTAATAATGTTCACTTTTTATTATTATACATGAAAAAAAAACAATTATTATTAGTAATTTTTCTGAAACAGCTCCAAATCTCACTTCCAAAATTTTCATGAGGGTTTATAAGAATTTAAAAAATTTATTATATTTTAGGAAAACTATTATCCCTTATATGCTTCTATCATTTTGTCCAAAACATTTTTTACAACGTTTCTAGACCTTTCTGTGCCTATTTTCAAGTTATCTACAACTAAATTTTGCACCTCAGTTCCAAACTGTAGAACAATTTCAATTATTCAAATTATCATTAAATATACGCATGACATAACTGTTTGAATAATTTAACGATTATCATTGTACATAAAATGGCATTATTTATTATATATATACGTATATTTAGATAATTTTAATAAATGAAACTGATTATTTATTATAAACTGTTTATTGAATTTGATTGCTGTAGACAATTTTAAAATGGACAAAGATAAGCCCGAAACGTTGTTAAAAATACTTCGAATAAAATGACGAGAAGTTTATAACGGGTAGTAATTTTCTTGAAGTAAAATAAATTCATAAAATAATTATTAGAATATACAAAAGATTTTAATACGAGTTTAAATGGATATAAACAACGATACATAGCATAAAGATATTGACATTATTTAGAAATAACCTTTTCATTGATCACTTCCAGTTTGTTAACCTTAGGCGCTATCCGAGTGAACTGAGGTCTTCGAACTAAATCGTGACGGTTTAATAGCGTGACTTGGCTTAACGCTGATATGCAATTCCAGAACCTTTTCAGGTTTTATTAGGTCAACAATTTTAGTTCCATCGTATTGTTTTTTTCTAACTGATGTTTTTTTCTTAACATAAAATTTATATCAATTTTCTCACCTGATAAAAATTTAGGTTATTATTTTTCATATTCAAAGTGGTGGATACTAAAAACTTCCTTGTATTCAAGATTGTCCATACTGTGAAGCCTAATAAAAGGTACCGAATGGAACTGACCTTTTGTTAGGTAGTGGCCAGTTCTTTGAGAACTGTAGTGATAAATCAAAATATAAATATTTATTTTGTAAGCTTTTAGTAATCATCTTCTCAATTTTACTATGGCCTTAAGGTGTAAGATGCCCAATAAATATTTTGTAATTATAATCTCTGGCTCCGCGGAGGAAATTTATCTCTGCTGGACCCCCATGCCAACGAATAAGACGTAATCTCTTCATATTGTGGGGCAAGGTTTCCCAGTTAAATGTAAAGACAAATGTGATAGGTTGCCAGGAAAATAGCACTAAAAACCGTCACAATAATATCCTAAATACCGCTAAATATCCTAACCGTCATAAGCATTTTGACACTGCCACAATCTCTGTTAATTAATTAATTATTTATTTAAATTAGTTAATTAATTATTAATATAAAACCAATATTGATTGCATAACCGAAAACATGGTGTATACACTGATGTGTCAACTGCAGGAGTAACTGAAAGTGTTAGTTCTGGAGGGTAATGTGAAGAATTTGAGATGACTCAACCTGTCAGGAAAATTGCTTCAAATGAAGACAGGGAACTGAAAGCTATTAGATAAACTTTTAAAAAGCTCATCATCCAGGAACACAAGAAAATAACCATCTTTGCTGGCTCTCAGATAGCTCCACATTCGCGCCATGAAGTGAAAATGAAGGTAATACATGTTACATGTTGAAGATTTATAAAGGTAATAAAGGAAAAAATGGTACCAAGCCATAGTGGATTCCTCAGCAATAAAAGACCTGACGGATAGCTAAAGAGGGATCAGAAATAGTACAGACAGCACATTCACTGCTTTACGAATCAGGTAAAGGGTTGTAAAAGAATACATGTTTTACTTGTGAAAAGCTTGCTAGTCAGGAAGACTGCATACCCCTAACTCTCGCTTGAGGTTGTACTTCAGTAAACTTAAAGGGCATGATTGTCTCAAGCAGTATTTGTGAAAAATTTAAGACGTTGGATGCCCTTTTTGCCCCCTATGTTTTGCTTCTCGCCTTGACTAGTGTCCGGCTCATGGCAGGGATATTTGTTGATCCCGACAATTATAACTTAAAAAATCTGTACTGGGCTTCCAGAAAACGAATTTTATCATTTTCAAGCATCGTGATTTGGACTAACGAAGAAATAAGCTTATTTAATAAGGACCCGCCTCTAATAAATTCAACTAAACCAGATAAAATAAGGACCTCTCCGATAACCTTTGTTATCCCCTTATATCCAATTAATCATTAATATAGAATAGACTTGATGCAATTGTTTGAAATAAGGAAATTTTAATATGCAGGAAGCTGCGTTGGACACATAGACTGTACCACATTGTCGCAAAATTCTAAACAACATAAAAACCACCGCTGAAACGCTGATAAATTCACTGAAGTGTGAGAGAAAATCTATTGTGTATAGGCAATGTTTCCTATCAAGGGATGAATGTGGCATTGAATAATGCATTGAACAATCCAGGTTCGGGACGGCACACATTGATCGTGATGGAAGCAATACTCGTACAAATTTAGTTCCATCTACGCTTTCCGGACCAGAGAAATCTCTTGTGATATTTTTCTCACACTGAAAATCCATTTATTGGGATTATATATTGTTATTAAATTTGCGCCACAAGTAATAATATATTATTTTGTAGTTTAATATTGTTGGATCAACTCCAGACCTGTTTGCGTGGGGAAACACACGACAAAAATACATAGTAAATCCAACCTGAAAATATAAACACTGTTAGAAGATTCAAAATGAAAAACGCACTAACCAGTGGCGTACCCAAGGGGAGGAGGCCAGGGGTATATCCCGAAATTTTCGAAAAAATATGATTTTCATACCCACTTACATAAGTTTTGTATTTTTAGTAATAATTTTTGAACCAATTCTCACTTTTATCCTTTAAATTTACGCCTAATTTTGCGATTATAGACACACAAATGATTACTTGCTTTCCTATTAGTAAATCCCTTCTCGAAAAAAAAATTAATATCCCTCCAAAAAAATCCTACGTAGATACATGGCATTAACTATAAACCTATAACTGTAACTATTGAAATAGGTTATTGAACACTTAATTATTGAAAGCCCTTGTAAAAACAGTTTTATTATTACTTATATTGCTTGATAACGTAATTTATCCAATTGAAGAAAATTTCTAATACTATTCTTAAAGCTGGTGAATGATGAAATTGAAATTGGTGAATGATTGTCTGTCATATCCAACAAGCGACTTTTTTGATCAATCATTTGTTGATATCAAAACATAATAGATTATCAACTATTTGTTTATCATTAAGGAATAATAAGAAAGTAAATGTTTGTTGTTATTTAGCTAATATATATGTTAACGCTCATAATGAAATTCGGTAATTATCGATTTGTAGCTATTTAACCATTATTCGAAAAACCGAAAAAAGAATATTTTAATATTTATCCAAAAGTTTATATGCATTAATAAGGTGTGGGCATATTCTCAATGGCTTCTGGCATTATTATACAGCCTGTTTAGAAGCCATTTAAAGGCTTTCTATGCAAAAAAACAAAACAAGAAGCTGTTAACTCATTCATCGCTAAAATAATAATATGTTAAAATTTAAAATTCACAACCTCGCGATGGTGTTAGTAACCTCTTATATAATTGTTCTTTTCTACTTTCCAGAAACCTAAAAGCAGGAAATGTCAAGAGAATTACCATTCATATTGTTCTACAAGGATATGAAACGTCAAAGGAACGACAAAGCCATACGATTTTAAAAATAAAGTATTTGATAAAATATTCAGTATCGAACCTCCGGACTATTTAAGCCCAAATGCTACAATTTACAATTTAGACGAAAATATATATCGCACTTCTTTTTTTGACAGTTCAATTACTGACGGATAATTGAAAATCGTATTGAAGTTTATTTATTAAACATTGTAATGGAATCTCAACAATTAATGTCAGTAATTACAATCTCTGTCTTGTTAGTAAATAGAGTTGGATGAAGGTTGAAGCCAGTAGTTCCAAGTTTTAAGTGTTAGAGCAGTTAGTTCCGCGATGTAGAAAGTTGCCACTCAGTTTTCAGTATGTGCGGGGTTATATCTATTTAATCTAACGCCACTGGCTACTTCATTAGTCTCAATGTTTATATTAAACTTATTGCTCAAACAGTTATACAATTATTAGCAGTAATAAACGCAAAATTTCGTATTTTTAAAACGCAAGTGCTTATTACGTATTAGCTTTGTCAGCTAGTTAAGGTAGGTTATGATACAATATATACATTATACTGCAATATTTCTTTTCTTTTTAAAAATAAGTATTATATATATATATATATATATATATATATATATATATATATATATATATATATATATATAAACTATTTGAAGGTCCCTATTTGGATTTTGATTATGATATTGTTATTGGTGATGTTACTGATGGTATCATTTTAATGCGATACAATTCAATGGCTTTAGAAAAAAAAAGTTGGGCAGAGCGTTGGGAAAAAGATTTAGTGATTAAAACGCAAAACATGATAACAATAGAAAAAAGCATTTTTTGAAAAAAGCATGAGCGACAGAGCATCATTTTATTGGAAAAATCAAAATGGCAGGGCTGGGAGAAAAAAGTTGAGACCACTATAAGACACTTCTCTAACACAAACTCAATTCACATACAAATTTTCAAATCTCTTAACCTTAAAAGCCGGTTAATTTTAATTAATATTACGGAATAGTGGCCGAAATTTTTATTTAAATTTTCCTCTACTTCTATGGCATTGATCTATCTAGATAACCATACATATCGAATTTCAGCTCATTTGATTCATAAGGTTTGCTATATGTGTGAGTGTGAGTGCTTATGCTTGTGTCTGGCAACACCTAAAACCCAAAACGGTGCTCTAGGGGTTGTGGGGCGGATTTAAAATGCACCCTGACCCTACGCATGCACCCATGACCTGGTGCAGTAAAAAAGTCTATTATTTTCATGGTAAAATGACTGGAAAATGAGTGATTTTCTCATAGAAAATTATATAAGAAATATACATAGAAAGCCGGAATTGTAAATTTAATTCTTGATATAAAATTTAGGTTTCAAGTACAGTATAGCTAATATTAATTATTATTATAAAAGGGATGACCCTCTATAAACCGTCCTCTTATCTCCTCAAAACACATATCCATAAGGTCTTCATAGCGTAATTTGAAATTGGAAATATAGGGACTAGGAAGTTTGAAGTCTTGACATAGTAGATGAGTTAAAATCGCTACTAGATGCACAGTGGCCAAGGATAAGGTTCGTCAACTCATGGGAAGTACACAATTAGGTAGCGAAAATTACTTCTACGTACATAGGCACTGGGTTTCTGATTGGGAATACATTTCGAGGATACTCATGGACATTCAGTTTTTTCATGATAGGATATCATTCGCCACATCTCAGGGGAGTTGGTTCAAAATTGCGCCAATAAATATACAAATAAACGGCAATTTATTAATACAAATTCAATTCAGTTATTTAAGCGCTCAAATTTATTTATCCTATGTCCATATATATGTACTTACCTTGATATGAACGTTGCCGGAAATCAATAGCAGCTTGTTTATGCACGATCGCTAATATACGATACAACGCCATTTTTAAGAATGAGAATTCAATTATGTAAGGCAGGTATTGAGTGGGATTTAACAGCTACCTGTCATTCCATATTTAAAATTCTATAATCTTGAAACTGGAAGGTCACCGCCCACCTTCTCCGTAAAATATTAAATTCCGTGTTACATTCCAGCTTTAATCATTATTATTATCAATATCCTGCTTAGGGATAATAATAGCCATAATAATAGGATAATAAAAAAACAAGATTTTTTTCAAAGAGGAAATCGATGCTCTTGAAGTAAATAAATAAACGTCATTTTTTATGGGAAAACATTAAATTCCATTCCTTCCTTATACAAAAAGTTTTTAATATATATGAAAAATATCAAAGGCTATTTGCGATACCACAAAGTTTGGTGTTTAGCCAAGTCGAATAATAATAAGGCATAGCAATTCCAAACTAATAAATCTTATTGAAAATGAATAAAAATAATAATAATAAATATAAAAAAATAATTTAAAACAAAGATCTATTATTGAAAATTATAAACCAAAATATATACATCACAAACGAAAATAAATAAATATATAAATTAAGTAATAAAAAACAAGCTAAAAAAACAAGATAAAGATAACTAAAAATTAAATAATATCACGTTGTTGTTACTTTACTGTTTTTCTATTAGTTCGTTATTTAAATCAGGTTTTAATTAGATTTTTTTTTCTTTACGGCCAGCTTGGGCCCACGTTATTCCATATTTTTGTCTTCCATTGGCTTTAATGTTGGCCCAGTACTGCTGCATGCGTTCTCGATGTCTCTGGCTCTGAGTCCACATCCTGCCTGTTTTGAATTTGGGATTTTCCCGAAAACTCCGAGCTTGAAGTTTCATCCTAAGAGGACCACGCTCTTGAACAATCTGCCCATGTAATCCCCACTACAAAGTAAGTGAAAATCCAGTTCGTCAATCTCGCTTGGTTCATTCGTGCCATGTGGCCATAAAATGTGACTCTTCTCATTATCCGTGCATATAGAGTTCATGGTTATACCGTTTTCTATATTCACCCTTTTTCCTTTACTGGGACCAAAACTTTCCTCAAAATCCTTCTCTCTCTAACTTCCTGGCTCTCCAATCATTCCTTTTCTATTCATTGAAAGGCACTCTGCAGCATAAAGGCTCCCGGTCGAATGTTTTATGGTGTCTGAGCTTGGCATTCAAGAATATTGACTTCTTGTTGAAGACGCCCTTGGTCAGTTGGTATGCAGTCTCCATTTTCCTGATTCGTGATGTAAAGGCTTATTTCTCCGAGCTGTTGGGTCCTATCCATTTGTCCAGGTATTTGAATTGCAAGATCATCTGTGAAAGCTAGACAGTCTACTGACAGCTTCATCCCAATCTGACCCCGTTTTCCACTCCGTTGTTCATTTCCTTGCGCCACTTCCGGATGACTATCTCCAATACACAGTTGAAAAGCAGAGGTGAGAGCCCATCCCCTGCCTCACTCCAATCCTGATCTCGAAGGGGTCTGAAATTTCTCCTCTAAATCTTACTTTGGAATCTATAGAAATTTAATAGACGTGTTACTTAGGGTCTGCTGAATGTTCGATCTTGTTTTGTTTTAATTAGATTTTTATTTTTATTAAATCACAAACAATTTAGTCAATAAACCACTCATAAATAAATTTAAGAATATTTATTTATCCAAATAATAATAATAATAATAATTTACAAGCAATCATATAAATTTTAATAACTACGAACTAAACTGGAAATTATTATAGTTCTAATGAATTTAAAAATTTAACTTACAAAGAAAAAAACAACAACATATCCAATATTTAAAATATCAGTTCTCTTTAGAATTCTTTGGTTCTATGAAGGATTTAAGTATAGATATTTGAGATATAGAAATTAAAGAGAACTAAGGTTTCAATATAATGGTGTAGTAGCTTCACACACAAAGGGTATGGAAATTATTATTAAACGAAAATAAATAACAAGTCAACGAAAAAGAATTATCTGTGAAAAAAAATAAAATTAGAAATGATCAATTTACGAACAGGATCTGTATGGTAACGAAGGGTTTGCTTTTCTTTAACGAAGATAGCGAATTTACAAAAGAAAAATAATTTTCTGTTCCAGCATTAATATGAGAATTGTATACGGGATTATTTACTGGTTTGATCATATCGATGTCGTAAGCGCCATTTGGCAAACTTTACAGGAAACACATGGAAGATTTGCCCATAAACAACAGAATATATATTTTGATTTTATTCTTTATAGTGTACAGTAAGAGTTTTATTAAGGCGGCAAAATTTTTATAGTTGTAATATATTTTTAAGACTTTTAGTACAGGTCAAGGCCAGTGTGAGGACTGAGAGTCCTCAGTATTTGATACATACGTCATCAATAATAGATTTTTACACAATTTCTATTTTTTTTTTTATATTGATAGATGTGGCTTTTAAGTCTCATAGTAAATTGAAACATACATTTCGAATTTTTGGCGCTTAAGCCTTTTTCAAAAAATGACGTCTATATTATTTATAAAGTACACACATGTTTTATGTTGAAAACTTTTATCATAAAAAGCCAAGGAAGCAGAAATTCTATTTATGTTCAATTTAAGATGTTAAGCAAAATAACAGTAGCTGCTAATGCAGAAAAAGAAAAAGTTAAAAATTATTTTCTCTTCAGAAAGATGTTCTAAAATTATTCATATCTCGGCTCCAAATACCAATTTTTAGAAATTATCGAATCATTAACCTTTTTTTGACCAATTTATTTTGTCCTTTAAAAAATTAATTTTTGGTTTGGTTTATGTTATACAGGATCTGAATGTTGAATACTAATTAGATTCATTACCTACAAAAATCACCCTTCTCCCTAAAGAGACGTCCTCAGATGACAGTGATAAATAAAGGGATGGAAACTGAAACTTCAAAATAATTTGTAAAGAGATTTATCTGAATTCTATAATAAAAAAATACTTACACTAAATTCCTAAATACTTAATAAATTAATAATATTATATCTCACAAAACCCCACCTGTATATGAACTGTCAAGCTCTACATAGAATCATAATTTGTTACCTTAGGTTTTCTAGTGGTCCGTTCAACGAACAAATAATTAGTTTTGATATTTATGAAAGATTTTATTTTATAAAATCTTATAAGTTTTATATGAATATTTATTTGTTTTGAATATTTGGGTTTATAGTTTTGTGCGCAAAGTTTTAAAGGTTACTAAGTGTAGTTTTTTTGTATTTTTAATCCCTATATATAACATTGCATTCATCAGATGACAGCATATAAATCATCTGCATGCCACAAAACTTTTGGTAATTTTCTTAAGTTTTAGTTTTTCCTGTTTTTATGTGGTACAATTAAATAAAAAATATTGACAAAATATCATAAGTTAGCGTTATGGTCTATTTTTACAGAATTTTGGAAAGAATAAAAAATCTGGCATAACTTTTCAGTTATTAGTCATTTTCACCAAACTATTGATAATGATTGATGCACAATATATTTTTTAATCTTTAATTATGTCGGCAAAATAATAAAATAAGTATAGACATTTTCGGTGCCATTTTATTTGATCAGTAATTAGAAAGAAAAAAGGTCATTCGGTCACCAAATTTTTAAAACTTACTGTTCTCAAATGAGGTCAGTGGTAACAAATGGATTAATTGACATAATTAAAATTAGAATTAAAACTATAATCACTAGAGGTATAACAGCAACTAAATTTCCCAATGAAAGCCCTTTCCTAATCCGCAAGTCGAATTTCACTCAACAATTTAAAAACATGTGCTACATCTTAAGTTTGTAATGACAATTTCTATTTATGTGATGAAAGATAGAACCCTATAGCCAGAATAGCGCTTGGCCCTCCTTAGATAAGTTTCTTTACTGCTACAATGAAAGCAGATAATGGGAGCAGTGTTACCAACGGGGCAGGAGGGGTGAGAGAAATTGATGGTGGCAGCCGTGGGCTATCAAGGTCTTTTTCATTTCCTGCTCCTCCGGCGACCCTGCTCTTGACCCGAGGGCTATTTGTAAAGGCGTGTTAGCCTCCTGTCGATATCTCGGCCGTATGTCGCCGTTCACTTGACAACCTGACTACACAACATAGTAGGAACACAGCTCCAATGAAAAACAGTCTAATAATGCTCTATGATTATCGTTGAACGACTCTAATAACTGAATCGTTGAACGATCATCGCACCGAGGAAAACGTACCTTAAGAGACTCACCAATCCATTTTTCCAATCAAACATTTCAAGCAGACATACATGTACTGATTTTTTCAGTTATAACGTTTGCGACTGAAACGTTTCTGGAATGTGCGAAATTTTGGCTGGTCCATAAATTTGGAATTCTTAAGCTTAGATAAGTTTTAATAATTAAGGGAACACGTTAAGTTTCTGTTAGAATGCTGATATAGTGATAAATCGCATGCAGTTGTCACACCTAATTATTACAGAAGTAGTGTCTCAACGCTCTGTTAACATATTGCCTCAAATCCAATCAGGTACACAAGTGGAGTACACAAATTACCTCACAAATTGGTGCAAGAATGGAGCTTTGGGTAACTCTGGTTTCATTGATAGGAATCCTTAGTAAAACTCTTCAAAAATGTAAAACCAAGTTGCACAAGCTAGAGAGTGATAGCTTTAGTTCGAAAATAAGACTGTTGAAATCGAAAGCTTGCGTGACATCTAATAATATCACTAATAATTAGTGGAAATTATAAATTTTTATAAAGATAGAATATTGCGTAGCAGATTTACACTACCAACATTTAAAACATAATCCGTAGGAATTGGGGAAAAAAACATTTGGATGCGTCTTTAATTTTTTTTGGAGTAATTTTATTTATAAATCTTTCAGTAGCGAAGATTTTACAGAAAAATATCTCTTAAGCCACATGAATTATAGGCGTCTAACTCAGGGTCAACTTCGGAAAATATGAACCCCAAACTATGTAATATTTATGAGCTTTAGAACAAGGTCTCACTTTCTATTAAAAAACTGCGTAAACTTGCTTGAAATTAATTATTTATAAAATGCGGAAGTGCGCATTTTAAGAATCTCAGAATAGGAAACTTTAAAAATAATTTGTAAATCAAATACATAAATGTGTTTAATTTTGAATTAATATTTTTAGATATCCATAACTATAAACTCGTCATATTAATTTTTTTGTCTTTTGATTAAACCCGTTTTTTTTTCAACTAGAACCTCTGTTTAGAAAGCGAATTACATTTAATGTGGAAGATGTTTGAAAATTCTCGTGGAATGTCCGTGTCGATGGAATAATTTGAATTTTTCTCGAATGCCTTCGTGAAAGGTTTTTGTTGGTTGGCGAGGATGCAGTGGTTACTGATAGTTGGGGATCCGAAGCCATTTACGAGAGCTCTGGGGACATAGTAGTGCAATCCCCTCCCTTGACGCCTGAATTCCTTCTCTTTCCCTTTGCAATCTTCTCATCTTGCATTCCTTTGCGCCACTGAGCTGTTTCATAACATTCCGATTCAATCAGTAATGATTGAGAATCTCCTACCTACTTTCCATCTTCAAATTAAGTACTTTAAGGCTTAGTTGTTTTAGGGTTTTGTGCTCTTAAGTACTTCAACCATGACAGGAGGGGGCCAAAAATGAATTATTTATAAATCGAATGTTTAATAAAGATGGTTTTAGTTACTCTTAATTTTTTGGCAATCATCAGCATTTGTGTTTATATATTCATGCCTGTTTTAAATTTGGGTTTTGAAGGCGGTTCAGTAGTTCTGCCATAAATCCTGTTACAAAAGTTGAACTTTGTTTACATCCTTGGATAATATTTAGACGTATCTTAAGGGACTCACCAATCCATTTTTTCCAATCAAACATTTCAAGCAGACATACATATACTGATTTCTAAGAACAATTATGGGCGAAATTGCAAACAGTTTGTCGATAACTCACATCTCTGAAATTGAACAGTGTACGCTAAAGAGAATTTAGATGACATTTCTCATGATCCATCAGCAGAATATAATAATCTAAGAGACTCCTTCACGCCAGGCAATGATCTCTTAATACGGCTTATTTTTAATGACGAACAAAAAGATAATATTTCATACATTGGCACATAAATCTTTGATTTCCCTGTTCCAAGGAAACAGCACATGACGATTCATGATGTGCAAGAGAAATCTAATTGATTAGTCCCTTCCGTGCACGGGCTGATGGATGCTAGACGGTGGCACTATCTTCTGGCTGAAGAACAAATCATCCTCTTATCGCTTTTGTCCGATAGTGGTTCTGCAGTTGATTACAGTGATGGATCCGGGGCTCACTACCTTTCCTGCTCGTCCACTGAGCACCTTCTTGGTCTTCACCAATTTTAACGGAATCAGAAAATGAGGCTAATGAGGTTTTGTGTGTGTCTTGAATATGAAAGTTGATAATGTGCTAGATAAATAAATTTTTCAATGTCGATATTTCCAAAGACAGAAAATACAAACTTTAAAGATATGTACATATATAAATATTTGGAAATCTAATTCTTTAGCACCATCTATTCGTTTTATTAAAATTAATTGTTTTCATATCGCAAGCTTTTAGTCCAACATATTTATAATGTCTAGAGTTCTGGACATGAGGGTATATAATAGATATTTTGATTAATTAATACATACTAACAACTTATGAAAACAGGTATAACCATTTTATGAAGATTATTTTTTCTGTCAACCTTTTTACTGTCTTATTAAATCTAAGCATGTTGATCGAAATCTCAAAATAAGTGGATGACATTTCAGAATATAATTACCGCTATAATAACCTAACAATCAACTTATAGACTATTTTTTGCGTAAACAATTTTCAATTTATTTCGTGTTATAGTTATTTTGTTTTTTTATTATGTTTGTTATTTATTATTATAATAACCTATCTACACTTTTCTCTTGAAGTCTCCTGGAATTTCAGTTGTGGAGATTTTTAAATTAACTCTTCTTCAGTATTCTTCGTCTTTCAGGCATTTCTGTCGTCTTATTATCCGACCTATGATTTTTATTCTAATAACTTTAGTATGAAGCCCGAATGGTATCTTGTAGTGTAGATGTGTAGTTCTATAACAATATGTTATATTGTTATATGTTTATATATATATATATATATATATATATATATATATATATATATATGTTATATGTTTATATTGTTTTGTTAATGACAATCCATGGTAAACGTGTTAAAAATATTGATATATTGATTGAACTTTTTTTTCCTTCAGTTTTCCGTCTATTTATCGGGCGTATTTCAAAGGTATTTTAATACATCCGGGTGAATATATAAATCTAGTCTGTTTTTATTAAGTTGGTCTTTTAGAAGAAAATAATATTAAAGCATTATTTAAGGCTTGGACGTTTCTGTTTAACGTGTGTTTCCAAGTCATTCATTCTTCTATGAAATTCGTGTTGGTCTGTTGAATGAAAACAATGTTTATGCATTGTGATTTGTTGTTTCATGTTAAGTTAGATAATAAAAAGTTGATGTGTGTTACATACGTGCTTTTTTTAACTGATAATAATTTTCAGGAATATTTATGAAGTCTTATTAAACAAAAATAAAAAAAATAAGTACCTTCTTCATACTTTTTAATTCTTCAGGCTTTCTTCCTTGAAAGGTTCTTCTGTATTTCCGTTTATTCTTCCAACTCCTCCTTCTTTCGTCAACACGCGGACGTTCCACAAGGTAGCGTTTTAACCTTTCTTCTCTGTTCCCTTTACACCTCTGATATTCCTGAGCACCCTTGTACCATCTATAGCTTCGCTAACGACACAGCCATTCATTCTTCATACAAAAATCCTACCGTACCATCCATCGCCCTCCAAAACCAGGTTTTTGATTGCAGAAATTTAAAATTAAAATCAACTGTGAAAGTTGACAATACTTCTGCACCTTCGCAAACCTATGTACGGTATCCGGGAATATACTTGGACACAAAGACTTACATGGAACACGTTCAAGATTAAAAAGACAAGAACTGACATTATTATACAAACAACTATCACATCTTCTGAACTACAGACCCTTACTAAACTTAGGAAACAAACGATTAATATATACTACGATCTATTTCGACATAGGAAGCAGAACTTTGGGGCTCAGCAAAACACCTCCACACACATTCATGATACAAACAACAGAATTAGCAGAAAACTCATAGATGCACCATAGTTTATTTCGAATCACACAAAACACAATGACATGAAAATTCCTACAATAAAATCTTACATTCACGACAAATACGCCACATTTCACCACATTTTGGTAAGTAACTATCTTCAAGAGGATTTTTGTCTCGAACCTTAAAAAAAAACTCTCTAAATTCGACTTTAATATTCATATTTAAATACAAAGCGTATTAGAATTTAGTTCAATTGTTGAAGAAAATAAGATGTTACTAGATTATTTTACCATTAAAATTTCTAATACAGTAAATAAAAATACTCTTATTAATTTTTAAAAACTCAACAAGAACAAAAAAAACTCAACAGTAGTTTTTGTTTGAAAACTAATTTGAAGAGATAAACATCCAGATGTTATTCACACCAAGGCAATATCAAATTTAAAGAGTTATGAATGATTTGAGAGCATGTGTAAGTAGAATACTCAAAAATGTATTCATGCTCATTAATTTACCTTGATGAACTTTAAGTGTTACTTCAATCCAATCATAAACATTGGCAAAAGTTTTACCGACCAGGTAATTTATTTCGGGCCCAACTAAAGACGGGAGAGCGCTAATTAAAATTGTTGATTCAGTTTATAATTAGGTCAGAGTAGTGACGTGGGGAGAGTTGAGCTTTATCCTGTGACGTCACAAAGCTATCGTACGATCTCTGGTCGATAAATTCTCTAGTAACATCCAGCCTTTGACTTTATTATATTAATTCGTACCGCCATATATTGATTGATCGCTACTGTAATGGAAAAATAAATGGTAAGAGTAAAGTGAAATCCTGTATTCCAGTCAATAATTGACAATATAAATTTATATTTGTAATATAAATTACTTGCGCCAACACGCAATAATTTCTTGTTTTTCTACATCTAGTTGATAAAAATTTCAGCTACTTAAGTTTGAATATCCCGGCATTTTTTTAAAGGCAACGAAAAAAAAAAAATAAAAAAAAAGAAACCGCTGAAAACAAGGCTGTCAGCATTAGCACGATGAAAAATTCCAGTCATTGTGGTATACTGTTGCTGGGTAGATATTACACCTTTCTGGTCTTAATGGAGATGAAGAATCCAGTCAGCTGAAGAAGAGAACACATCTTTCACTCTTGCTGTGGTGATTAGGTCTTACCTCTAATGATAGCAGTATAAATCATGAATACCCTCTGGCATATACACGTTTAAGTTTACTATTCCCTATTATACTAATCTACACGAAATGCCTGTATGTACAAATAAAATAAATTAACAAAAGATTTATTGAACCCGGAGGTTCGATGCCAATAATAACAGTTATCGCCTACAAGCCTCACTCCAATGAATTCCACTAAATTACAAATTCTCAATTTCCCACGTATCAAACAATCGTCTCACCTACGTTTCTGTCTATCCCTTGTACGTTTACTAGTCAGTTAAGTACAAATTAACTTTCAAGGGATTCGTTCGTTACCAACCTCAACAACTTCACATGCCCATTTCAGTCGTAGCGATGCAATTATTTCAAGTATATTAACAGGATGCATTATCTGCATATTTCTGATATTCAATGCAGTACGTTATTTTCAACAACCTTAAGGCGTTGTTCGTCCCTTAAAGTAAGCCTTCACATTTCGCATTCGTAAAGAACAGAAGGAGGTATAATGATTTTGCCAGGAGTGGGGGGCAGCCGAGACCCGATCTGACCGGCCAGGTTTTATTTTTTACCTCTAAATTTAATAAGTAAAAACATAATTAATATATAATATATATATATATATATATATATATATATATATATATATATATATATATATATATATATATTATAGAATAATTATATAATCCCTTTATATAATCTTTTTGTTGCATATCTACACTATTAAGAACGAAGTTGGGTTTCGGTGGTGAATTTAATATTTGACGAGAACCTGTACGGGCCTACACGGCCCTGGGTTTTGCAAACACAAAATTTTAAGTTTTGGGAAAAAAGGCGCGAACTCGGTGAATATTCAGTTAGGATAACAAGCATTACCCGCATGTAACCCCATCTTTATTTCGCATTTTCAAGTAGATGTAAATCTTAAAATAATTTCTACATATTTGACCGTAGAAATATTTAAACACATTTCAGTTATATTTAAAATCTCTCAAATCATCACCGTTTCTGCGACTATTTTTTTTTATCCGTATTTATTTCTAGAACTAATTATTTAACGGTCATTTAATATGTTTTTCATATTATAATAAATTATGATTGATAATTATATATTTAAAGTACTAAAACAAAATTTTTTATGAATAAAATCTAAATCAAATACAAAATCCTTTTCTTTCTCTTCTTTGGATAAATGATGAGAGTCTGAATTTTTGAATTTCGTCCCTTTTTGAATGATGAAATGTGAAATTTGTTCAGCAGAACCCACAATTTCCTATTTACGGTGTAAATACTAGATTAAAGGGGATTTTTGAATATTTTTACATTTATTTACAATGAAATTTTATTCCATTTTGTATTTTATTGTTAATTTCAACATGATGCAATGAATTAAAAACATTTTTGTTTTAAGTCCACAAAATATTTTTAAAGCTTGCAGGCCATTTAATTTTTCTTCACTGATCGGCAATGGAGCTACAATAAAAAATATTTAAATACTTAACACTTGGTTTAAATATTTTTGAATAGAAAACAAGAATGTTATTTATTTAAGGTTTAGATAATGTTAAACTCCAGAGAAATACCTACAATTGCGGAACAGCCGCACCATTCATTCGGTGAACTAAGAAGTTACGTTGGCAATATTGTTTCGGTCCAGAGAGGTTAAGTACTAGACTAAGTCCGGCAAAGTTGCCTTTTCTTCACAAAGTAGGATTATGTTGGGATAATAAAATGGAATGAAAGGGAGCCGGGGAAGTTGGGAAGAGGAATTAAAATAAGAAAGGAGGAGAGGAGGGATGAAGTACAAGGGCCTGAGCGATCGGGCCAACAGTTGGCTAGCCTGCACGCCCTAATTTATTCATTGGTTTAATCTCCTGCGGTAGCACTTTATCGATTTATTCTCTAAGGGTACTTTTAAATTTTCCAGTGAATTTCGTTAAAGTCCTTAATGGAGAACAATTTAAAACGTATATTTTATCAAGTGTAAGGAATCACAAAACATCTTGAAATTTCTTGATAAAAAATATTTAACTTGTCAACTTAACTTGCACTCTGAAGTATTTAAACTTTAAAATGCAATTTTACTTTCTCAACTGTTATATTTATAGAATATAATGTAATCAGCCGATAATAATTGGTGAGCTCTCACATTGTATACAATTTTAAAAATTAATTTAATGATTTTAAAATGTCATTTTATCATCAACCCGGATTTCTTAGAACCCCTCGTTCTCCTACAATTTAGAATGGCGGTTAGTTCGTAAGGGAGGAATAAGAGATACAGCTAATTTTTAATCGATTCCATAACAATGATCAGTGCAAATCCTAGCATATATTCAGCGACGTCTGCAGCTTTGTTTATTCCCATGGGCAAATCAAGTGTATAATAATTTTTCTGTATTGATAATATAATAATAATTGTAACTGCGAGTTTTTTATATTTTCAATATTTCTACGTCCATGATCATGGATAGTTAAATGTACAAAAGTAAACATAATCTTAAAAGATATAAAGTTATGAATTATAATACTTATAAGCAATATAGATAATCCTAAAAAAAATTAAATATTTAAAATTCAAATCACTCTCAAACATTTTATAATTATTAAACCCCTTGCTCATTCAGGCTAAGGATGTTGGAAAAATATCAATATATCGAAAGATCGAAATTTTTAAGGAAATATGTCGATATTTTTAACTCGGTATATCGTACGATCAATATTAAAATTTGGCTGTAGAAAACCAAATAAATTAATCAAATAAAAAATGTCTATAAGATCCATAAGCATGGTTAGGTTTCGGCCAGTATTCATTCAATATTGATTTTCTTCCTTCCGCTTTAAATGTTTTTTTTTATCTTTAAGCCAATTATTTATTTTTCTGTAGTTCCTAGTAGTTATATTGTAGTGTTTTTATTGACAAATTAATTCTTTTGTTTTAGTGATAAGCAGTATAAGAATATTTAATTACTGTTATTAAAGATATTACAAAACTCAGACTTGTTGATTTATACATGTTATCTGATCCTTCAATTAAATGCAAACCCTCTTTTCCTCGATATTTTTATTCTTCTCTAGAAGATTAAAAATGTCAGGGCCCGATTTATCGAAATATCGAACATACATAAGAACTAAACCAATTTGCCAAGAAAAGAAAATGCGAAAGTTCAAAAAGAATTTTAAAACAAATACTGCTTTTTAGTAGTTGGTCTATTATATTTCATAATCGGAAATAGGTGACACCTTAGTATATAGTTTGAAAATGGCATAAAATCTGTTAAGAAAGACCAAAAAAATATGTAATAATATGACTTTGTAATTAAGTTTGTATTAATTAATATTTGTGGGATTATTATGGCCTATTATCTATTAATCTAAATTAAATTAATGTAATTTCGTTAATTTTATTGATATATCGAACTACTATTTCGATATATTTGAAAAACTATCGATACGCTATATATCGATATCTACACCCCTAATTCGGCCTTGTCTTACCTAAATATTTATGTATAAAACAACTTAATATTGCACACCTAATAGTTGAAATATATGCCCGTTATAATAAAAATTGCACTGGTGCTAAAACATTTATTATTTATATGTTGAGCCAAAATATGAATCCCATCGCCTAATTATTAATAAGACTATTTTATTAATTAACGGAAATAATAATAATCATAATATGATTCCTAAAAATGCTGTGCTATAGAAATAAGAGAATTTTCAGATACAATAAATTTTTTAAATGAGAAATTAGAGGACTAAAACAAAAATAAAAAATTGTAAATTCTGAGTTACAAGACATTAAGTCGGCTAAAAAAAAAATCACAAGAAATATATAATGTATATATAATATAATATAAAATATATAATATATAATAATATATATAATCAAACATGACCTTTTCATAATTATTTGTGATAATAATATTGTATAGAATTTCACCTTAGAGAAGGCTATCTTAACTTGCGAGAGATAATCTACACCGGCCTTAATAACGGAAAGGTCAGTGAGCTTCAGTCGTAACAATCTGACACAATGGCATTCAAAGTGTTAGGTCGGGTCGACATTTAGTGACTTAGTAGTAGTGACGTAGCTCATGACGTCATCGACGGAGTGACGTTGTAGGAGACTTCACCCAAATGTTAGAATACAAAATTAAACTGATAAAAAAAAGAAGGCATTATTTTGTCTAAGTTTTTATGTTGCCTATCTTAATTTCATTTATTAATTACTGGTATATATCGGTAATTTTTCAAAAATAGAGAAATGCGATTAGAAAGAAACCGGGCTTTTTGATGCATTTGGCAGACATTTTTTTCCATTGATTTTTATAAAGCATGGTCTTAGATTGTTTTATCCTGGATTAGTTTTTATATTAATCAGAATTTTACAAACTTAAGCAAGTTCCAAACATAAAAATCCTCACTCCCTCACATGTCCCTCTGCTTCAATTTTCTATATTGGCTTTGTTTACTTACCAGAAAACTTAACCCAGCATAGTCAAAATAAGTTAAGTGTGCAAACAAGCTCAGTATTTTTCAGATAAGAAAAACGAATTCATCATATAATAATTACGTTGACAATTATTTAAATTCATTTAGAGATTCTTAATACTTTGAATATAGAAAGAAAGAAAAATATTTGATGAATTTCTATTGTAGCTCTTCAGGTTTTATGAAATTTGATGCGGTTTAAATATGGAGGCTCTAAAGTTAAGACCAAATCAGTACACATTCTCAATGGCAGTGGGCGCGATTGAGGAAGAAGTACAGGGATATCCAGAAGTTCTGCTTTTCCACCCACTAGTGGAGGGATAAGATTGGCTCGGGGTTCTCCAGGCTAATTGTAAATTGTGTATTTGAATACGACTGCGTAGGATATTTTTCTTATTAATTTTTTGTTATTATTTCATTATTCAATTTTATGTAAATATGGTGTGAATGAACTCTTTAATCACTACTGCCTTTGTCCATTACTGAGACAGAATGTAATATTAATCACTAAAATTAATGATGATTAAAAAAAAAAATCAGTAAGCAATGAATAAGCACAAAAATCTCACTCCCTCACTTTTTATTTATTATAAAAATTATATTTCATTCAACATGGCTCTAAATCGGTTTCTTTATTAATAGATTAAAATTAATTTATCTAATACGCTTCATAATAATTTAATAATAATAAAAATAATAATATTATAATATTTTAATAATAATGAAATAATTTAAATAAAAATTAATAAAACTAAAGATATTTCAATAAAACCATAATTTTTTATTTCTTATTGCTTATGTTTTCTTATATAATTCTCTCATCCTCACTCTCCCACTTTTTTGTACACATATTTTTTTATTTCTTATTGCTTATGTTTTCTTATATAATTCCCTCATCCTCACTCCCCCACTTGTTTGTACAATGTTCACTCCCTCATATAAACCCTCATCTTCTCATTTTTGAAATTTGTAATATTTTGGTTTATCTTTCGTTCTAGAAACAATGATAATGGGATATTTTTACAACAGTGTCTGATTGCAATACCAATCAATAATAAATTTTAAAAAAATATATATTGATATCTTTAATAATAAGAAAAATAGTAGAAAATCCCTCTATTTTCAAAGAATGGTCAATAATATATATATATATATATATATATATATATATATATATATATATATATATATATATATATATATATATATATATATATATATATATATATAAAGTGGAGGAAATGAAGTTAGTAATAACATAGAAAGGTTTTGTGTGTGGAAAGATAAAAGAAAAAAAATTTTGTAATATTTCTGAAGCAGTGCTCCATATCATATTACAATAACATGGCTTACATCTTACGATTGACTTTATGTTCTCTTCATTTTTTGCAAGATTTAGTGGCTATAGAATAAAAGGATCATCATAGTAGAGTGCCCATAAATCATACGGCCTTAGAAGAAGGAGATGGGCAGGTGAATTTAGAGAGAGACAGACCTACCTATATTCTAAACGTCTTCTATAAATCATCAGCCGAATTATGGAAAAAAAAAAAGAAAGAAAAAGCGTAAAATATAAGAAATGATTAAATTTACCATCTTTAGATATGATTAAATAATGGTCTTCAATACAGTCTTTATTTAAATAAAGAATTATTTTCGGGAAATGTTCGACTGAAAATCATAAAAATGGGTTTTTTATATGTCATATTTTTAAATGTCATAAGATGATATATACATTGAATTTATTATATATTATACAATCTATGTATTTGGGAAGAAACTCAACGAATAGTATTTCTCTCTTTCTTTCTTTAATTTTATTGGTGGTTATTTCGTATTTCTATTGATTTTTATTTACATCTAATCTATCTTAGGTGGAAAAATTGCAATTTGTCTTTTTATAATTGCATTTGTTTTAATATTTTAATAACTTAGTTAATATTTCAGCATATTAATTCACTGCGTTTTTATAAGTCACTGATTGTTTTCTTGATGTGAAGGCAATATACAATCAATTATAAATTATTTAATTGATAACCAAAATTAATTATTTTATTACTTTGTCTCAATTGTTATTAATTTTAATTGATAAAAATAATAACAAGTATCGCTGTTGTAATTTTTATTATTATTAACAATGATGCTGAAGAATTATGCAAGCTGTTTGTGGAACTTCGCTAAAATTACCTCTTTAGCTAACTGAAAAATTTACCTGAAAGTTTTTATCATAACTTGGTCTAAAGCGGTGAGTATTATTCCTAAAAAAAACTTCAGTGGACAAAGGATTCAAAGAACAGCCTTCATTTTTTTTCAAAGATGTTAGTTTACTAGCGCATTTTCATTTGCCTAGTTGGAGCTCTCTATATGTGCTCTAGGATAATTTATCACAACGAGGACACCAGCAAGCGCGGACTAGGCAGTCATAAATTTAATGTGACCCATAAAGCCGGTCCTTCGAGTTAATGGCAGGACCACATTAACCACAGTCCCTCCACACCGAAAATTTAATGGTCAGTGTCTAATCATTTTCGACGCGTGGAGGTTGCGGAAATCCCCCATAGTACCAAATATTTTTAAATATGCAAATATAATTGAATACAAATTTAGTTTTTTTTTTTTTTAATAATACAAAAATAATAATAATAATAGTAAAAAAATAGCGCCTCAAGCGAATAACTTACACAATATTATTTTCTTATCCTCAAATAATTAAGTATCACGTTTTTCATCGTTAACCGATCATTCATATAAGTGAAATATATGACATAGTATATAATTCTATATTTTAGAAACCCATACGCTAAAGACATATATACAATTTAATTATAAAATATAATTGAATAAATTCTATTAATTTATGTCAAAATTTAATATTTAATATCTTTATAATAATTTAATTTAAAACTAATATCTAATTAATTATTAACTCTACATACGCCTCAGTTTATGTCTTGGCATGTATTTAAAGAATAAAATATTAAATTATTTATAAATGTGGCATTTTTCTGGAAAGGGCCAATTGCAGTTCTGAAATTTTGCAAGCATTAGCTTACATTTTATGTTCCAAACATCATTCTAAATGATCTTTTGCATATTAAGACGTAAATATATTTTACACCGAAGTCTGCTGCATGCGTATTTTTTGAACGGGAAATATTCGAACAAATGTCTTCTATGAGGGAATGATCGTTGGCTTTATAATGTGCAATTAATTAGTTTTCATGCTAATGCAAGTTTTCATGAGCCTGGCATTGAGAGGCGACTCTCTTCGAATGTTTGAGTATATTACACAAAACGATTTGTGGCGGAGAAAAGATGAAATGTTCCTTACTAGGAACTCTTTTCATAAACTATTTTTTTTGTAGCTCGATAATATACTTAAGAAGCATTTCTTTTTGTCTCACCTTGTTTAGGAATGCAGTATTTTTTTCCTGGGCAGTATCTTTGGCTATCGTTCTCTTCAAAAAAAAAAAGTTGCTTACGCCCTTTTGAGCTCCCTCCTATTATTGTACTTCTGGAGCTAGGGAATGAACCACTGAACACGTTCGGGTAGCAAGCTTTAATTTGAAAGCAGCGAGAACTATGACCGTCATTTAGTGCTCCTTTGATATTTTAAGTCCTCACTAGAACTCAAATTACCACCTGGTTAGGGAATGCAACAAAACTTTTGGACACTCATAATAAAATGCCATACCGTTTTAGGATATCTTTAAAACATTTTTTTTTTATCTCAAATCTTTATAATGGTATCATTTTCTGTTGTTAACTATTACTCTCATAATCATTCCTTTATTCATAAAAAATCTCTCTGATATGTTTCATTGCCAGAGAAGCCACAACTAAAGCCAGGAGAATGATCCAAATATTTAAAATTATTTATAAAGTTGATATTTTATGGTTTATTAACTGTCAAGGCATGCAATAATAAAACTTTAAATCAATTAAAATATTTTCAATATAAGAAAGAGTTTGAGTAAGTTAGGAGAACCATCCCCTCTCTTTCTCCTCGATAAGGCAGTATCAATCTTAAAGTGGGAGTATGTTATTTTTTAAAAATATTTTAGCTATTCACTTTGGATTTTATAACACAGAGTGTAGCTCATAGCATAGCGCTCAGAATTCGTACGTGAGCATATCGAACATCTCCTACCTAGAGTCTACAGGTTGATTCAGGAGAACACTTGCTGGACCTGCGGCGAACATATGTGTCCCTGTACATATGTATGTCTCAAAAGTAAATGTACATCCGATGAATTTAATTGTATTCATTGAGGATTTTGACCGGCATTAATTAAAGGATATAAAAACCAAGATCATTAATCATGTACTTCACCAGTCGTTATCCAAACCCGACTTCCAGTCCTGGATGGTTAAATATAATCCAAATAGTTGTCAAGTACTTGGTAAACGCCTACAAGGATCCTATAAGCCCATTCCAGATCGTAAATCAGAGAAATTCGAAATTCATAGTGGAAACTATATCAAAACGTGCTCAATAGGGTCTTAAAATGAAGGGCATGTTGTGAAAATCTCAAAGTGAGTCGAAACTTGAAGAAATGAAACAAATCCTCATTAAATGGAGCACAAGCTCTCGCAGTCCCAGAAAAGAAGAGGTTATTCTGTGTCGAATTTGCAAAGACCACTGTGAATTTTCTCACGGCAAATTTCTGAGAGGTATTGAGGCTCCAACGTCTGAACCTAACCGGACCTTCGAAGCACCTCCTTTTGGAATGACCAACATTATCCTTGATCCGTATAAATTTGAGAGCAAAAAGTAGTAATGAAAGTATTCTAGGAGGCGCTGAAGCTCTGTTGCGACTATGTTGGCGTTTTTGAAAAAAATCAATTATTACAGTAGAATATAAATTATAATTTTTCCGATGACCCGTAGGGGTAGAAATAAATAAGCTTATAGGGCAATAAATAAATATTCACTTTGACTAATTTTATTATATAGATACACCACAGCAAGATGAGTAAAGATAACCAATGAGGTCCAATATTTGTAATAATATACTTGCTTTACCTTTATATATATGCCTGCGTATGTCGAAAAGTAGCCGTTCGATTTTAATGCGGTTTATATCATTTAGAGAATTTCTTCGGGAAGGTTTATATGCATTACAATTTTCGAAATACTCCCCTTCAGGGAAGAAATGGTGAAAAATGATTGAAAAAGTAGGAAATTTTGTAATCGTTATCATGACAACTTCATACATGTGGAAAACAAGTTCACTGCAAAAACATTTTAACAAGAGTGAAATTATTTTGTAGAATCGTCATTTGCTAATAAAATCGGAGATAAGCGGAAATAAGGGCAAAATTGCCATTTTGACAGATTTATCATCGTTTTGATCCTGTTCCTAGAAAACGTCTAAACGAAATGAGACGAATACCTAAATATTGCAGTGGATTACCAAGGAAAATATTCATCCCATTTGGTCTTAGAATATTTACAGTCGAAATTTCTGTAGGTAACTGGTTGTTTCGTTGAAGGTTCTAGTAGGCTCTTCCCTCCCACCCCCTAAGAGTTCTCATATTTGAAGAATAGAACTGCAGAAGAATCACACAAACTTTAGAAAATGTTTTCAGAATTCAAGTTTCAACTTGAAAAATATCAAATGAATATGACAATTAAAAAGAACAACAAATTTTTTTTTTCTGATAACCTATAGTTGTATATGTAATAAAATCACAATTACTCTTTACAGTTTTACAAAAAATGATTTTTTATTCTTCATTTTCTTTCATTCCACATAGCCACGGCAAAGCAAGTCAGGGTATTGAATTGAATGAAGTTTTTCGTCGGTGAATCTATGTTCGCTATAATTCTTTTATTTACTTAAATCTTTAATCTTTAAGTTAAATTTGAACATTTTCTTAATTTTTTTAGTTGTTTGTGAAAGGTCTGTACAAACCTTACAGAATGACGATGGATGATGATTAGGAATGATAAGAACAGTAATTCTGTCTTCTGTTACTCATGTTATCTTTTAAAAGTTAAACAAAAAAAAACAACAAGAAAAACTTTAAATTCGAGAGGATATTTAACTCGCAATTCTTTTCACGGTCGACGCCGTGTGGGTACAGCTAGTTTTTCAAAAAATCAAAAAAATTCTTAGTGGAATATAGATATAAAAAGATTATTTTGAAAATTTAAGCATAAAACCTAACCCAGTAACTAGGTAGTATTCGGAGTACCTTCAAAGTTCCAAAAGTGGCTGGAAATTTAAATGACTTCATCTCAAATTCAAATGTTTGAACCAATCACCATATCCTGTTGACATGGGAGGGTATGGATCCGCTCAAAACACTGGTTCAAACTCACAGTTACAAAATATTACAACGGCACGGACCATTATTCGAAGTTTTTTTTTTATATTTAAAAATCATTTTACCGCGACACAGAATGATAAAACTGATATAAAAAAAAATGTGCGACTGGCCTTTCCGCTCTGCATGCACCGATCACTCGAAATTCATGCTTTCTTTTAATTTCTGAATTAATCGATTAATTTGTAAATATAACGTTTGGTTACACAACTTTCCACCAGCCACGATAGTAATTGGAGCTACAAATTTTCTTTCTTAGCTTAATTAATTTTATTTTAATTTTTGGGATGTTATGTTTTTCTTTGACGAACTCAAGAGAGTATAATTATTTCTATGGAAAATTTTAGCCTAGTATACATCTCCTAGCCTACCCCTATCGGTAGTAATATAACTGTGTCAAAATCACATAGAAAAAAGGTAAAGGCTTTGAAAACAAACTTCGAGTTCAATCAAATCCCCACCAGAAGGAAGCTACTTAGAAGTTTCAGAAGTTAGCGCCGTGGAGCTGCACTACCCGTCGGGCTTTTTTGTCGTGCGGTACTAGCCTACCTAGAGCAGCTCAGGAGTTACAACTACTTTCTATAGACAAAGCTCCAACTTCTTAAGGCCAACTCCTTTTACTGAGACTATTTTTCAAGAGTCAAGTTTATAGGAAAACTCTAAGGAATGTTTCTAACGAGGCTCTAGCTAGAGGGAGCTCCCTCTAATAAGATTGTGACCTTTGAAGTCCTATATTAATTTCAGAGGGTGTCAACTAAAATATAGATTTTAATCACAGTTCGCTAGATAAGGAATAAAAAGGGGTTATGAACACCTAGAGAACTTCAAACGAATCTGCTTTTTAATATAGCATAGTATCGCAGCTTTAAGGGATTTTTAACTTTACATCTTCCAGCCATATTTCAGTCATATGTCTGGGTTTAGGACAAGGCCTTATATATAAGAAAAACATTTGAGAAATTTATTAGGTTATAAACTAAACCAATACGTTTCAGTTATGGGTCATTTATTATCATCCTAAATCATTATTTATCTACCTCAAGTCTTTCTGGGGTATTAAAAACTTTTAATAAAAACTAGAATCCGCCCGACTTAGATTTATAGCGCACCATTTTTTCAAACATTGGAAAAACAACAAAAAATAAAAATGCTATATTTTAGGTACATGTGAAAAACCCTTTTTCTGATTTCTTTATTAAGTATTTTATAATTGTAAACATTTTAACAGTATAAATGTAATCGTACTGGCACCACGTATAATAATATACTGACAATAGTCAGTGTACAAGAATTCGATTTTAAAAACAAAAAAATATTAAAGGAAAAAATAATACTAGTAGACAGAAATAGAAGAATATTTGAAGCAATTCACATTACTAAAAATGCAGTTCAAATGGATACCAGTAATTATTATGCAGACATAATTAACAAATTAAATATAGATTTGTTTTTTATTGTCTTTATTATTGAAATCACACCTGTTTATGAGACAACCAGTGAATGTGCTGGCTAAGAACATGTTTATGTGCCATGAAATTCATAAGAAAGAGTAGTATCCAGCTGCACCTCTTCCTGTCGTGATGATCGGATATAGTTAGTCTAGGAGATCCCTCATCCAGCTCCTCTTCAGCCTTCTGCGAGTGTTGTCAGGCATGTTGGTTGTCGCCATGTCTTGTATGAGTGTGTTAGGATGTCCGTATAAGTTATCGTGAAATCGTTTGTAGTGGGTCCTTATGTGTTCGTTAACTGTAGGCATGTTGAGGTCTGTATGTAACGGAAAATTTCTGATGTACCAAGGAGCTATGGTGATAGTCCTAAAAGATTTTGACTGAAAATTTTTTTGTACGTGTGTTTTTTTGGCTATCCCGTATATTTGTGAAGCGTAGGTACAGATGGGCTTGAGTAAGTAAGTGTAAGTGTTCAATTTATGTCTAAGTTTCAATTTTCAACGTCTTGAAAGAAATGAGTATAATAATTTTAGCCTATGGTTTAGCGTTTTTTGTTTATTCTTGATGTGTGGGCCCCGTGTCATTCTTCTGTCAAATGTTAGGCCAAGGTATCGAATTTCGTCTGTCTGCGGAATTACTACATTGCCGAGGTATTTCGGAGGGCAGGATTCTTGTAGGACAGAAAAAATGATATGTTGAGATTTGTCTTGATTAAGTCGAATTTTATAAGTTTTCGCCAATCATGAAGTTTTGTTAGATGATGAAATTTTCAATAGAGAAAGAGGGTTAGTATTTAACTATTTTTATATATCAGTAAATTTCCTTTAATTTTTTTTGTTGAATTTTTTTCCCTACTTTTTACTTCATCCAAACTGATTTCATGGGCATGTGTATTGTTTACTATATGTCTACTTATTGCTGTGTGGTCTCTGTTGTATTTAATTGAATTCCGGTGCTGTTTAATACTTTTTTTTAGATTTTGGAGATATTCACCAATATATATTTTTAGATATATATAAGAAATAGTGATAATTTATTATGTTTATATTGGATGCTGAAGCATCCTCGAAACGTCTAAAAAAATTTTTTTAAGAATACTGAGTTATTCATCCGCATGATGGTACGGAAGGATCAATCTAATTAGGGATTGATAAATTATTTGCCACTTCTATACTTTTATTTTTATTGAGGACTAGTTTCAAATGTTATATATTCGTCTTCAGTTCTTAAAAACCACAAAAATTCCAAAATAAGTAATCCAAAATACAGTTTGAAATTATTATACATATTTAATTAAATGCAAAATAAATTAGTATTATAAGTAGCAAATAAATTAGTATTATGAATTATGAATTCATGTATAATAATACCCAACTGTATTTTGAATTGCTTATTTATGAATTTTTGTGTTTTTAGAACTGAAGATGAATGCATAACATTCGAAACTAGTTTTCAATAAAAACAAAATTATAGAAGTTGCAAATAATTTATCAATACCTAATTAGAACAATAGTCATTTCAGAGGACGGCACCAGAATAGAACCCTAAGCTATAACAGGTTTCCCTCAGGGGAGCTGCATCTCTCCGCTGTTATGGAGCCTTGTTATGGATAACTTATTAAGATACTTGAGAACGCTGGATTCTTCCGGACGATGGCGCGATCCTCATCACAGGTAAGTTTATTACCAACTACCGTCTTGCATGCAGGTTGCATGCGACATTGTTCAAACGTGGTGTGCTCAGTTGAGACTTTCAGTAACCTCATTAAAGACTGAATTTTTGGGTTCTACGTATCTTGAAACGTAAAACCTCAAATTATGAAATGAAGAACTTAATTTTTGAAAATAATAAACCACGATGGGTACGAATAATAAAAGCACAAAGAGAATACCCGGAAGTTACTATTGTTCGATGCTCCCCTTGTTTAATTTAGGTTAGGTATTTAAAAGTTATATAATAATACAGGATTATAGGAAACCTCCCACTGCAGATTCATAAGAAATTCGTACATGAATTCCTAAAATAAATTATACGAGTTATAGCTAAAGGAAATTTATACAATTTTTTCATAATTCATTTTATCTTTTAATAGAAATGCTTGATTTTTAATCTATCAAATTTATGATAAAAATCTATAATGAGGAGGTACGTAGATGTTCATAAGGCGATTGCAGAGTTGCTGAACAATACAAAGCAATTTTCTTTGGATCGCTGAAGGAAACAGTTCATATAAAACTAAGTACCCTTTCCTGATGGGAATAGTAAGGCACTACAATCAAAGAAATAAATGGGCTCATAAAAGAATCTCCACAGTCTCGGCGATGAACTATTATACCGGACGCAACAAGAAAATGCTTGGATGGATGCCAATAATAGGAGAAGAAGTTAAGTTGAAAAGTAAGTAATGAAGTCATATAATTTATCTTAAAAGTTGGTTTTCGACGTCTTATAATCAAGCAGTATAGCAATAACTAAACTAATATTAAGCATAATTTGCTAAATTATAATATAGTTTGATAAACTTATTTATATGGACTCAATAGGTTAGAAGCGACGTCCTCTGATAATGTAACACTAATAGGTCCTGATGTTAGCTAAACGTGTTAAAATCCTTTGATAAAGACAACGTGTGTAATGGGAGGTAATGTTTCCGTTTTCCACTTTGTTGTATATTCTAATCTTCACGTTCTATAGGTTTATGTAAGAATGGGGGTGTGGTCAATTAACTAAATTAATTAATCAGCTGATGTAATAATTAATGATTATAGTTATGGATAAAAGTGCTCCACTGAAAATTGAGATAAATCATAAAGACGAAAGTGGATGGAGATTAAACCATTAAAGCTTCATTATAACTAAACTATGTTTTGATATACTTCATAAAATCAACTTTGTATTATATAAATTTTATTAAAAATTTATGTAACCATTTCATTATCAAACTACATCACAACTACTTTCTAGAAGCCTTAAAATATATAAAACTCAATTTTACTCCTGACAGTTAGTTACTTATGCAAGACGTCATCGCTATGAAAACGGAAAAAAACAACTGCTCAAGGTTTCATAAAATAAAATACTACGCAAGATAATCAACCTCTAAAATTATGCTGAATGGAATAGGAAACGACCTCCGCCGGTCAATGTTATAACATAATAATTTCGAAACAAATTAATTGCCCAAGCGCTAGAAAAAAAATATATATTCCTGTTAGAGTAGTTGTATAAATTAGGTCAGGAAAAACTTGAGTAAATTTAGGATGATCTTGAAAATTAATAAGTTCGTCTGTTTACCAAATGTAGCATTTTGTTAATGTTATCCAACTTTCTATGAATTAGGGGTTTGCTATTGTTGAAGCTTGAAAAAAAAAAAACAGTTATTAATTTTGGAGGCTATTATTACAATAATATTATTATATACGTTTTACGGAATATACGGAATATTTACTGAAAATGACCATGTGCTAGTCTCTATTAAGCATTTTAATGAAATCAATGATGTTAGATCATATCGAGGGTCAGATCTGAACTCTGATTATTTCCTTGTTAAAGCAAAAACTGTGACCAGAATAACATACACACAACAGGATCACTTCAATCAGCCGAGCATGTGGAGTAGAGATAAATTAAGGAATGAGGGTATAAGGAGGCAATATAAAGAAAAGTTGGAAGAAAACGCTGTGAGTGGTGACAAAGAGGTGGAAATGCAGTGGAAGGAGCTAAAGGTGTCAATCACTGGAGCAGCAGAGACTTCCTACGAACAGAGAGGAAGCCTCATCACTTCATTGTCTCTATTAAGCATTTTAATGAAATCAATGATGTTAGATCATATCGAGGGTCAGATGTGAACTCTGATTATTTCCTTGTTAAAGCAAAAACTGTGACCAGAATAACATACACACAACAGGATCACTTCAATCAGCCGAGCAAGTGGAGTAGAGATAAATTAAGGAATGAGGGTATAAGGAGGCAATATAAAGAAAAGTTGGAAGAAAACGCTGTGAGTGGTGACAAAGAGGTGGAAATGCAGTGGAAGGAGCTAAAGGTGTCAATCACTGGAGCAGCAGAGACTTCCTACGAACAGAGAGGAAGCCTCCAAATAAATCCTGGTTTGATATGGAGTGCGATGAAGCCATAAAGGCACGCAATATACTAAGAACCTAGCGGCTAGGTAAGGGCACACGGAAAAATATAAAAAAAATTCATGATGCTAGGATCCATCCTAAAAGAATCATTAGGTCTAAGAAGAGAAACTGGATGAATGACAAGTTTAGAGAAACGGAAACAACAAGAAGCCAGAAACAACAATGAGACATGAAAATTCTATAAGAAGGTCGAGCACCAAAAAACAGGTATTAGAAATAATAACATGGTTATAACGAGTGAAGATGGATGCCTGCTGATCGCACAAGTAGAGCTGCAAGAACATTTGAAGAAATACTTTCAGACACTCCTGAAATATGAAAACGATGTTTAAGGAGGGAGACCAGTAAATTATGCGAGTGTTGGCGATGACTACAAAGATATCCCACTAGATGAAGAGGATATCGAAGCTATTGTGGAGAAGCTGAAAACTAATAAGGCTCCTGGTCCAGATGGAATACATGCAGAATTTTTAAAACTGGCAAATGGGCCATTAGCCAGTGAGATACATGGACTAATTTCACACATTTGGCAAGTAGGGAGGAAGACGAAAGAGTGGTCAGAAGCAACAGTCGTTCCACTCTATAAAAACAAAGGGGATAGGACAGACTGTAAGAACTATAGAGGCATAAGCCTGCTGAACACAACGTAAAAACATTTTTCTATATCCCTCTATAACCGCCTACTGCGCATATGTTGAGCGCAAGCTGGGAGATTACCAAGGAGGTTTTAAATCCAACAGATCAACCCTCGATCAAATCTTCTCCTTGCGACTGATGTGTGAGAAAATGAATGAATTTCAAAATGTGGCTGCTGTTCATTGATTATAAAGGCGGCATATAATTCGGTTTTGAGAGAGGAATTATTCCAGGCAATGAAGGAATTCCAGGCAATTGAGGAATATTCCGTCAAAAATCATCAGACTAGTAATGTGCACAATGAACGATACAAACTGCAAAGTTAGAGTCAATGCCAAGCTAACAAGCGTTTTTCAGGTAAATGGTGGACTCAGGCAGGGTGATTCTCTAGCCTCGATACTTTTCAACATCATTGATTACTAACTATAGTAAAAGCTTGTCTGGACGAGGGAGGTAATATCTTCTACAAAGGGCCCCAATTATTAGCATATGAAGATGAAGTGATGTTAGCTGGAAGGTCTCTCCTTAATGTCAAAGATGATTTTGGGAATCTTAAGGAAAAAGAAACCCATGCGACCCCAGTTGTGCAACACATTCGGAAACCCCACATTTCAATGTGTTATTAGTTTTAAGTATCTTGGTGCACAGTTCAATGAAGCATTGGAGGAGGAAGAAATAAAGTGTCTCGGTTAATAAAGTCTTTTTACTATAATTCATCTTATGAGAACTAGATTGGTAAACCGCTTTTAGGCTATACCAGTTAAGGCTATATAAGACCCTCATTAGACCAGTCGCTGCATATGCATGTGAGACATGGGTACTTAAAAAAACAGCAGCTGATAAGATCGACTACTTTGAACGCAAAATATTTAGGCACGTTCTGGGGCCTTTGAAAGAAAATGGGATATACCGTCTTAGAAAGAAAAGAGAAGTATATTCCCTATATGACGATGTGAAGCTGTCCGACGATGTCAGAATACAACATCTAAAGTGGTTGGGTCACCTCCAAAGAATGGATGATGGCGGAACCGTCAAAGGGCTATATAAGGATTGTCCAGAAGGAGTGAGAGTTCGAGGGAGACCACGAAGCAGATGGAAGGACAGCGCAGAGGGCCTTCGAAATCTTAACGTGTCTCTGAGACTTGTTACGGACCGACAAGACTGCGCAAGAGTGATTGAGCAGGCCAAGGACCACCTATTGTTTCTGTCGTACATATGAAGAAGGTATTATTAACACTTTTAATATTATTTTTCTTCTATCTGCATAAATGGCTAAGATATAAGAGTGCACGAACCTCTAATTGGCCGCAATTTTAAACAAAATGGCGGTTGATGATGTCGAATTTGGAATACCATCCTACAGCGGACTGATTTTTTTTTCAACTAAATTTTTGGATTTTAAGTATCTTGAAACGTCAAAACTTAAATTTGAAGGGGGGTACAAATTTTCTTTTCTTGACCAATCACAAAATTTATTATTGAAAACAGTAAACCAAAATATATAAAGTAATTACAACACATTTATAACCTTTACAGATGTTCAAAACAATAAATATTACACTTCCTCTGCTTTTCTAATCATTGAAGTTCATTTTATTGTCCCTTTATTATTACTAAAATGTTTAATTTCACATTTTAGTAAAATTAAAGAGACAGACAAATTGAAATGAAAATAATTAATGACGAAATGTTTATTTAAAATATTATATCTCTGAATGAAATTTCCAAGGAATAAATTACTGCTGTTCGTTAATTAGGCTTAATGAAATCGATTCGCTCTGTTTCGTTCACATATATCCGCAGCCCAAATTTGTTTTTGTTTTTTCTAAATAATTGTTTTCCTACATGGAAGGAATTATTCAATATGGATTTCTGAAGCCCAAAAATCCTTATGCCAAAATTTAAATAAGACCCTAACGCGGGATTTCGAGATCGGTTTTGAAGACAGAAATTGCTCTTATTAGAGCATAGTAAGAACGAAAAATGTATTAAACAAGAAGGAATTAAAGACATTTCATCAAGTTAATGGATAAAATCGATAACTGCCTCGCTTCCCTCTATTTAATTGCGTTACAGGAAAGAAGAAAGACAACTCTAATGAAGACATTTAAAAGTGAACGGAAGATAAAGAGGAACTAATTGATGAAGGAGCTTTGAAGGGAGACATGGATGGAGGGGGGAGGGGAGGCGAATGGGGAAGGGAGTGTCGATACTCTCAGATCGGCTATAATCGGACCCGAGGCACAATCCTTGACCTAAAAGCTTTTAATCCTTATTTTCATAGATCATAGCTTGGAAAAGGAAATAAGATGACCACTGAAGTAAAAAAGTTATTGCAGATTGAGTTAAATAACTTATTTGCGTATCGAATTGTTGTTAATATTATTCAAATTGATTGTTAAATAAATGATTGTTTAATAATAATCGATAAAATGCAGCAAATGTTTTTCCGAAACCTAACGCTATTGAAGAGCTTTCTTTTTTGTTACGATGATTAGTAAGATTTTATTACTCATTTTTTCGTATGAAGCCCTATACTTTAGTTATAGTTACATCTAGTTTACTCCAAATCATGAAATTAGCACCTTATGATACGTCGACGCATGTAACATCTACCTAACGCCGTTTAACGATGCATCATAACAAGATATGTTTGGGTCACGAACCGAGTGTAATAAGACGTTGTGGTTTAAAAGATATTCAAACACCATCCTGTTTCTTTCATCAGTTCACGATGATAATATGTAAATGAAAAAAAGAAATGATTTATATACAGTATTTAAGACAATTTGCAGTGCTGCTTTATTTGTGATTTGTTATAATGAGATTCTTATCCCGACTTCCTAAGCAGAACAAGTACGGCTCAAATCCTGGCGTGGTACATTATTCTTTTGGAAGTCATTGATTCAATGTCATACATAATTGGAGATGGAGGTTGTTTGAAGTGTTATTATCGGACCCAAAAATTACTAAAATTCTCATTTCTAGAAGGTTGGAAGGGGTAAGTGAAGTGTTCAGGGTAGTGAAGAACGAATCCATAAATAGTTAATGAACACTGAGTGTCTGGATGGTAGACCGAGACGTATGTTTGAGGATTTTTTTTAGGGCTGATTTTGCAAATTCAGGCTTATACAACGGTCCATTGAAGGTTTTCTATTGACGGCGCACAGTGGAGCCAATAGCTGATCAAGGAGGACAATATTCAATGACTATAATTTTCGATTGGAAATCACGGGTTCGTAACAAATAATTAAAAATAAACCTTCGGTGTTTCATAAAAAATACAAACTGTTCTATTACAGCTATTCTCTCGGAAGTTGATTGCATATTTGCACAGCATTGAATTCTTTTCGGCCTTCTTGGTCCCGCCAAAGCTCGATAATATCTATGGTTTACTATCGGAAGGTCCAGAAAATTTGCTTCAAGAATCCATCTATCTCATAAAAGTCGATTTCTTTCGCTGATTATTTTTCAATCATTCATTAATTTTGTCTGTTGATCAGGCTACATTATCTTTCAAATCAGTATAATTCTTATAAACTAATACATTTGTGAGTATTAATAATTTCCTTAGAAATTTCAGAGATCAATCCATGAGAAGAAAATTTTTCCCACAGTTCAAAAAATGTGAGCCCAGAAATTGTGTTCAATTACAAATAAAAAAAAATCAGTGCTTAGAGCAAAACTGCGCAAAATTCGATGGACAATTCTTGAAAAAATGCAAAAAATTCTACAAAATGAAAACAAAAAATTTGCCACGGAATACCCGGAAGGGTATTTTGAAGATTACAGAAGTATTGCTTATTTATTTCAAAGCTTTACAGCTATTTTCGAAAACCAATTGCAATCAATATTAAATCGGTAAAAGCTACGTTAATCTAGTGAGAAAGCAACATCATTACCTGATTTAGCCGAAGACATCTTGAGAGATAACACACTGACATTAGTTACAACTAAAAATGACTGTGGACCTGCTTGGCCATATCTCGCTATTCTGTATCCTAAAGCCAGAGCATAATCAAACTTTGAAATTATACTAGTGCACTTTTTAGGTCACCAACTATTTATAGAAAGGACACTTTGGTATATTTATCATATTTTGAAATTTGTTTTCGTCCTCCTAGATCGGCTACCGGCAACACTGTGCGGGGGCTGAAAGTATTGGTATCTAGCTTACGTGTTCGCCAAGCCGTTACAATAATATTACAATTATTAGTAACATTATTATAGTAGTGCTATACAAAAAGTTTTGATAATATAATAATAATAATTTTACTATTTATTAATAATATTTATTGATGTTAGATTACTATTTTCGTTTTTATATGAATTCCTAAATAAAATTAGTTTCGGACATTAGCAAGGGTATTAAAGCATACACCGTACTCATACGCATACACCATACACCGTACGGTACCAACTCCACAGAATACCGTAAGGTCGAAAATCAAAAACATTTCCTATATTAGCAGAGCCCTGATTTTTACATGTTTTTTTTTTTTTTTTAGAAGAAATTTATTGATTTTCATTTTGTGATTATTAGCGTTGAATAGCAACGAATATTCAATAATAATGATGAATTATTTTTATTTATACTTGACTGATCCTCTTTTATAATTTTCGTTTTCATACTTTCTACGGATGCATACAATTTAGGTAGTAGATGCCACTCCGGTATCGATATTGTATAATTCGATTGTATATATTTTAATTTTACCTTTATTAATCAATCATCAAAGATTTCGTTTTATAAATATATATATATATATATATATATATATATATATATATATATATATATATATATATATATATATATATATATACGGATATATATATATATATATATATATATATATATATATATATATATATATATATATATATATATATATATATATATTGGCAAAAAGGACCATCAGACTCCCCACCCTTGCCAGTACCAGTATATAAATATATATATCAAATATATATATATATATATATATATATATATATATATATATATATATATATATATATATATATGTATAAGTCCGCTGAGCAAAATTGCTTTGGATATAAACTTACTGTTTTGTCGTTAATTTTTAAAGTAACGAAACATTTAATATAATTTTTAAATGAATCACCATCCCATTCAAACATAATACGATATAGCCATTAACTCACAGGAAGGACGCTTCCCGAGTAAACAGGTAAAAAGCGATGTGTGTTTGACGGGAAATTTAATTAAACATATTTGTAGTTTTAATGGAATGTGTACAATATTATTTTACAATTTCTCGAAATTAGTTATAAGCGAATTTAAAATAATTAGTAAATTTAATACTTTAAAATTCCCAAATAAGACAAAACTTAAAAGGTCATATAAATTTATTTATTAGAAAAAATTACAGGAGGACCCATATTGATGGATTAGGAGCCATTTAATTTATTAAATATAGTTCAGGAATCAATATGATGTTTTTTGAATTTGATGCTTCTATATATTTTATAATTCTGATTGTGCCTCTTTTTTTAGTAGTGATAATAAATAATTTAATTAATAATATTACGAAAAAAAATATAAATTATATTACATTATACCCTCATGTAATACTTTTTAAAAATATATATATATATATATATATATATATATATATATATATATATATATATATATATATATATATATATATATATATATATATATTTATAAAAAATATCATTGTTGCATTTTACTGTAATATAGGAACTTTGATTTTTACTAAACTGGCAAGAATTATTAGATAACAACAAAAAACGATTAATTTTCCAATCAATTAATTAAGAACCTTGTAATAAACGTAAAACTCCTCACTTATAGCCCCTTCTCCTATAAAATTCAATGACTTCTAATGGCCTCCTCGATATAGAAACTCATAAAAAGTAAACTACTTCCTATAATAATTTTTAAATACTACACAACTTGCTGGTGAATGTAAGTTACTATAAGGTTGGTATAAAAATAAAAAATAGGCATTTATAATTTAAAATGAATAATGCTTAAATATTTAAAATAATAAAATAATTTTACCACAGTACTAACTTTGCCCTCTTTAAAACAGCGTCTGTCACTGTTTTATTCTCTTAGTCAAGATATTATTACTTCAAACTGTGGTAGCTTTAAGACCTGGTGGGATAACTTTAAGACAATCTTTATTTCAAATTTTAACTTTTCAAGCGAGCTCATAATTACCCTCTTTTGTTAAGTTTCAGATTTTAGTTAGTCCGAATCAAAAGGCGGCAATAATTTGAAATAATGATTGTCTTAAAGTTACCCCGTCAGTATTAGAGCTACCCAAGTTTACGCTACGTTTTATAATTTTTTTTTTTAATTTATTTAATTTTTTTTAATAGTTTAGTAAAATTATTTTACCAATAATCTATAAAACCACTTCTTTGTCGGTAAAACTCAATTCCATATCACACTGTTTGGTAAATCAGGAAAAAAACTCGTAAATAAAGAATATTATAAAAAAAATAAATAAATAAAACTTTTCGCAATTGGTTTTCCCAAAAGTTTCCTAACAACGGATTAAGGAATGCCTAACTATATTTCTTAAAGGTAATTTTGTCTAAATTACGGTGGTGAAATTAGAACTCAACAGATTTTGATTGATCGCTTCCAATTCAACAAAAAAAGGTACTTATTTAAAAAAAAAAACACTAAAATTTCCTGCTTTTGTTTGTGGCATCTGTCCATGGGTGGTCTACTAACACTTTTTTAAATATTTCCCGTGACGGAAAATAGATCAGACGGAAAATGTGATTTTTCTTCGTTTTCTATCTACAATCACTAATAACTTCTAAACTAACGACTGTATCGTCATTGGAGTGTTCTCATTCGATTCAGAAAAAAACAAATATAAAAAAACGATACCATACTTGACTTTGTGAAAGTTATTTTGCAAATATCCCGTCCCTCATTTTGATCTCCCCAGGGAAGGTTATCCTCCGAAATTCTACAGATTTCGATTCATACTACAAAGACGAAGTCCTGACTAAAGTTTCGTGGGCATACAAATATTGTTGTTTATTTTGTCTATTTTTTCTGTACTTGAGGTAAAATGGATTTTAAGAGAAATGCGACTGTTTATGAAACGTGTTTTGAGATTGTCAGAGCCCTACTTGAATGGTCTAATGTTCCAATAGGACTTAAAGCAGAAAGATCATGCTCGTCCTATTCGTACAGCCTTAGGAGTAGAGAAAGCACAATGCGGTTTGACGCGGTGGAAAGCGATTTGTTTAGCGTCCAGGTGGTACCCATCTGACCGAGCCAGTGGGAATAACACATTTCGATGGTTTTGGGAGTCCAGTTTATTTCTGTCTCAAGAGATCAATTCTATTCCATTTCATGTGCTCGAATTGCCTTATCATGCACTATCAAATACAAAATACCCAACACCAAATACAAATCAAAAATATCTATCTTGTGCGGGGAAGACCCTAATTTTCCTGTCTCTTTAAAATAGAATGTCTAAATGGTGATATTTTCATATAAATATTAACGTTTGTCAAAACAATTTAGTATTGTTTCAAAATTAATTCTCATGTGATTACCAGCTAAAAATAAAGTAAGATTAAACAATTGTTATCAGAAATTTGTTTTATTCCATCTCCAACATGAACTCGTTTGGGGGCCGAATCCCACAGCTCTTGTTAAGAAATTTCGTGTTAAGCAAAATTTGGTTAAAGGAAAACAAGTCCTATTGACTTAGAACTTTCTCTATAGATATTCTTTCTTATGCATTCATTTTTTTTTTAAACAATTTATCTCACGATTTATATATACACAATGCCTTCAATTAGTTCTATGCACCATGTTAATAATGATGGTTGATTTCGGTATATTAATTTTTTTAGCAATATTTTTTTCAGTAATACGCCACTATCCACTTCTTTTAATATTTCTAACTTGGCTTATAGATCGATAGATCTTTGATAATTATTTAAGTTTCTTTTTTTTTTTTTAATCCATTGTTATTTGAGTGGGAATCACTTTTAAGATCCTCTAAGTATAACAATTTTAAAAAAAAATTTAATAGAACTTTTTAATTTATTTTTATTTTATTTTATTTTTTACGGAAACGGATGTTTTGTGGAAATAGTACTGTTAATGGGTAATTATCAGAAAATGTATAAATCACACATCTAGTAATTTTTCAACCTGAGCCGTTCGTACCAATCATTGGGGAAAAATCAGAACTATCTTTTGTTCTACAATAGAGGCTATATTCTACCTCCAAAATAGATTTCTAAGTAGTAAATAAAAAATTTAAAACGTATTTTTTTTCACTTTCTTGGTAAGGCACTTTTAAAATTCGTATTTCATCAACAGTTCATTTTTTGTTTCAATTCACTAACTGATTTAGTCAGTTATTATATCAGGATTTCATAAAAAAAATACGCCTCATTATTTATTATTGTCAGTATGAAGAAATAAAATAAAAATGATATGTCCAGACGTTTTTCCTTCACTCCCTCATAGAAAATGTTTGGAGGTGTACATAGTTGTGAGTCCCTTAGATTGTTGTAGACCGCCAGCCAAACGCTTAGTCTCAGCTTGCTTCGGCTCCGTAGAGGCCTTGTAGAGAAACAAGGCTGTGGTTCACAGCTTCACTCCACCACTTCTAAAATGGAGGCTTTTCTTTTATAAAAGTAATTCTTTTACTCTACCCTTATTTTTTTTATGGGAAATGCTAAAGGCTTTTGCTTTCATGCTCATTTTTATTAGTAAACGAATTACAGTATTTTAAAAAAAAATTAAAACCTTCAAAATTTCACTTCCTCATACTTCACTAACTCATTTTTCAAAATGTTCAATGTTGGGGGAGTAAGTAACTCTATCCTTTGATGAATATAAACAATTCGGCTTTTCGTTTTTAATGAATGGAGACTGTTTTTAAATTGAAATCATTGAAATGAAAGATAAGTATGCACCAACCGTATTAGCTAGTGTATTTTTCCATAAAAATTGGGCCGAAAATAGGTGAAAGATCAGATATCAGAAGTCTTTGTTACTTAGGTGCCTACCTACGCTCGTAGGTACAAACTACACTGAAAGTGTGACGAAAAGTAATTACAAGTCAGTATAATTGAGCTTGACCAGTCTTAGAAGCCTCGTAGTTCCAAGCCTTGGGATTATAAAGGTCTTTTAAGCATAGGGGTCATGTTTTTTTAATTCTTACCAGGGCTTGCTAAATTCTTGCCTTACTGTTGGGTAAATAGTTTAAAAAAAACAAAATTTTGTGGATTTGATAGTTAGGTACATACCAGCATTAGGTAGCTATTTGTACACAACTTTCTCTAAATTAAGCTGATTCTTGTATTTGACGGGGCCAGCCACAATATGAGATATTTGCAACTGCAACTACAAACTGGATAGGTTCCCAATCCTAAGAACTAAATAGACAAACAATAAAAAAAGAAACAATATGATAAACTTCGCTGCGAAATTATGAAACGAGATCCTCGAAAAGCTCCCTAACTCCCTCGCTCATTCTCCACTCCCTCATTTTAACATTTTTTGTCTTCATAATTAAAGGCACTCCTCCGTGGCCACCAGGTGAGAAGTGAAGGTACTGACTGTACCGCTAAGTAGTCGAAATTATGACTTTTTTCATGAGATTTTAGTAAATGAAATCTGCCAATCTTCAGATTGTAACCCTAAAACAGAATGTAAAGGAAGCAGAAGGGGCCAAGAGTTTTGCCGAGAAGTTTATTAAATATTCGTAACGAGAATAAGTTCGTGTTAACCGAAATTTTTACACTACCGCTGACTAATATATTAGTTTATCCGATGTTTCAAGTTAACCGCGTTCGTGATAACGAGGGATTACTATAGTTATCATTCTCTTTAAAAACCTAGTCAGTAATTTTCCGCCCAACAACCAATAATCTCTTATCGCCCTAGATAAATCCCTTTCATAGAAGCCTCACATTTCCTCAATTTCCCGGCGTTATTTTGCTACTCTTCAATAAATTCTGCGTCCTATCTCAAATCGCTCGTAAACATCTTTCATATCTCATTCTTCCCTCGATTGCGGCTGTGCTTCGTGTAGTAGTCTCACTGGAGAGCTCGATAATAAATTAAAACGTTTGATGACATTTAAACAGATTTGCCTTCTGGTCTCCAAGGGAATCTGATGCAACCATCTTCTACGTCGAATTCACTTCCTCCCGCTGGCAGTATATTCTAGGCTTTATCCAGAGTAGAGTCGATCTCCGACAGTCGTCAAAATGGTAAATAAAATAAAATAAAAATCAAGTGGCATTAATAATTTTAAGCATTTTGTTGAAAAGAAGAAAGAAAACTGTTATCTAAAAGAAGGTGGCTTAACCCACGATTAAGCCATGGATAGCGAGAAGAAATATATGGGTGCGATGGACTTATTTAAGAATTACTGATAAATACTATTAAAAACTATTGATAAAGTTTATTGAGTCGAAATAAGTCCAGGTGGTGATATCCATATATAGATATCTAAGAAAATTAATAAGAGTATTAAAAAAAAAAGAAAAAAAAAGCTAAGCAGCAGAGCTCCGTCACTAAGGTCGTATTTTCACTGAAATACAAATTACAAAATATTAAAATAACAAGGGTGGGAGAAACAAGTCGAGACCCCAAAAGGCTATTTTCTAACACCAATTCAATCTACATACAAATTGCCAACCCTATATAACATAATTTGGTGGAGCTTTGGAGATGAGCAAAATTTAAAAAACGCCGAAATTTCAGGTGAATATAACGAAATTTTGAATAATAGTTTACAAAATCGTCTGGCCAGTTCTCAAAGGAGTATTCACTAGCATCTACAGCTCTCAAGAGGCTCTCGAGAGTGAAACACTGTTAACTAAACAGGCACCTTTATACATGATAGGGAAGTAAGAAAAAATGTGGAATTTCACTTTACCATCTTCCCGTCTTATTCCGATTAGTAACAAGTCGCGTTCAGTGTGCCCAGTCTTTAGCAAACTGGATAACTTCAGTGGGAAGCACATCAGAAATTGGTTTAAAGACAATGATTGCATTCATATTTCGTCTTATGGAAGCCGCCTTCTTTTCGGGAACCGTAGATATACTCCAGGGAAATGTCTACTTTTTATCATCTTCTGATGTTTAGCACAGAAAATTCCTTGATCAATGCGCTTTATTTTTATTTATTTGTTTCTTAAATACATAGTTCTACTACGTTCCGCCAGTTACTATCTTCTATGTTCAGTATGCGCGGCTTTCCTACCAGAGCTAAAAAGTATATAAGGCAGGCGAACCGAGGGTACTAGGGAAGTCCGGGGGTTGCAAGGGTTGCCCGGCTCGGTCGATAGAGGTTGCATGTAGCTGCACCCAGCCGGCCTCGCCAGCTGTAGCCGAACAGTCCAATCAACTTGTACTAAGTAGTTCGTCCTTCTCAACACTAACTCAACTTATAATAAAATAACTTATAATTGATAAGTAGAAGATACAGAGTTATCTCAACAAGTAAGAAGAGTCATAGCATGAGATGATCTTTTTAAACTATTGCACAGCACTGAATAAACCAAAGATATCTGTTAAAAAATTTAAAATAAAAATATATTGCTCAGGAAATATTGAAAATTTGGTATTTTTCCCACTTCATGCTACCCTACCAGATCTTGGGTAATAACCAGACGGATATTATTGGAATAAAAAAGGAATTCTTTATTTTTTATCTGGAATATAAATTATTCGTTACCTGTACACGAAATACTAATAATACCATTAAAATACTAATAATACGTAATTTATCGTTTAATGGTATATTAAGCAATTATCGAGTATCATGCTAAAGAAGTTTTTTTTGTTCTTTTTTACATACGTCGTTTTACTATTTGTTATCCTCTGTGTTCTGTATGGGCGGTTTTCCTGCCAGAGGTGAAAAGAATATAAGACAGGTAAACAACTGGCTCTCAGATAATGTATGCTTATTTAATTAAATGCTCAGTCAAATTTAATAAAAATAAGATATATATATATATATATATATATATATATATATATATATATATACATGTTGATGTTTGATTTAATTCACAAAGAAAAAAATAATTGTCAAATAAAAATTGGAGGTTGCGATTTTTTAAATTTATTTGTATGAGAATTTTTTAATATAGAATAAAATAAATTAATTATTGATTATTGATGATATAGGATAAAAAAATGTATTATTTATTTTTTTTAATTAATAATTGTTTTTTTTGAAGTTCAGCAATAAGTAAAAGAAAAACAAATATTCGAGAAAAAAAAAAATTAGTTTTCGGGGAGTGGTCATCCAAAATCATATTATCGTTATAATGAATTAATTTATACTGGCTTAAAATGCTTAAAGAATTTCTCCAGTTGGATGAAAAGGACCAACAGCCCACTGACAGGAAGGATAAGTGTCAAAATCTCATAAGTCCTGTAAATCTCCAAATTTCAGAAAGAATGCTTCTCCAGATAGAGAATAAATCAGCTAGGTCAAATGGATTTAATAATTAATTGCTGGTTAAACTTAGGCTTTCATCATCCAGATTTAAGAAATATAGTAATGTTAGAGATGTGCCAACTAAACCTATTGTCTTTGCTATAAAATAAGATTTTTACGAGGGCTATATGGTCTCGGGCCATGTTAGGAAAGATGACTTACTCTGTTACAATAAAGTACGGTAGTCTTTATCCTTTTCCAGGAGATAAAAAGGGATTTCTAACTTAGCGTTCCCTCTGTTGACGAGCTAAAGAGTCCTGGTGAAACCTTCGTCAGGTTAACTCATTCTGGACAAATGTGTATAACAAATATTGTGTAAATATTAAAATTAGGTTACGTGTATAAATAGTTTTAAGAATTTTTATAAGGTTTTTGGATAGAATGAAACTCAGGATTAATTATGGGGTTAGATATAATTAAATAAAGAAATAAAAATTTCTTGTAAAATCATTTAAAAATTAAGAATTGACCTTCATAATACAAGACCTTACCAGAGTTTTAAAGAATTGATTTTTTATTTTTTAGTTAGTGAGAAAAGACTTAAAATATATCCCTAAATAGTTAATTATAAGGTTAAAAGAGTTTTTATTTTTAATGTAATTTTTATAGGCCTGGTTTTTAATGATAATATTCCATCTATTGATTTAAAATCATAAATTAGCCATTAGAAATCACTTTAGAGCCTCGCTGTATCCCTGAGGTGGGACTAATATTTTTCAATTGTAAGAAGATAGAAAAATCTTCTCTATACACCCAGAATGCTGAGGTATTTAAATTGGTCCAAACGGTTAAAAGTTTAAAATCTTATAAATATAATGTTATATATATATATATATATATAATAAATATTATATATATTAATATATTAATATATATATATATATATATATATATATATATATATATATATATATATATATATATATATAAATATAATGGCTCAATGGGTAGTTATTAACTTTGTGAACTTAACACCATGGCAGGCAAAACGAATTTCTTTTAATGGCTATAAGTAAAGGGAGGTCTTTCAGTAGTGAACAATGTAATTGTTGAGACACAATATCTTTTTGTAGAGTGATTAACCCTCTTAATAACCTTCTTTTTTTTTAGAATAAAGACAATTTTGTATACGTAGTAGGTCATTGAAGTTTGATTTAAGTTTTGTAGCTGGTAGGTAAAGTTAATTAAGTAGTAATAAGTAATCGTATGACTATGAATTTTGTGGTATATGCGTGTAAACAGGTTACCAGGAAGGGACAGAAAAAAGTGAGTTTCCTTAGAGACATGAATTATGAATTCTCAAGAAAAAAGACAATCTAGAGATTTTAATGGATTTTGTATGTGATAGTTGTGAAAAGTAAGTGTTTTTAAATGGACCAATATCAAGAACAATATGTAAATTAATAATAATGTTGCGTAATTCAATGGATTTTGTTTGTGGTAGTGAAGTGAAAAGTGAATAAACATTAATGGACTGATAATGAGAATGATATTTAAATAGAGATTAGTATAATATGTATATATAAATATTTTGAATATTTGAAAAATTCCTGCCTGTTATTGAAAGAAACAGTGAAGTAGATAAATTTTGTAGCTATAGATTAAGAATAATTTCTTAGTACTTTTAGGGTTAAGTAATATAAAATGAAATATTGATAGACTGTGCCAATGATTAAAGATTAAGTTGTTTTTGTGAAATTATTGATAATGGACAATAGTAAAAAAATGATATTTTTTGGTATCACCAATGTCTATTTGACTGGTTAGGAATATAATTAGTTGTTATAGCCATTTATAACTAGAGTGAAGTTTTTTTTGTAGATAATTGGTATATAAAATGGATTTATTTAGTTAGCTACTAAATATTATTGTGAATGTTTGTTTTGTATTTATTGTCATTATTTATGTTTTTTCCTGTTGCACAGAACCTAGGTCTAGTAGGACCGATATAATTATGAATAGGTATCTTTAATGTAAAATGTTCATTCATTTTTCTTTCGTCGGGACTAGGAGAATTCTATGCATTGAGAATAAGGGATTAAAGGAAATAATTAATATTAAATAATAGTAATAAAAAAAGGGACAAATTAAAGAGATGCTACACGGTTTAGCAATATTAATACAAATAAATTGCATTTTCAAACAAAGAAAAGCAGGTTCGGGACCCTTGACGTCTTATACCTGGAAGGCCGAGGTACCGCTCAAACCGTCATAAAGATAAGCGAAAGTAAAAGCACCATAACAGCTAGAGATGGGTCCGATCGACAAGGTTTAATAAAATCTACCGCCCTAGGATAGAGAAAATAGGGACAGTAGAGAAAAAAGTTCAAACATTTTGAAAGCCTCTTCAAAAATCCCCATAGCGTCAACAAATAAGATGGCCTAAAAGGAGAGTGGGGACAGAATGTCAAAAAGGAGAAGAGGAAAAGGAGAGAACAATGAGAGGAGACAGAAGTAAGGGAGTTCTAGAGAAAAGGAAGAGGCTGAGGTTCGAATAGGGTCCAGCTGAGAGTCCATCCGAAACAAAGTCCGTGCGTCTGGCAACAGAATAGGAGACCGCTGCAGGAGAGAGAAACCTAGACCATCGAACGTCGAAGTACCGAAGCGGCCTGCGCCCGAGCCAGCGAAGGCGACACTATGATAAGTGATAGTTCTTTCATTCAATGTGTACATTTATGTCGTATATTATGTGGCACCCGATTAATATTTTAAATAAGAAAGTTCTCCCAATATTATAAAATACATATGCTGAAGTCAATAGGGTGTTATAATCAGAGTAATTTAGATTGTAAATTAGTAAATCAATAGTTTAATTAATAGCGTAACTTAAATAAAGTAAGATCTGCATGCCATCATATAGTTTAATTAAGTGAAATGGTAAAAGCGACATCCTCGAAAAGTATCTCCAATGGTATTTATAATATGCCCAATCTGGTGACCATAGCAGGGGGGTCTGCGGTCTCTAGCCTTTTATGTGAAATATAGTTTGATTGATCGGCTCCCTTCTGGAACCGATGCAAATAGAGAATAAATTAGATCAGTTAATTAAGAAACTGTGGTTTCTGGAAACCCCACCTGCCTTAGAAAAGCAGTTTGCAAGAAACATAGCAATATATATATATATATATATATATATATATATATATATATATATATATATATATATATATATATATACGTAGATATACACACACATATATATATATATATATATATACGTAGATATACACACACACACATATATATATATATATATATATATATATATATATATATATATACGTAGATATACACACACATATATATATATATATATATATATATATATATATATATATATATATATATATATATATATATACTATAATATATATACATATATATATGTATATTAACTTATATAGATTACACTTAATAACCACTGAAATTCAGCGATGCAGAGACTGCTTGAATGATTCCAACCAAAATTGACTGAAAATGATATATATGTGTATATATAAACAAATATAATAAATGTAGTTTGAATAAGTTAGAAATATGAAAGTAATAAAAATTTTAACTTAATTTGATTATAAATTTGTTTTGATAAGCGTATATTAGTTTCAGTATTTTATGCAATGGAATATACATAACGAATAAGTTCTTGCATACATACATACTTATACACACTCACACACACACACACACACACACACATATATATATATATATATATATATATATATATATATATATATATATATATATATATATATATATAAAATATTGTGTAAATATCGAAGTGATTTTTTGAAAATGGCGTAAATGCCATTTAGTAAACTTAAGAAGAAACATATGAAACGTTTTTTCCTCAAATAACAATATATATTTTTATAAAATTTTATTCATTGTTATGTGCAGAAGGATGCTTATTAAGAGGGCAAAATCTTTATAATTACAATATATTTTTAAGACTTCTAGCAAGGCGAGTGACGACTGAGAGTCGTCAGTATTTGGCGCTTACGTCATAGGTAGTCGATTTTTAGACCATTTCCATTTTTTTATTTTTAGCGGGAATCGATAGTAGTGCTGTTTAAGTCCCACAATAAATTGAAACCTAAATTTTGAATTGTTAGCACTTAAGCCTTTTTCAAAAAACCACTTCGATATACCCGTATAAATAAGACTATAAATAAAGGAAATAATAGTGAATTTTAATTAATGGCTTATTTCTCGTCTCTATTATGTTAACTTCGATTAAAACAATACTTTTTCTCAGTTTATCAAGATTAAAGTGAGCAATAATTCTTTCTTCTAATTTTATTGAGCTTTACAGCATTACAGACCAAAGTTTCGCTGCAATTATCACATCCTCAAAGTCTACATCTTCTCATTCCAGGCTCAAAATAGTACTTAAATTGTAACGCTGTAAATTATTCTTTGAAGTTTTAAGTTTTTGACTAGAAGAAAAAATATGAACTAGTATAACTTTGTATGGATAGTAAATGAATGTTTCAAAGAAACAGTACTTGCAAGATTGTGAAATATGTTGTAACTGGAATGCTAAGATGTAGACCTTGAGGATGTTGTAATTACCTCGAAACGTCCATAATGCAGTAAAGCTAAAAAAAAATACAAGAAAGAATTATAGCTCACTTTCACCTTGATGAAGTGAATAAATATGTCGTCCAGAGTAGATTTAATTGTTAAATGCTTTTCTTATTTTACCTTTAGATTGATATCTAGGTTATTTTAAAAACGTTTTTTTTATTTTAAACTTTTTGTTCCTAACGAAATTTTCGATTAAGAAAACGTTTTCGGGTTTTTCCGTATTGATTATGCATTCACAAATTAAATATGTCTATGTAATTATGTACATAAAAAACCCTATAATTTTCTGTTCATTTTTGCTGATTATACACTTGAGTCAAAGAACAGGCAACCATTCAATTACTCCCTAGATTTAGCCATAGATAATACCGCGCAATTACGCTACTAAAGCTAAGATTAATATTACACCATTATATTACAAACGGTATAATAATGAAAAATAATTTCCATTCCGTGGAAAATTTCTTGAACCACAATAACACAAATGAAGTCATGACCTAGGCAATCATAAATTTAATGTTGGTCATCAAACAGCTCTCACAGTTAAAACCTACATAGTTGACGGAAATTTAATGGTCACTATAAAATGTCCGTGCATCTCTTCTGGTGAATTTCACAAATCGCTGGCAATTGGTTTTTAAAAGGAACATACATGGAATGAAGTTGATCTAAAATCAAAACTTCATCAATTATTTTTCTGTGTGAATAATAGCTGCAACTGTAAAAAATGAATTTTGGCTTTATCATACTACGGTTTGGCTATATTACAGAAAATACTTGAAACTTGTTAATGAAGCACATCTGAATAAATATGCATTTTACATCTATCCGTGACCCGGATAAATAATGGATGTGAAGTAATAAGTCAAATATGAAGGAAGATAATTTTAAAAGCTACAAAACCCACCGAACAAAATTAATAATGAAACTTCTAGAGCTTAACATCTAAATACAATATATATCTACAAAAGCAAAGGGAATAAACCCATAGATGTGAATGAGACTTAATATCTTAATAACTAAATAGAATATGCATAATGAAAAAAAATAAGAACAGTTCAGCTACGTGAATCATTAATTTCCCTTTTTTCTAAATTATAGTCCAAGTAAGTCCCCAACATTATGGAACAAAAGAAACCAGAACTTCTTCAATGAATTTTTGGTTCACACATACTTTTTGTTCCGAGAACACCCCATCAAGGAATTACCTTGAACAATTTTGAGGATTTGATAAAGTATACTAGAAAGTTTTCAACTTTTGTGACATCAAGGTTAGTTCCTGGATTTAACATGAAAATAAGAAGCAACAGCTGCACCAGAGTTTACTTCAGTTCGGCACTTGTGGTTGGCTGTTGGGTAGAGTGTAGAGTTGTAGAGTGTGGAGCACTTGTGGGAGTAAGTGGCGCGCCTACTCCTTTTATAAGATGAGTTGTCATGGACAATGTCGATCGCATTAGCCGATTTAGATCGATATCCTTAATCTATATTCTTACACAAATTAATTACTTAATTACATTATTTTAATCATAGCATTTGGGTGCAGAGGAGAAAGCGGGTGTATCAAACACAGATTATACAGAAAAAAGATGTTAGCGAATTCCAGTTGAGTGATGAAAAAAATTCGCCTGCAAAATTTGATCTATAGACAAGGGATCAAATTTGTTTTATTAAAAAAAAAACTGTACCTCTACAATCCATGAAGGGTCTTGGATTCAGTACTTGGTAAGGACCAGACTGTTTCTAACCCAACGGTTGTGCAAGGATGTGATTTGTCCGAGATCACGCTCAACCGCCTGGCTTTTTCCCCCAATTAAGGGTACCCACTTTATAGACGCTGGGTGAGCCCCAGGAAGCTCTCCCGATCCCACAGCGTCGATCCGCGGCTGATAACAGAATAAATAATTATCTGCCACAGCCGGTCTTGAACCTGGGATAGGGAGGATGGTAACACAGTGCCTTACCACTGAGCTACTCCGCTAACTAAAATTTATGTTATTATATATATGGCCAAAAATAAATATCCCGCATCCAGGGCGAAACTAACTCAACTTAAAAAAGGTGTTTTTGTTAGAAACAGGTTAAGTTCTACAAAGAAGCCATCAGGGTGTTTCCTCAAACACATGATGCAGGTTGGTCACCTATTTTTTCTATTTCCTGATATTTTAGGGCTGATTGTTCTTTGAGATGATAGGGAAAAAAACTATTAAAATTTCTGACATATGAAATTTTGAGTTGAGCCTCTTTCATTCTGGATGAGTGATATGTGTATTTATATATAATTGAAATATTGATATATGATGACAAATTTCCTCAGTAAAAAAATATGAAACCATTATATGTATTATGGATAAATAATATAATTTCTTCTAAATTCCTAAAGGCCTCTAGGTTTTAAATACAAAGTTGTACAAAATTCCGTATCATATCCGTTGCTCTCGCTATTTTCATTCTAAAAAGAATAATTTATAAACTACGAAAAAACAAAAAAAAGACGGTTGCTTCAACAGGTACTATATATTCATTATTCTTTCACAAAATCATTATTATAAATTTAAAAAATAAAAAAATAACAATCGATATTTCATGAATAATAGTCAATGAACTTTAACATTTGACAAAAATATCAAGCCACATAACTGAGAACAGACTGAGATGGGGACCTAGAAAGATAATCTTAAATAGTTCAAATGAAAAGTCTGAAGGCTATAATTTATTGTGCTATTTTCTACAAAAATAACAGACTTTTGCACTGAATGGAATGTCATCAGATGAGGGTAGGGATGCATTTGAAATCCGTTTCGTGACCTCTACAAGATGGTGTAAGAGAATTTCAGGAATATATATATATATATATATATATATATATATATATATATATATATATATATATATATATATATATATTTCTTTTCTTTCTGTTTCCAATACTGCATTAGGGCACTTCGTTCAAATTAGCTGCATGGTTCTTTCTAAGAAGAACAATATCATATGAATAAATTTAGGCTTATTAAAATATTTGTTCATAGTTTTTAATTTAAAATACGACCTAAACGATGGAGCTCTGGTGCTCGTGCTTTTTTTATCTTATCGGGATAAGTTATATAACAGAAATTATTATTAAAAAAATGTTTAAAACAAGTTGCGTATGGCGACGCAATAAATCTCTTACCAATATTAACATGTTGACATGAGAAAATTCTTTTTAGCTCATTATTGTTCTACGAAGTTATTTTAAATTTCTCAAGGACTCATTTTCATAAAACTAAAATTTCTAGGTATTAAAATTGAATACAAAGACAAAGGAAGGGAACTGAAAAGAAAATATGAACTCAGTGACGCAGCTGTGCTGCTTAAATTTATTTTTTTTAGAGAAATGGGAAGAAAATGTATACTGAAGTGACCTATAATTGTTTTACTTACAAAGAGAATAAAGTATGTAATAAGGATGTTTCGAGTGTGTGATAAAATAGGATTTGGGGAGAGTGTTAGCTATACGGCGAAAATATTCTACTCAAATATGTTATTTTATTTTAACTGAATCAGGAGTTTCAAAAGCAAATACAAATAATTCCTAAAAATATTCCTAAACATTAAACATAATAAATAAATAAAATAACATTTAAAAATAACTTTAAAAAAACTAATTCAAATAAAAAAATACAATATAAACATCATACCACTACAAAGCGAGAAACAGGAGCGGAGCTAAGTTGAAGTAAATCCTTACCTAAAACAAATATAATAAATGTAGTTAGAAGAAGTTAGAAATATGAAAAGTAATAAACATTTTAACTTAATTTGATTATAAATATGTTTTGATAAGCGTATATATATATATATATATATATATATATATATATATATATATATATATATATATATATATATATATATATATCTCAAGTAGCCATGCGTATAGTTTAGTCATTTTCGTATAAAATAGTCAAATGCAACGATTAAAATCTTTATGATACCATAGATAAGTAAAATAATAAACATAAAATAAGAGATGAATACATTTTTATAAGAATAATAATAAATACCGTGAAAAACCATGACCTATGCTTATAAAAATGAATAGGATGAAATATTACAGCCACGTTTATGAGATAAGTGAAGCTGAAAAGTTTTTAAAGAGATAAAGGCGAATAAATGCCTTGAAATAATAAATTTCTTTAGTCCATTGGTCATAAACATAATAATGTTTGGTCCAATAAGACAGTAAATATGAAGTCGATATATGCATTTCATTAAGTCCGCAAGTTCATTAAAATCAACTGAAAAGGTTCTTTAAATACTAGAATTCCTTTACACAGAGCCGCCATTTATGAAGCTCTTTAGTACTTTATAGATGCTCTAGCTAATGTATATCCAGAAATTTAATCTACCTTGAATTATGGTCTAGTGTGCATAATGAATTGTCTTATTACTCTTATCTACATGTATTTGGCCAAATATACCACATACCATCAGGTGGAGTGGAAGAAGTTAGAATGACCAAAAGATTTGGCCCCTAAAAAATTCTCAGTTACTTTTTTTTTCATTTACTGGTGGTTTATGAGAGCTCAGATATTTTATACAAATATATGTTTTTTTTCAATCATTTTATTCTATCATTGCTATCGCTTTTTGTTATGTTGGGCAAATCTGTCTGCTTAAGACGATTTCCTTATCATATGCTGTGTTGCTGAAACAACTCCCACTGCAAATAAAGGTTAGGTTTTTCAATTATTTTGCGGAATAAATGAAAATACTTGCAAATTTTCTGAAATTAATAAAGTTCATTGGTGGGGTGACTATGGTCATTGGATTTATGGTCATTCTCAACCTGAAAATCCAGAAATAGCTACCGTTGAAAAGAAAGACATCGCAAGACTCCTGATAGCTTAAATTCAATGAAGACGTATTTAAATATTTTAAATTTTTGTAGTTTGTATTAGGGTTTTTTTTTTCTGAAAAAATTTATAATTCATTTAGGAGACATTTTCCCATCTCTGGTTCATCTTACTGAATAATCATTTCATAAGTTCTGGTTTCGTGTTTTATTTATATCAATTTCTTGTAAGATAAGCAAGTTATAGGCGTGTTCAGGTTCTGAGAGAGTTTCTCGTCTTGTTAAAAATATTACTATCTGTAATTTTTTGATGTTCATTTGTTTGCGAGTTATTTTCTGACTTATAATTATAATTATAATGAAGTATTTAGTCTCTTAAATGTCCTAGTATTTATTTTTCTTAGTCACATGTCAATATAATAATTTAAAAAAAAAAACATTTAAAGAAAAAAATAAAATTAAAATTTTTGGCGGTTTAAAAGTTTACCTTTCCAAGTATACTTTTTAAATTCGTGAGTTTGTATGATAGCAAGCCGAAACCATTCTCACTCCAACCACGGAGCGACTATGGACATATTGTACTTGTAGGATAAAGAGTTGTACCTTCATTGGAAAATTTCTAATATCCGTTCGTAGCGTATTACGAATATTCAGTGTGTTTTAATAAGGAGTTAGTCATAACAGAAGAAAAAAAACTTTTAATATTAATTTACCACAATTTTAAATTTTGAGTAGTACCTTTATTCTATGATAAGTGAGATATGATGTACACTAAAAAATCTGGAAATATTAAGAATACATTGAAAAAGTTACTGTAAAACATCATTGGAAAGGGAATGGAGCAGGTTCATTGGAAACAAATGTTGACCTTTCTCACCCCGTTTGACGGTATTTTTTTGTATTTTTTTTTTTTTTTTTTTTTTTGCAGTCTATAAAAATATACATTTCAAGGCTTTACTATGTGTCTTAAAGGCTCATTCATTGCTATCTCGTCTTCACTTCTCTCCCTTTAAAATGCAATTTAACGATGCTATCAAAGCCCCTGGTAACATAAAAGTCAGATATAGTTTATTGGATGATCCCTTCTGTAGGATGGAAGGAGGGCCGTTGATGACATTCTACTATTCACTAGTAACCATGGTATGTATACTCTTATATCCTTGCATTGAATTTTTAATAGCGAAAGTGGCACATATAATTATAACTGAACTAACTTGTAACTAGACAAATTGAAGTTTTGAGTTTTGTTTTAACTGGTTTTGATTGAGCACTTAAGGCGTACACAAAATAATAAAGGTTTTGCCAATACGTAATGAATCTTTCCTTACGATTTATTATGATTCCACAGACATTCCAACATATTTATGCCACGAAAGACTGATGTTTTCTAATCTAAGTACACGGGGAAACTGAAAAGGAGCTGAATGAAATATCTACTTTTGTGCTAAATAAGACAGTAAAGTCAGAAAAATGTTACTGGGTACTGTTCTACCTCCAGTACATGTCTAGAATTATAATATATATTATATTGATTGCCATTATTCTTGTGGAAGAAATCTAAGAGATTATATAGATAAAATAACTTAAGTTATGTGGTTATCTTCAATCAATTTGCCTTGAAGTAAATTAATAACTCAGTAATTAGGTATTGATAAATTATTTGCCACTTCTATAATTTTGTTTTTATTGAAAACTAGTTTCGAATGTTATACATTCATCTTCAGTTCTAAAAAAACATATTAAATTATAAATACATATTAAATTAATTTTTATATAAATGTAATTTATACTGCATTTAATTAGATATGGATGATACCAAACTGTATTTTGAATTGCTTATTTTTGAATTTTTGTTTGTTTTTACAACTGAAGATGAATGTATAACATTCAAACAAGTTTTCAATAAAAACACAATTATAGAAGTTGCAAATAATTAATCAATCCCTAATCAGAACAATAGTCATTTCAGAGGAGGGCACCAGAATAGAACCCCAAGCTATAACAAGGTTTCCCTCCAGGGAGCTGCATCTCTCCGCTGTTATGGAGCCTTGTTATGGATAACTTATTAAGATGACTTCAGAACGCTGGATTCTTAGCCCAGGCATTCACAGACGATGGCACGATACTCATTACAGGCAAGTATATCAACAACAACCATCTTGTATGCAGGTTATATGCGGCATTGTTCAAACGTGGTGTACTCAATTGAGACTTTCAGTAACCTCATTAAAGACTGAATTTTTGGATTCTACGTATCTTGAAACGTAAAATCTCAAATTTTGAAATGAAGAACTTAATTTTTTAATGGTTGGTTAAAAATGTTTATCATTGAAAATAATAAACCAAGATGGGTACGAATACTAAAAGCACAAAGAGAATACCCGGAAAATACCATTGCTCAATACTTCCTTTGTTTAATATAGGTTAGGTATTTAAAAGTTATATTATAATACAGGATTATAGGAAACCTCCCACTGCCGATTCATAAGAAATTCGTACATGAATTCCTTAAATAAATTATGCGAGTTATACCTAAAGAGGACTGTTTCAATTTTGTCATAATTCATTTTATCTTTTTATAGAAATGCTTGATTTTGAATATATTTCAAATTTACGATAAAAATTTATAATAAGGAGGTATGTAGATGTTCATAAGGTGATTGCAGAGTTGACGAGCAATACAAAGTTATAAGTTGCAAATAATTTATCAATCCCTAATTAAATTGAGCCATCATGCGAATGTCAACTGAATAATTCAGTATTTTTTTTTTGTATTTATTATTAAGATGATTCGAGTATGCTTTGTCCCTCTCCTCAGCATCCTGTTTGAACACAAGAAATTATCACAATTTCTTATATATATCTACAGATATACATTGGTGAATCCCTTAAAAATCTAAAAAACGTATTAAAAAGCACAGGAATTCAATTAAATACAATAGAAACCACAAAACATTAAGCAGATATATAGTAAACAATAAACATACTCATGAAATCAGTTTTGATGAGGAAAAAATACAACAAAAAAAAATTAAAGAAAATTTACTGACAAAGAAATACCTACAAAACACTTTAAATGTAATGGAAGAACTTATGTTTATTCCAGACATTTGGAATAATATATACAATAAAAATATGTATATAATAAATAATATAAATATAATATAAAATATATATATATATATATATATATATATATATATATATATATATTTTATATTATATTTATATTATTTATTATATATATTATATAATATATATAATTATAATTATATTATTTAATCTATATAGATATATTTTATTAAATATATATTTTATATATATATCTTTTAATATAATATATATATATATATGTATATATATATATATATATATATATATATATATATATATATATATATATATATATATATATATATATATATACGAAAATGACTATATATATACAACTGAGATTTTATAAATTGACTGGTTCAGCAGAAATTTTTGTAAAAATAACGTAGTGTAGATACATATAAGAAATTGTGATAATTTATTATGTTTATACTAGATACTGAAAGGGGGGACAAAGCATCCCCGAAACGTCTAAAAAACAAATACAAGAAACTACTTAGTTTTTAATTGACATCAAGGCTCATGGATTGAAAATAACCATATAATATGGAAGGTCAAACATTGAAAATAATTAAGAATAACTTTAATAATATTGTCCTTTTTAATTCTGATTTGTTCACTTAAAGGCTTTATGATAGAGGATACAGTTCTGGAAAAATACAAGCGGTGGTCCGGAAGGTTGGATCCCGCCTGTAACTACTCATTTGAAAGCTTAAAGAGCTGAATATTTTTTGTTCTTTTATATTCTAATGCAAATAAGGGTATTATTACACAGCAACGCAGCAGGATGGCGAACATGAATAAACAATATCCTACAGCCAGGTCTTTCTGTACTTTCCTGTTTTAAAGTCTAATCAACCAAAGCAAACTTTTTTCATAATTCTTAAAAAATAAAAAAGTCTCTTTCGCTGCATAAATGATAATTAATAAGCGTACGAGGGAAGTTTAAATTATAAAATTGGTCCTCAAAATTACTTATAGTTTATAAGACAATTATTTGATTGTGTCAGGTTGTCATACTATTTTTACTTCCTTGTACGAAGTAAAGGAAGTATTGTAATCGCGAAAATTTTCGGTTTTCAGATTTCGACGGAAATATCCATTTTGACCATCTCTGAATCCATTTTGATCAGTTTCGTCGTAGCCTATGTACGCACGTACGTTCGTATCTCGCATAACTCAAAAATAGTTAGCTGTAGAAAGTTTTTATTTCGTATTTAGGATTGTTGTAAAATTTAGTTGTGAACCTCTTTTTTTGGCCACTGCTTGATTACCGGAAGTGGTACTTTACTTAGAGGTCATAATTGATTTTCATCAAAAATTAAATTAAAATACTATACAAAACTTCTCAAATTTAGTATTTATAATTTATATATTGATTTAAATAACATAATAGGTTTTGGTCTAAATTGGAAAACCGGAAGCGGTACTTTACTTGAAGGTCATATTAGACTTTCATCAAAAAATTATATTAAAATATAATGTAACACGTCTCAAATTTGGTAAATAGGACTTTTATATCGATATGAATGTATTTACTAGATTTTGGTTAAAATTAGTGAGCCAAAAAGGGTAGTTTACTTGAAGGTTATAAGCTTACATCAAAAATTATATTTAAATTAAAAGATAAATCATATGTTTCGGTAATAAAGGTTACAAACGCAATTTGGTTTCCAATCCAATTAAACATTTTTATTGCTTGTTTTAAGTGTTAAAATTGAGCGTAAAATACTGGTTTTCCTCCCAATTTGTGGGATCAACAAGTCTGCAGCATGAGAATAAAATATTAGTTAAGTGGGTTTTTCCGATTAAAATGTCGAAACTATCGATTTCCAATGCTTCATCCAATGATATTAATAGTTTTATTGTTGTCACGGAACATGGAGTTACCTATTGAAGGAAAACGACGTATAATAACGGAATGAGACCTCCAGTAACAAGAGTGTATGTGTCAATAGATGGATGTCGGAATGCCGAGTGTCATTCTTCGGAAACTAGTAACCAAATTCAGTATCACTTTTTGACCCACGGATTTATAATTTAATAGGCATACAAGGAAGTCATGTGTTGCCCACATCAGATATTTTTTCTTACACTCCCATTTAATTCACAAAATAACGTTTTCACCCAATAATTTTGTACTAGTTAAAAAATTTTCGTAGTCAACTGACTTCCACGGGTATGAGGTTGCCATGGCTACGATATGTACGCAAGCTGGACACTTTTATTCTCAATATAGAAATGAATTAATCACTTATTTAATAACATAATAATGAAAAAGCGGTAGATTTTCTTATTGCTAAAACTTCTGGAGACCATGACGATGATGTGTTAAAATGTGATAAAGATCGGTTCAGTAGTATTCGCGGTTAGCGATTACAAACAAAAAACGAGCTGGTCTATTATATAATAAGATGAATGTTTAATTTATTCCTTTTTTTTTATCGTATACTATTTTTTTTCATCCCATAAATACAATTTCTTCAGGTGATATTAATTTTGTTTTTATTTATTAATATTACATTATTCTTTTTTTTTTTATTTTAGTTCTGTGTAATTTATTTATTCCATACAACGTTATATATAGTGGGTTTGGTGAACGAATGCCGATGAAACGTCCCCAACTATCAATCCAACTAATAAAGCCCAATTGTCATTTATCTTAAATTATAATAAATCACATTATTTATTTATTTATTAACAATTGTTTGCGCTCTTCAAACAGCTGGATTATTGGCGCCCTGTGCCTAAGCTTACAAACTTTTGGAAATTACGAAAGTTAAATTGAATTACAAAAAAAATAAAAATAATGAATCTGTTTTAAACTGAATTGTATATAATTAAACAACATTAAATTAACTTGCTATTGAATCATTCTCATCTAGAATTAGTATGCGCTTTATTTTGTTTATTAGTGCCGTTACCCACTACTCGGCGGCATTCTTTCGGCGAACGGACTATAGTTAGTTGTATACTACGTTTTTTTTTTTCTATAATTTATCTCTTTATTCGAATCTGTCTCATATAAGAGTGAAAATCAGCAAACGATAAATAAAATATTCATGATATGCTAGGCACGGGACAGTGCCCAACAGCAACTCTTCCCGGTCTTGAATTTGTCACTTAATTCAGGAAAAGAGATCTCTCATCCAGCTCCTTTTTAGTCTTCTTCTAATGGTCATATCGACCATATCCTTTATCTCAGTCTCTTGTTAGGTTCGTGAAGTTCATTATGAAAACGGAAATAAACATTATGTATATGTTGGTCAATAGTTGGGTGTTGTAAGTTTTGTTGTTTACGTACCAAGAAGCTGCTCACTCTTATATGTGACAAATTCGAATAAAGAGATAAATTAAAAAAAAAAAAAATCAGCTGGGAGGATTTTACAATACTTTTAATATTTACCAATTTATAATACTGTTCATATTTATTATACAACTAAAAAATAAACGTTACTAGAAATGGGATTCAATATATTTTTGCAGTTCTCCACCAATCGTAGGGTACAAGTGAATTTTACGCGAAAAAAGGTAAAAAGGTACTTCTAGATTAAACAAATCAGTCCAGTATAATCACGCATGGTCAAATCTCTGTCACCGAATTGAAATTGCTAAAAATATGGGCGATTGGCTTGATTCCATGGCCGACTTCAAAATTATCTTTTTAAAAATAAAATAGTTAAAAATGGATTTAAGTATGTGGAATTTATCAGATGCCAACCTTGATTAAGTTTCTTGTTCATGCAGAAATAGCCGACGATTTTTATAGGGCTTGGGAACAATACTACCAGGGGTATTCAGTAACTCAACATTACTAAATGTTGTTCACGGACTAAGAATTATGAATTTTTGGCATAATTGCGGTCATGATCGCGCTCATTCATGGTGAATAAAACACAATTCACTAGATTGTTGAAGAATTCGTTTACGTTTCGACCTATATTAGGTATCTAGACGATTCGCTAAAAAATGAAAAAAAAATTGACTGAAAAAAGTGCTTTAACACTTAAATAAAAAAAAATCAAATAAAACAAAACATTTAAAATATTAAAAAAAAGAAAGTTAATCGATTGAGCTGGTAGAACTGTGCCTGTATAAATATAAATAATAACTATAAAAAAGTAATATAAAGTAATCGTATTCGAAATGTAAAAATTCGGCTGTAGTCATGGGAGAAATAATGGGAAAAGAGACAGTCAGAGGTTGTCAGGTAAGCCAGAAGTAATTGCGAAGTACTTCTGAGTTACGGACTATAAATCTTCGTTTAGCTTTTATCCACGGTTCGTAATTTATGTTTAAACTATACTGAACGCGAATCCCAAGGGAAAAGATTCGGGACAGCCGTTTTATATTAAGGTCAGCCCTCTGCTGTATTTTATCTCGATGCGAGATGAACGTTAAACGATTTTTATTAATTTTATCAATATTTTTTATTGAAAAGTTCATTTTGTGAAACTATATTTCATTCATTGGATTATTAAGTATAAGAACGTAAAAACCTAGATTGTTTTTCTGGTTATGATGTTAATAATGGAAACGAAATCTTTCATTTTTGGTATAATAACATTGGTGACTTTGCTCTACATGGGGTCTTTAGTCTTATGGAACTAATTTTACCTATTCAAGTTCATTTTAGTTCCGATTAATAATGCATCAGACTAATACTTGTATGTTACCCCAGCTTTTTAGCCTGTTCGGAGCAACTTGAGTCTTAAGTAGTTTGTTATGCATAGTCGTATACCTGGCGCTCATATTAGAATCCAAAATTTTAATCAAGAGACGAAATGTTGTGCAACCCAATTGAAAAGTTTAATCTATGTTGTTGGTTTGTTTTTGAGTGTAAATTAAGTGTATTAATAATTTAGTGTTTTAACGAAAGAGTCTCACAGGATAAAAGGAGTTGGAAGACCAAAGATGCAGTGGTTGGACAATGTCTCGGATGACTCAAGAGCCTTACTCAAATCCCGAAACTGCAGCACAAGACCGGTCCTACTAGTTGTGGGGAGGCCCTGAATCGATAAAGTAATCATTGTGTAATTTTTTATAATTATGATAATCTAGTGAAGATAATGTTCCTCTGTAGGGATAGAATTATTTAACAATGGTGGCTTTGGCTGGCGCTTTATATATACTATTCCACTTAATGGACTATTCGAGATTTATCTCCTATTATCCCAAACAAGCTATTTTATTAGTTTCCAAAGATAATATGAATATATATGGATAAATATGGAAAATTGAAAATTTTCTCCCTTCTATTCTAGAACAACACCCGCTCATTAAGAAATTTAACACCACGGTTCTGTTACCTCCTCATGTGTACCGTAAAATGTTAAACTAGAAAATTTTTCCCACGAGAAAATTTCCCAAACATTCCTTTCTAAACTCACTAAGTGCCACTACTGCAAAGTTGCATATACAGAAAGTTCAAAAACGAATGACTCGACGTCATGTATAGTGTTGAACGACGATAGAACGCAGAAGTAAAAGTTGGGTGATGTTTGTGGTATTTTAAAAGCAGGACTGCCTGAAATTATAAAAGCATTCCAACTAGCCCGGTCATCAATTGGCCGATCAATAATGGTTTTCTCTGACTCACTGAGTGCCTTCAAAGCCCTTTTCAATTTTTTTTTTTTTTTGAGATAACCTCTTGTTCAGGAAATTACCTATGCTATAAAAAAAAGAGATGATTCTTCTAGAAAAATAGAAATTACTTTCTTCTGAGTTCCTAGTCATTCCGAGATTCCTGTACACTAGGAAGCAGATAAAGCAAAAGTGAAGCGTAATTCTGAATTAACCTATCTGCTATTCTCGAAAAAAAATTGGGCTCAAGATTTGGCTCAAGAATGAAATTAACACAGAACTAGTTAAGCTAAAAGAAAATCGGGAATATTTTCTAAGCATCGGAACCGCTGAAGAATGTCAAAGCCTACTTTAACCCTTGTGACTAGGCGACTGTTGAGTCGAAACCAAATCCTATAAAAGGGAGATATAGTACTAGCCTAGGACAAGGTACTCGAGGGCGAGAAGGTACCAGACCGTGATATCGTACAGGTGTTCAGGTGACCGGTGACGTCAGCTTATATCGACCCCACTCTGCTCCCGGGCCAAGGCGGTGCACGACAGTTCTCTGGTTCAATACCTCAACGGCATCACTTCGTAAAGAAATAATAGGAACAGAGTCGTTTTTTCAGCAATGCATTAGAACAAAGATTTAAGATTTATAATTAAAATATATTTTTAAAAAGTTAGCTAATTTATTGTATATTCCTTCCATCTCCTCATATTAAGATCGAAGAAACACTTCTCACAAACGTTCCGTCGCGATGATGATAGTCCACCATTGCCTTTCTCTACACAAGCTCCTGTACTTTATTTGACGATTACTTGTGATAAGAATCATATTTCCCACAGATGGAAACAGGCCGTCAAACAAGAAAATACCACCATAGCTCCAGTCACCGACTCTCGTCAAAAGCAAATCCGTGAAGCCAACCTTCCACCTACTCCTCGGTCTACATCTCAACTTTTAAGTTTCAGTTCAACGCTAATTGACTTTTAAGGAAATCGTTCCTTATTATCAAGCCCAAAATCTCAACATAATCATTTCAACTTTCCTAATGCCAATCCTTCTATTATATTTATAAGATATATTCCCCGCTATCCCGCGTTTAATAGCTTCCCTAATTTTCCACTGACTTTATCTTGCTTTTGAGGCAATATTCTACAAAATATTTTCGAAGACCTGAGTTGTTTTTCCATCAGCGTGAGCTCTTCTGTCATCCGTAAATGACAGTAGGAAGGATAATAGTCAAGTAAAATCTAGAATTCAGGTCAATTCAAATATAATATGACGATTTTAAATTATAAATTTTACCGTGGGAGTATAAAATCGGGCATTTTAAAAAATGCCTAAACATTCTATGCAACGCGTAAGTCTTTTCGGTAAAAAATGAAATAAAACATATTTAGTAATTTGTATTCGGATACTATGAGATGACTACCGCGTTATTGGCAAAGAATGAAAGACGTTCGTGTTACAAGGTGCTCTATTATTATTATTATTGGAATCATTGTTACAAAATATGACGATATTAACAATGATATATGAATGACATGTAAATAATAAGGAAGTAAAATACAAGAAACCTATATAATAATACAATGCTAATGTTGAAAAAGGCGATATAAATGAACGATGTTGGACCCATGACGTAAACTAAATGAAAATATTCAAATAAATATTTAACGAAAATTGTAAATGAGGAGACTGTAAGTCAATGAATAATCGTGGTCACGATTTCTCGTAAAGTTATTAATGTAGGTCGCAACTGATTGGTGCTGGCACTGCACGCTTCTTTTTGGAACTAATACACCAGAGCTCCACTATCTTGGTAGTTGCTCTTTGGATTTTGGGCGAGAGAGTGAGAGATTGTTTTTCCGTTGTTTGTTTTAAGTAAAGCCATAGTATACAGATCACAATATATCGCCTGTTTCACTGCTTCTGCTGAATTTCTAATGATCATTCATTATCAAGATGATTGGATCACATAGTTGTTTCTTAAGAATTTTGAAAAAAGTATTTCTTTTTTGTATTTTAACAAAGTACAAAACCGTCGGAGTAATGACGGTCGTCATGGCTTTTTAATATTTCAGGCGATTATAACTTGGATAAGGAAGACGAACAAAGCTAAGTGGACAGCAGAAAATTCGAAAAAAATCAAAACAAGTGGTTGCTGAAGGTTTATCGATGAGAAATCCCAATTTAAAATTTTGGCACATTGCATATCATATCAAAATGCCACTTTCTTCCTGTACCAGAGGAAGCATTGGTCAGCTAGAGTACAAAACATTATTGGTTGAAACATTATTAAAGATTTTCTATGGTATTAGATGAACATAGAAGGAATGAGTTTGAAATGGAGAAAAAATTATTTGAACCATGGATTCAATAAATCAACAAAAATGACTGGCTTAGAATGGATGAATGGGTTCATGGTTCGGAACAAGATAGTATCAGGAAACTTGAAGCTAAGAGCTGCAAGGTTCAACAAAGAAGAATATAATATAAACAAAAATATCGCTTTTTTATTTATACAAGGTTATATAATTAAAAACAAATGTTCCTTGTTGTTTAGTCAGTGAATAATCACTAACGCCACCGACTGTCATTGCCGCCAGTCGAGATATTACCGATTAAAAAAGTTTAAATTTTTTTTTGCCACTAAAAAAATATTTAGTTTTTATGCAATATTAAAGTGATTAGAGCCTAAGAAAGAGTATAAGTGTACTTTTAGGGGTTTTGGAGTTTCAAACAAATAAAAATTATAATCTTTTTCTCCTTAGGTGACTGCCATTCCCCTATTATCCCCTTTACATATCATTACATAAACTAAATTACTAAAAAAAATCCTTCGACAAATTTACGAAGTTATTTACGAAGTGTTTAAAAAATATTTATCATTATTAGAATGTAGATGAATGATAGCGGACAAAAACCAGAACAGAAAACGCTCAACTTGTTAGCAAATTCCGAATTAAAGAATGACACTCTTTTTTCTGTTACTAGTCTTCGATACGAACAGGTTAAAAATTCTTTCGCTGGAGCCAAAGATATGGAAAATATTATCTACATGCTTCCGTAATAGAGATAAAAAAATATAAAATGCGAAAAACCAGAATAGAAATAATGCAAATTTATTGATATGATTATAATTAGGGGGAAAGAAGGGATTACAGTAATAAAGAAACAATAAATTAAAAATAAACCAAGCCGAGTTCCGATCATTCAAGAATAGTTTTATTTATGGTCGTTATACTATTTCAACGCGAAGTGATATATGGTTTTAAATGTATCCTCTGTCAAACGTAGTTTCGATTTCCGAAAATAATTCGTCACTAAAACTCGATGCTTTATCGTAAGTTATTTGAAGGTTAGGTTATGCTTCTTATGTACATTCAACAACTTAGGTCTTCAGTCTATAGTTATTCAAAACCTCATATGCTGAAAAATAAAAATTAATATCGTCAAAGCATATACAATCGCAATGTTTAAGTATCTTTAAAATCTTGACTCTTTTACTTTTATTTATTTTTTTTTATATTTCTATCATCACATAAAAATGACTGTAAAATTCAGGAAAAAAATTTTGGAACATATTGGTCTTTACCTTTAATTCCTTTTTATAAATTTATTTATTGGTAGTGGTAATATATGAAGAAAATCGAACACGCGTTTGGTTGTGACTGTCAAAGAAACTGATTTTTCAGCGAAATGGAGCCATTAAAACGACCCCTCCCCTCCCTCCCCCAATCTTGGATCGGAGCATAAAAAGAAATCACTGCTGACTTCAAGAAACACGTGCGCCGAAGTTGAAGAAACAATCCGTCGCTCGGTTTGTTCGTAATTGCATATCAAAAAGACAGACAAAATGAAAAATTATTTTTTGCCTTCACAGAACTCTACTGAAACCCAATTCATAATTATATTATGAATAAATATTGCTTCTCGTAAAACTTTGCACTTTAGTAAAACTTGAAGAAACGAATTTCTTGAAGTTCCCAGCGTAAAAGCTAAGTACCAGAGAGCGAGATTCAGCGGCAGTTAATTACCCTTGTTATAACAATGGACAAAAACGAATTAATTAGGAATAAATGGAAATGATGGAAAAGATAATCAAATTCCATGCTTGAAGAAGCCCGTCTCAAAGAAACTGCAAGACATGGGGTGGAGTAAAAGATTAGATAAAACTTGAAGATAATTTATTTTAAAGAAAATGTGTTAACATGTTAAATATGCTAACATGAAATTCGAATAAATAAAACTAAAGTGCTTGGCGAACCCGGAGGTCTGATTCCAATAAAATTAACAGTCCTTGACTACGTTCCTTCATCCAGAGAATCTCATCAAAACCCAAATCCACAGCGTCACGGCTAACACAATCTCCCCATCTACGTTTTGGCCAACCGCTAGTATTATTATCCATTTGGTGATTTGTTCATTATCAATCCCAACAACATTATATCATTTTATTCGCCTAAAAGCCATCCTCAATTTTGCGTTGCGTCGCCGCCTAAATTCTTCAATAGGCTCATTCTTCTTTTCTTCAGCTCCAATATTCTAAATAATACTTTATTGCTTCCTCTCTACCGAGCGGGTCACATATTAATTTTATCAAATTTCATCTACTACTTTCGCGTACCCAATTGCAAAAATATATTTTCCTTGATATATTTATATTTCAAAAACGGCTACTCCGATTCCGCCCAAAATTGAAGAAAATAGGCTGTTAAGGACGCAAATGCCGAATTTGATATTGGATTTATCACCGCGCATGCGCATTTCGATTTGCTATTATTAAAGCTTTATTTATTTATGTAGAATCGAGACTGTAGCGCCAAAACGGCCAACTCGGTTTTTATTAAAATTTGGTAAAATTTTCTTATAACAATTTTAATTTTCCCATAGCACATTCTCAAAAAAAAGAAAAAAAAAAGTATACATTTTACGTTCGCATAGTAGAAGAAATCGTTCGCAAGGTAATTAAGTTTCCTTCAACAGAAAAAAACCCATCCAAATCGGACCAGTATTAGCAGAGATATAGCGCTTTGGACTTGTTACACACGGTCCTATGGAAAACCGGTCTTCTCAGTTTAGTTTTTTTGATTACTCGAAAACTATACATATCCTGATAATTCTAGATGCTCATTTGAAAGATAATTTAAATTTCAGCAAAGTGAAATATACTTTAAAAAAATCTTAGCGGATTAATATTAGCGATTAATGATTTTCGTTTGACATACCTGATATTTTAAATCGGTTTTTCGATCGCGCATGCTCATTTCCATTTACTATTTTCCTTCAGTATATAGATCGTTTATAAGAAAATCCATAATTCTGGTTCTGCTTTTTTAATCTTATGTTTGATCGCGTATGTACATGAGTGATTCATATTTGTCCAAAATTTGTCCAGATAAACAATTAAAACATTAAATATCATTAAGTATAGATGAACAAATAAAACATTAAATCGAGGATTCTGATTCTGTTTTTTGAATTGGATGTTTGATCACGCATCTACCTTTTGAACTATTTTTTATATTTTTTTTTGTGAGTAATTTATATGTGCCCGAAATATGTCGAGTTAAACAATTAAAATATTAAATTTGTTTTTCTTATGTAGTTTATAGAAATAGTGAGGGAGCTATGCTGACCTACTCGGCGGACGTTTTTTAAATACCATAAGGCTTTGTTCTTTCCTTGGTGGAAGAGGCCAAGTTTGTCATCCGTAAAAAAATGGTATGAAGTATAATAGTTCTGTAAATTTTTACTTTTAAGTAATTTTTTAAACTCTGAAATAAAAACAATTATTAAATATATACAAATATAAAAAATAATATGTGTTTTATTTCTATGAATTACAAGAATAAATGGCTTTGTGGATAGATAGTTACCATATCGACATCGTTTTTTGAAAAAGGCGTAAATGCCAGTTAGCAAACTTTACAGGAAACACATGAAGCGTTTTAGGTATACAGGTATTTTTTTTATTGTGTACAGAAGGAGTTTATTAAGGTGGACAAATCTTTATGATTACAATCTATTTTTAAGGCTTTATACTGGTCAAGTCCAGTGTTACGACTTAAGAGTCGTAAGCGTTTGGTGCTTACTTCATCAATAGTCGATTTTTAGACCATTTCAAATTTTTTTTTTACTTATCGTCAGCGGTAATCGATAAGTGGCTTCCAAAATAAATCGAAAACTAAATTTCGATTTTCTGGCGCTTTATTCATTTTCACAAAACGACATGGATCTAATCGTTGGTGCGTCTGTTAGTAACCGTGTTGCTATAGTTGTCAGACCGATTAATGCCATATTCACAACAATATATTTGTGAATTCGAGATGATGGTTTATAGCTATGCTGGGATCCGGTAGGTCGTGCTGTATTGAATTTACAAACAAATTCTATATTTGTCAAATTATGTGCGTTTTTAATGAACATTTTACGTTTTATTCAAATGGACAGTGGATGCATATCATTAACACAAATGCACAAATGCATGCATTGACACAATCACCATTAAATCGTCTTAAGTAATAGAATATTCAACACATTATGAAATAATTATTGGTGAAGTGAATAATGCATGCGAATATCGCCATACTTTTTTTTTTTTTTAATCTTTCAACAATATATTCGCGCCTGTCTAACAAACGAGTGACAATAAGCAAATGTACGGATAGAATAGATGTAAGTGGCATGAGGGGGGTAGTACCCAGCAGAAGTTCTTTCCAGTCTTAAATCAATCCTTTAATTCAGGAAGGGAGATATCCCATCCACCTCTTTTTAGCCTTCTTCTAATGGTCATGTCAGCAGTAGCCATATCGTCTATCAGAAACGCGAATAAAGAGCACGAATGCGTTGGTCGATAGTTGGTTGTTGTAAGTTGGAATGCAGAATTTTGTTGTTTACTTAGCAACGAGCATCTGTTATCAGTCTTAAAATTTTGCATTGAAAAGATTGACGTTTTTGTAAGTGGGTCATTTTTGCTGAACCGTAAATCTGTGAGGCTTAAGTCCAAATGGGTCTCTGTAGGTATGTATATATATTGAGTCTCTGCCTGATTTTTAGTTTTGACCATTTGGAAAAAAGAGAGTACAGTAATTTCAGTTCATACATTTAAATTTAAAACTATTATGTCTGGTCAGAAGTATTTATCCTTAACATATTTAGCAGTTAATCATCACAATGATATTGGAAGCATACCCTTCCATTAAACATTTCTATATACACTTAACAGTACAAGTATTACTAATAATCATTAATAACATCAATGGGACCATTATGGTAATTCAAACAGTTATTTAAATACAAAATTCGTTTGCCGAAAAATTATAACGATTTAAAAATGCAAGCTAAGTAAGAATATTGCAGACAAGAAATGAAATTTACTTCTGGCACTGACTTTGCAAGTAAGCATTCCATGTTGGAATAGCACTTCCACATTACCAGCTGCTAAGAAGTTTTTTTCAAATCAATTTAATAGAATAAATCCTATCTTACATTAAATAAATAAGTCAAAGGTAACATATATGAGTGAAATTCGGGATATTGAGGGTAATGTTATTGCTAATACTGTTAGAGCTGAAGGAGCCTCATTCCTTCCTAAAAATACCACGACTTTCTATCCTTTGGCTGAATCAAAAGTCTGTATAAAAATACAAATCATAACTGTGGTTAATGAAAATTGGTTCCCGGTAGACAAAGCTAACAAATTAGAATCGATTAGGAATATGGCAAATTCATGGAGCATCGTAACGAGAACAAGATAAGAAGAAATTACTGTAACAAGATAAGAAGAAATTACTGTAACAAGATTGAATTTAATTATTAAAAATTACTTACGCAATGGAAGGAAAATCACTATAAAAATGTAACCATTGCCAACAACCGCTAATAATTAAACATATGTTAATGGATTTTAAACTGCACAAAGAAGGAAGAAGAAAAATGGAACGAGCAACCAAGAGTTCATTGGAAAGGATGTTATATTTCATAGCCAAATTATACAATATTTAAAACTATTAGGATCTTTAAGCAATTGTAAATTATTACAGAATGGGTCCTCTAGCCTAATGTACAATTCCGATCCGCCACCAAAATGTGAAATAAATTAAATCAAAATAAAGTTTGGGCTCGGAGGTTATGGACTTCCTCACCCAGGTTGGAACACCGGCTAGAGAATGTAAAATGCCTCCTCTGTTTGAACAGCTTTAGACTGACTCGGACTTGAGAGGCTAACCCTCCAAATTAGAGATAAAACTTCAGGCGAAATCCCCTCTGGCTAAAGCCGTTGATCAACAACCACCTTCCTTTACCAGTATTAAGCGTTTAAACCAAGACTATTTTTATGATTTAAAGTGGCATAGAATTATTTATTTGTTTAAAGTAGCAACTTAACTTACTTTTTGAATCATAGACCGATCCTTAATTATTTGATCAAATCCTATAGTGAAATTCTTTACGGGAACTGAAAATAAAATTCGTTTATCTGTGATCCATAATCAGATATACCAACCGCAGCTCTAATAATGAACTAAAGATATATTGACATTTAAACAGTCGTAATAACTTTATAAAAAAATAAAACAAATTATGGCAGATCTCCTAATATTCGCTCGAAAGGCAAGGTACAATAACCGCCGGATACGGAAGTGCCGTAAAGAGAGGCAGACAGACCCTTAAAATAAAAAGATCAGAACCGATAGCTGTGGTCTATTTTGAAATCAGTAGGAATAGTTTTTCAATAAGCTGTGCCAAATGAGCCATTACTCCAATATTTCAGGCTCATTCCATTGACGGGAGCGACACTTTAACCATCCTCAGTAGGTTCAATTCCTAACAAAGATTGCTATTTTGAGAGTCCACCCTGTCTCTTCATTTAGTAATCAGTTCATTGCTCATGTGAAATTTATTTATATAGCTTTTAAACCATAAATGTATGATAAAAGAAAAACTAAAATATAAAAATAATAAATACCTAAATCATGACGTATTAACTAAATTATATGTGCACAACAAATATTTTTGTTAAATATTTTAGAGTACAGAAATAAAGAAAAAAAGAGCCACTGGCAGATTTTCAGGTTACTCTGCTCTGAACCCAATATTTTACAGAATCATTATCGTACATACTCTTAAAACAATAATCAGATATGCAGTATTGACAACAATATGGAGGTGACAAGTTGGTTAAAAAATTTTAAAAAAATGTACCGCTGAAAATTATTACATGGTTTATTATTAATTGATAATAATAATTTGAATTTTTTTGTTGTTTTTTTTAGGTTTCCTGTTTTCGAGGATCATCCGGGGATGATCCGTAACTTTGATGCCAAATCTCAAAAAAATCGGTCCTGGAGTAGTCCTGGAGAGAAGCCGCGGACGGCGAAATTATGAAGATGAAAAAGCTTTCCGGCGCGGTGGAGGAGGCTAGACGTAAGGGACAACATAGACTACTCCTCCCCTCCCTCAATCTACCTTATAATAAGTACCGTGAAGATGCAAGAAGGTCCTAGCATGGAGGTGGTACGGTGGCGATGGGCATAAGGCCAAGCATTGTCAGAAGAGGAAGGATAGAAGCTCCCCGGTGTGCAAATATTGCGTAGTTGTAGAGAAGGAGAATGAAGGTACTACTCGGGCAACCTGGAATGTCCGGTCCATCTCGAAACGTTTATCTAGGAGTACACTATGAGGAAAAGAGGAGTGAGAAGATTGCAGAATGAGGTCCAGCCTCTACCATTAAGGGGTGCAACCGCGTGCCGAACACCATCACGGTTAACTTAGTGGTGTAATAAGATGTGTTAAATAATAAAAATGTTTTATTGCCGGTGGTTAAATCCCTCTACAGGCGGAAACCCTGATGACTGATGAGAATGGGAGGAAAAAACGGCGAACTTTTTTATTCGGTTTTTGGATTCTGCGTATCTTGAAACGTAAGCACGTAGGCCGATTACGAAGATTTGTTATTGGGAATAATAAACCAAAAGTATAAAATTATTTAATGAATGCTAACTCTCTGTAGAGGCCTTCTTTAGGCAGATGAGGGATTGAGCCTTGCAACAATAAGGGATTAATACAGCCATGAGTCCTTTGGATTCAAATGTACATATTTATTCCTTAAAATATACTTTTAATAATAGTGAAATTGTCTGATATTCATTCAATTGTAATAGTATTATATAAGGATAGGTACCTATAAACAGATTATTGATAAATATACAGTATTTGTTGATAATATCAGTCTATCGAAACACCTCTTCAAGAAATCTTCTCATTCTGATATGAGCAGTAGTGGAGGCATCATATGGCGTCAAAGGTGTAGAGATTTGGATCAGATATCTGTGTGGAGAATAAAATGCATTAGATTGTGAGAGAGAATAGTCGATGGGAGAGAAACAGAGGAAGGAAAGGACGGAGAATGGAATCTTGACAATCACTAGGAAGCAGCCTATTGATCTAGCGAGGACAATGGCTATTGGTTCAGCTGGCAAGGCAAGGGGCTTCATACTTAGTCCAACATTCACCGGATTTTTCCTCAAGTTCGACTTAAGCTCAATAGCAATTAGGAGAAAATCAGCATGGAAAAAAATAATTAGTGATGCATTATAAGTTGTAAGTCATTTCTTCCCACACGTTGATGCCTTAATACTGACAGCTATAGTGATTTTTTTTGTTCTATTTTACTTCCAGGTCGTGCCATTTTCGCTTTTTTAAGTATCCATGGGAGAGGAAGTATGGCAATAATTTTTTTTTATTAACATGAAATCTCACTTAATTGGCATAAATCTCCCGATGAATAAATACATTTTCATGTATGAACATCGGGTTAATTTGATGCTTTCATTAGCAGAATTTTCTTCATCAAACAATCAATGAAATTGAATAAAAAGTAATGTCTATTCTAGGACACATAGCCTAGAAGAGAGCAAGAAGAGACTAGAGAGTAATGAGAATAACAGTGTACTAATCAGTAATAACAATGTACAAATCAAGTAACATTTTTCTGGCTGCATTCCGTGTATTTGATTATATTTAGTAAAAAAAAATACCAAATTGATAATATTAAAATTAGAATATATACATGCATAGACATTTATTCGTATATTTTCGAAATATTGATCATTCAGAAGGTGGAAATATATTCCGTGGAGAGCACTAATTACAAAAGAGCTTTAAATGGAAGCAGTTCTATGAGAAGGAATATACAAATTCCTTGATTCTTCTTCTTCTTCTTCTGCTGGTGTTCTAACGTGGGATACCGCTTCAGGTCAGAGTTGAGCTTCAGCCCAGTCTCCCTCCTGCAGACCTCGGCCGGCCATCTCCTCTCGGAATCCTTCTACCCACGTGGTCCTAGGTCGTCCTCGTCTACGCTTTTCGGGCGGCTGCCATTACTGGACTCTGGCCAATGCTCTTCCGGCATTCTCCTGCAGTGCCCATACCACCTCAACCGCCGTTTTCCGATTATTTCAGAGACGGTCTCCGCTACACCCATTCGCTGCCTAACCACTTCACTTCGGACTCTGTCCAGCCTTGTTATCTGGAGACACCTTCTCCAAAAATCCATTTCTACAGTCCGAAGTTTGGCATACAAGCGAGTATTCATCGACCATGCCTCACATGCGTATGTTAATATGGATTCGACTATAGCCGAGAAGATTCGCCGCTTGTTCTTGTTCGAATCGGTGTTGTTCCAGAGAACAGGATGCAGCATGCTAGTTGCTCCACTTTCTTTCGGACATCAACTTCGGACGCTCTTGACTTTTCTGTACACCTGATCGCCTATGCGCAGATCGTCTTCCTCATTTCCTCACACAGCCATATGCTCAGTCTATTGTAAGTTATTTTTGAGACCTGCCGTTTCATAAAGATCCAAATTACTACATTAAAATGATTAAAGAAAGTAATGTGAGGAAAGAAAATATAGGAAGGTTTTTTGATTCTTAAGGACTAGAATAAGTATCAAGGGGTATTGTAGCTGGAAATTAGGATGAAGCTACTCTTCCTCAGAATATCAGTTAAAGATGCGAGAGCATCTGGAAAATCCCAAAAACCTACTGGTCAAATAACCAAAAAATAAATCACAGGCACCTCATATAGTTTTCAGCATTTTGCATGTCATTGCGCAAGCTATTCTGTTTATAATTTATACAGGTTATACTGTATAAACCTCAAAAAATATGGCGTTCGTTTTATTCTACAATGCATTCAGGAAAAAAAATTAGGTCCTTACAGGACTAAGATATGTGTTTTTTTTTTTCATTTTCTCCAAATTGTGATTTTCTGACTAGCGTGGTTTTCGCCGGCATCCCCTCAATTGCTATATTCTACTGTCGTGCTTACCAGACAGTCCTCCAAATCCTAAGTATCTGCGGACAAAGTGGGGTGAATGAGAGAGGATTCCATAAAATCGCGGATATTTCGGAGGAACGAGTCTTGGAATATTTGGACCTGAGATGGATTTTCAGATAATTTGTGAAATATAGTTATTAATACTGATCGAAGGTAACCAAGAATTTTTACAGAGTTTTTGAACTAAATATAGAAATTTTTGATGGGCAAAATAATGGATAGTAGGGAAGAACATTAAAGGAGATTTTTGAAGCATTCAGGATTGCGTTAGATTTCACTGCATTCAGATGCAACTTTTTCTCCGAAGTGCAGCGGTAAATGCTCGTATTGTCATTCTGAAACTTGAAGAAGTTGTATCTTCTTATTCAGATCAGCTGATGCTGTTAAATACACCACTGCCAAGTCTGCTCAGTAAATCCATATTCTAATATATTTAAAAATTAAGATGTTCCAAATGTCTCTTGTTTGATTAGATAGCAGCAGATTTGTGGTCTAGAAGTGGAAGTTGTTTATTAGTTTAACAAATACCAAAAAGCGTTTATAAATTATGTAATCATAAGGCTCCAGATGATGCAAAGGATTTTTTCTTTGTTGTAAAGAATCGAAATCTACGAGACAGTTACAAATATAAATAATTAATCTCGTAATGAAGCAGGACATATCTGCAATAAATGTTTACTTGATAGAATTTGGTAGAATAGCATCTTTTCACACACAAAAATTGTAACTAAGCTAACTTAGCTAACTTTACTAACTAAATCAAACCTTCCAGTCTGTAAGGAGGTAGAATCAATCGTTATAGATCAAACAAACACAAATGATATAGAATTGAGTCTAGAAAAAGAAGTGGTTATTTGTTTGGTTCTCGAAATCATTGATTTCTCAATTAACCATTTTGCTTCTACGGGCTTCATATGTTGTTAATTACCTCGAATTATTTGGCATAACGTTATAGTCTCCTAACCAGACCGTTATAATCCTGTATCTCAGGTTAAGCTAATGCCAATTCACCTCCCGTTATATTAGGAACGTTCCCAAGGTGAAACAGTCACTCCAATAAACATCTACGAGTTTGTTGAATAAACTGGACGATGTCAGGGCAATCTGTCACATCTAAATTAGATACTTATTCTTGGAAGGTCGTTTGTCAACTGATTATATTTAAAAGAGTGGGGTCGGTTTCCGTTACATCATCTTGGAAATGAGCATGGTCACATTGGAATGGTTAGCGTGAAGTCGGATGAAAGATATGCAGAGTTGGCTTTTCTTAATAAAAGTAAAAGAGATAGTGCGAAAAATATAAAAAAAAAAGCGGCATTAGTATTCAGTCTGCGACAATTATTGGATCATGCTTGAGATCAGAAGTAATTGGGGAGTCGGACATAAGAGAGGACAGTGCTCCAGCCAAGAATATCTATTAGCCAGTTCCATTTCAGCCTTTCTTGGATATTTTCAGGGATGCATATCTTGGAAAAGTTTTGTATAAGTTATTTAATATGCCTATGAAGTTATTCTCTTAAATGTCTTACATGAAGTCCGGCTCATAGGTATGTTTCAGCTTTTATGTAGTGTTTCGTTTTCATGTTCCAGTTTGAAGTCGCTCGTGACAGAAACTTTATTTTAGGTAATATCAGAACACTTGATATAAATAAACGACAGGATTTCATTAAGTAGATATAAACATTACAAATTAAATTGGTACCATCTCTATAAAATCTCTACTATTATATAAAGATGAAGAGTTTATTTATTTTAAGACACTAATTTCAGTTCATTTTGAATAATTCTTTTGCGTTAGATAGGGCGTTTATTGAGGAAGATTTTATGCTTCATAACCACGCTACGACCCACAGGAACGGAGCAGTAACCATAAATAAACAGCTAAAAGAAAAAGTGTTGGAAGCAAATTGACTGAACAAACTTAATAAGTATGAAATTATTGTGTTTTATTATATCAATAAAATGGGAGAGTAAGAGTAAATAAAAAGTGTGAAAATCTAAAACTTATTTAAGTGCAACCATATTGGCATTTATAATAATATACTGTCGTTTTGACCCTGCTCATTGAAAATGCCAGTAGGAAACGAGACTAAACAACAAAAATAATTTATATTTCAGCATATTGTAATGCTATAATAATTGGTTGCGATTTAACATAATTTTTAGTATTATTCTTGAATAGGTGAACAAAGATGTCTTCTAATATTCTTTATTTTCTTCTTCGTTTTGGATTTTCGGGAATCATCAAAATACTCACTATACCTAGCATAACATAATAACATTTGTAACTCATAAAGTTTTACTAATCGAAAAAATTAGTAACTTTACATATTACATCAATAAAATTAGTAGTGATATTTGAATCAATAATAATTATCTTGTCCTAATTGTTAAAATCGTGAATACTCATAATGTTGTTTTTATTTATTCACCGTAAGAGGTTTTTTGGTCAGAAATAATTATTATTATCATACATCTTTGTTATTGTTGATGGAATTCGTCGCAGAAAAGTTGTTGTTTTTTTATTCTATTCTATTCTATAGTTTTAAAACAGAATAACAGTATAAATGTAATAGAAAATAGTGATATGAATTTATTGTTGGCCCGTTAGTAGTGAAAGAGTTAAGGAATAAATTGAAACCTGAATGGCACAACTTTATTCTCTTAACTCTGAGCTGAAACAATTTTTCATGTTCGAATTTAGGTTTAAAAAAAAATCTTTGGGACTATCGTATTCTTCAAGTTGGCGAAGCACTTATGCAATATGGACCAACGTTTTATATTAAAATACCAATGGGAAAGCAGGTTCTAGGGTCTGTTTAAAAAAATACAATACATAGTATGTTACTTATTTATTCCAATTCGTTTCAGTAAAAAACATGAAAAACAGATGGCTGCAAACAATAGCTGTACAAATAAAGTTAAATACAATACCGATAATGATAGTAATAAAGTGTTTTTAAAGGTTATTAACTTGTTAAAATACAAAATAACTAAATAAATGAAGTATAAACTTTCTTTCCCCTCATTCCTCCCAAAAATAAGAATTAAGTAGCGTGATAATAAACATTTTTTTTTTCCAAGATCTTTCTTTTCTCTACTTATGTTTTGCTTTTTTTAAAAAACATTAACCGCACATTCAATTAACGTTAACCTTAAGAGTACCTGATAAAGTGTGTGTTGTGAACTCGCTTCCAAGGATTTGGAGGACACCTACCTACGCAAGTTTTTTTTTTTTTATATAGGTTTGTTATCACGTTTATGTCCAATTTGCAAACAAAATTTTGCCATATCACATTGAGTAGTGGGCTGTCCAGCCAGGCCAGACAATGAAGTTCCATAACGCCACTTTCAAAGCAAATTGTTATGACGGGTCATTTTATATTGTAATCTGGCTGGATTGTTTACGGTCATGCCTAGTTCAAGAGGTTTTAATGTCTCGTTTTAATGATAAGTTAAAATTTATGTTTAACCTATGCATAAATATCCAAATAATCAAGTCCTTCCCAAAGAAGTGACGTGATTTGGATTTATAAAACATTTGATTAACAAATAAATAAAAAATCTCTGATAGATCTCATCCGATTATCTTTATTGTAACGGCCGATTGGAAATCCTAAAAAAGAAATAGGAAGCGATTGTTGTTAAATGCTGAGCAATCAATCTACCAGCCTCTGTTATTATCGTGAAAGAGGCCAGGATTTATTTCGTCTGAAATTACTGTGTAATTAATTTCAAGCAATCAACATTATATGTATTCGAGTAATAACAAATAACGGATTGAAAAAGTACTCATCAGCTAAGTTATTAAATGCTGATTTTATCCCGTTGAATTTCGTCGTAAACGAAACAGATAATATCGGATTAATCCAACCTTTCCATCTACGTCCCATCCATACAATGATTTGTTCATTTGCATTCCCCATAAATTTACACGTTAGAGGTTATGTAAGCTCAGCGTACAGCTGTAAGCGTGTACAGTCAGCAATATACTCTCAAGACAGAAACGATACCTATTCGAATCGAACCTTGACTTTTATTTTTTAGTTACGGAATAAATCTCAAGTTACAGTACTAATTACAGTACTTAACAAACTAATTAAGCTAGAGTACGTTAAATTCCGCAACGTTGATAAAAGCCGAGACTCGAAATAAATAAGGATAAGACAAGGTTAGATGATAGGAACATCGACGATTCCGGTCAATTCGATATAATAAGTGATACAGGAAGGATAAGCTTGAACATATAGAGACATTGAAGTATTTGGGGTCTACGATAACTGGAATAAAAGAAATTCAAGAGAAAATTAGAGCGAGACTAAAGTATTTATAATTAGGGGATTGGTTGCATAATATTCATCTTCAATACTATGGCCTGTTGAATAATTTTTGCAGCATTGTCTTGCCTTTAGGCGTACACCTTACTCGCAAATATTGAGCAACTCGAATTTATATGCTTTATTGATTCACTACATTTTTGCATAAGCGGCATAATTCAACGATGCCCTCTCCTCCTTGTACGAAGTAAAGGAAGTATTGTAATCGCGAAAATTTTCGGTTTTCAGATTTCAACGGAAATATCCATTTTGACCATCCCTGAATCCATTTTGACTATTTTCGTCGTGGCATCTGTACGTACGTTCGTTCGTATTTCGCATAACTCAAAAACGATTAGCCGTAGAAAGTTGAAATTATGTATTTAGGATTGTTGTAAAAGCTAGTTGTGAACCTCCCTTTTTGGTCACTGCTTAATCACCGGAAGTGGTACTTTACTTGTAGGTCATAATTGATTTCCATCAAAAATTATATTAAAATACTTTGCAAAACTTCTCGAATTTGGTATTCATAACTTACATATTGATTTAAATAACATACTAGATTTTGGTCTAAATTGGAAAACCGGAAGCGGTACTTTACTTGAAGATCATATTAGACTTTCATCAAAAATTATATTAAAATATAATGTAAAACATCTCAAATTTGGTAAATAAGACTTTTATATTGATGTGAATGTATTCACTATATTTTGGTTAAAATTGGTGAGCCGAAAACGGTACTTTACTTGAAGGTCATTATAAGCTTACATCAAAAATTATATTTAAATTAAATACATAAATCATATGTTTCGGTAATAAAGGTTACAAACGCAATTTGATTTCCAATCCAATTAAACATTTTTATTACTTGTTTTAAGTGTTAAAATTTAGTGTAAAATACTGGTTTCCCTCCCTATATGTGTGTGAGTGTGTGTCAATAGGTGGATGTCGCGACGCCGAGTGTTGTTTTTGAGATACCGCGATCTTTGGAAACTAGTAACCCAATTGAGGATCACTTTTTGAGCCACCGATTTATAGTTTAATAGGCGTACAAGGAAGTCATGTGTTGTTCACATCAGATATTATTTTTTTTTATGCTTTTGTGGCTATTACTAGTTATGGGATAGCCAACAGGAATCCATAAGTTTTTGGAAATATATTATCAATTTTTAGCCATGTTAACGATGCCTGTTACACCTGTATCCGTCAATTATTATTCTGTAGTTAATATGATGAAAAAAATGTCATGAGTCAATGAACGTATTGTAATTAAGAATATATGAAATAATTTACAATTTATATTCGTTAAAAGAAATATTTTTTTGTTCTTAAAATATTTTGTTCAAAATATTCAAGTGCTTGAATTAATGCACTGTTATGTAAAAATATACAATATATACAAAACAAAAATGGGTACAATGGCATCTAAATGTATTAATTAAAAAGATGTTTGAACAATTGCTTAAAAAAATCAGGGAAATTAAATATCCAATGAAAAAAGGTGGTCAATAGTTAAAGCAGTCATATGCGCTAAGTGCCTATAGGTTGCGAAATTTCACGTTTTGAATCTCCCATTTCCTGGCTGCCTGAATTTTTTTTCGAAACCTTTTCTTTTTCATCAGGAACAGCAAGTCCGAAGAGTCTTGTAAATTTTTAGTTTCGAATTTCATTCAATAAAAGTTTTATAAGCAAAAATGAAAGAAATAAGCCATTTTACGGCTCAAATAGACACTAAGGATGTTATTATGGAATGGTTGGTGATGAATAGCCAGACACGGATTTAGATCAAAGGAAGAAAAGAGGAATAGAACCAAATGGTTGAACGGAAGCCAAAGAGTTTCATTCACAGTCAAGGAAGAGCCAGGCAGACGATTCGATACGCTACAAGAGATCTACCAGAATGTCCGTGATCTACAAGAACGCAGTTTGTACCTACTATAATTAAATAATTAAATTGTGAATTCAAAAAATAAAAAATAAAATTATCTGTTTTTTTTTTTTTTTACTTTATCTCATTCAACTTCATTTCAATTCACTCCATTCCGTTCAACTTCATTCCATTCCACTCCACATATTTCCAGTCCACTTCATTCCAATCCACTTCATTCCAAGCCACTTCACTCCATTCCAATCCTCTTCATTCCATTTCACTCCTTTGCTCAATTTGTGTGTCAAATTAAACATTACATAAAGGGAATCCGAGGAAATACGAATGGGCCATCCGCACACTAGCTCCATCTTTCCTCTAACTTGGGCCAAACCAAGTATAGGTGCGACAAGGAAAATACATTTGCACCTATAATAAAATACATGTAATTTGATCAAATTGATATGGGACCATTAAAATCAGATTTACAATAGTAAGTGCGATGACCGTCACATGGATTAGACCACTGATAAACAGCCACGAAACCAAATTTATTCCTGGATGTCTAAAACGTAAAACGCAAGTGTAAATTTTCGATTATGGGGATACATATTTTGTTCCCTTCCTCCACGAATACTGGATGAACACTTTTAACAAGCCTTTTTATTTATTTTTTAAGTGTAACTTTTTCAGTTTTTTTTTCAGTAAATACCTGCATAGTTTATATTTTTTTTTCACATAGTTTATAAAATTTATTTTATGTTTTATGTTTATACTTATTTTACTACATATAATCCTAAAAATATAATGTGTATGAATATAACTCATAATTGTTTAATTAAACTTCATTCATCCAAATTTGTTTTGATAAAAGCATTTACGTATCCATTTTTTATAAATTATTGTATATACCCTCCTCAGCGGATACCCCTCTGCAAGGGATTACGTCGGACCGTGGCTGTTCGTTGTTGGTAGGTTTTTCCTATTTTCCTACCATGTTACCAATGATCGAATTCCAAACTCCACATTATAACCCAGTCCTTAGAAATCGATATAATTTATCAGAATTTAAGTTACTGAAGCTTTTTAGATTACTGTCATCTTATAACGCAAAAAATAGTTTTAGAAGAATAATCAGCCACCCATTAAACGAAATTATGCACCACTTTAACGAAAGCTAGAACTTTCATAGTGGCAAACTCAAAGACAGAGAGCAATGTTTTCGCAACGGCTAGTTTTCGGGCCTCAGCAAACAAAATAAACAATGAAAAAGAGAGCGATTAAAGGGATCAGATGGCCGATGGCGCCAAGGCGAACCGCCTGTCAGGAATTAATACTATATAATTAGGGCCGCTTTAGTAATGGCCTGTCCGAGTGTCGGGGCTTGACAGGTTCGATTCCTCGCTTTTCAAGATTATAATTCAGGCCAAGTTCAGCGCATTCCTATTTTTTTGCAAGTTGAAGGGTCTATCGATCTTCCGATGCACTTAAAATATCTCGTCATATGAATGAGGTGAGTTACAGTCAAAGAGGATTTAAAGTCAAATTAGTGTAGCCATCATATTGAAGTACTTGCAGCGGTAGGAGGAACAGTTCCAACAACTGGAACATTTTTGCCACAGATTGACCAATAAAAAACCTACTGTTCTTCGCGAGCCTTTCTGTTTTTCTAATGGAATCCCAGGGACTGGCCATTTTATAAAGGAAGCCTTGTGCCGTTTCACATCCACGAAAGATTGAAATAGAAAAGATAAATATAAAATATGAAAATGCGTAATTATAAATCACCCATAGACTTTGACGTACTTTAGAGAAGTTTGGTTATATTTAAGTCGTGTATCTCATAGCTTATTTTCAATTTTTATTATTATCATTATGTAGATCTCTTAAGGAGATCTCTGAGCAGCAGAGGATATATACTCAATTAATATTACGCATTACTCTTATTGAGTATCTTCAATCATAAAAAAATAAGGTCAAAGCAAAATAAAGTTACTTACAGTTAATTTTACAGACTAAAGATATTAAAAGGTTATCTCACATTGCCAAAGGGTAGGGAGAATGTTTTTTTTTTTAACCTTTTTTTTTGGATCAGAATGAAACGGTAAATTTTTCCAGAATCTTAGAACACAGATAAAACTTGAGAATAAAAAAATATTAGCCATTGATCCTGTAAAACTATACATATTTCTTCAAGCATTCTAACGCCCTGGAAAAATGCACTTCTTCATTCCGATCCATTAAAAAAAAAAAAAAAAAATCTACCTGGTTTTTTCCCTTTATCCTTCAATTTACTAACCATAAAAAAAACACTAATGAACGTAGCAAATATCTGGTTCCAATAAAAGAACAAAACAAAATAAAACCGAATGTATCTTGCTTTTTAAGGATCCCCGCCAAATCCCTAATTAATAATTCATTATGTCACGCCATATAAGTCATCGCTCACGCCAATTCCTCAAAATTTGAAAACCTTCCTAGCCATTGCCAGGATTTTAATATTTTACAAATACTTTACATAAGTCGTACGATATTTAAAAAAAAAAAGGTCTCGTTGCTTGTTTATATTTTTGGAAGACCGGATAGAAGTTCACTTTCAGATATCGTAAAGTAACGTGCTCGTTGGTTAACGAAAAATAAATAAATACGCCATTTGAAGTTCTAGCACATCCATCAAATTCACCTCACTATTCTCTAATTGACTGCCATTTTTTCACAGGTATTTTGCATTGAATCCATATAATATAAAGGTTGTATTTCTTTAAGTTGCTTCATACCATTGAGCCTGGCTTTACATATATTATATAATCCAATACTTCGATTATAATGCGCACAACTCGATACTAACCGCTTACAAGTAATGAAATTTCTACTGTCTAAATTCTACAGTGGTCTCAACCATTTTCGGGCGAAATATTATACGCAATACTTTATTTTCGAAGATCTGAAGGCGTCGTTCCTCTTTCAAAACAAGTTGACACGAAGGATAATAGTTTTGTAAATTCTTACTTTCAGGTTTATGCATGGTACGTGGGAACAAAGTAATTTTGCAACTGATAAATTAAAAATATTATCTCGCCTTTATTTCCTTCTGAAAAGTTCTCCCTTTGTTCTTTACGATACCAAGAAAGCAGAGTTAAATTATTCAGTCCTTATTACCATATTTCTTAGTTCTGACTTTGATTTCATTTTTCTAAAATTCCATGAAACTTTTTTAATTTAATTATTGGGGTGTTGTTCGGGGAAAAATATTTCAAAAGAATTTTGAATTTTTCCGGAATTGAATTGAAAGTTATAGAACCTCATCATAATACGTATTCGATAGAAAATTCTTAAAAAAAAAAAAGCATCCATTTTATTGAAAAAGTGTTTGAAATTAAATGAAGTAGTTGCTGATAGCAATAATATTAATATTAAGATTTCAAAAGTTAAAATTTTTCACCTAAAGTATTATTACAGAACTACTAGTATTTAGTACTAGTAGTTCTGTGAACAGTAGACTCTGAATCAATTTATGAATTTTCATTTTATTACGAAGCTGTCTTTTCCGATCACAATGCAAATCTGCTGAATATATAAGTGACTTTGCATTAACCTCTGTCGTCTCAGTTCACATTGTCATCATGTAGTATCGACAACAGAAACACAAATGTCAAAAAATTGCAAGGATTCTACAAGATTCAAGCTAGAGATGTCAAAGACAATTCTCAAATACACAAAGCTATCATCGTAGGATTGATAATTTTTTTTTATTTAAAAAATATTTTAATTTCCTCACAATTATTGTAATTATCAGATTTTGGTTTCCCTTCGCCATCCGGGTCTCTGCACGCATAAAATAAAAAAAATTAAAAAATGGTTCAAACGCCTTAATGAAATATTCATGTAAAATTTGAAGAAAATCGAACAACGGATATGGTAATGATTATAAAACAAACAGATTTTTGATGATACGGGGTCCTTAAAACGACCGCCATCTTGGTTTGGAATTAAAAAATCAAAATCCGTACACATGAACGACGCTCATTGTTCTGCAGACATACAAGCTAAATGCCAAACGGTCGAGTTGAAACAGGACATCGCTTACTATCGGTCAAAAAGAATAATAATTGTTATCGGTTTATAAAGGAAAAAATAGTTTATTTGTGATTTACAAAATTTAAATTACTATTCATTAACGCTATATCATGATTAACAATGTCATTCATCAATCAAGGGAAATTCGGTGGTGCTTGGGTACAGAGCTACAAGTCCTTCATTTGCGTCAATGGGTTCAAGTTATATTTAGCTTGACTATAATGAAATCTACCCTTGAAAAAAAGGATATAAGCCAATCAAACATCGTTCACATCTCACGTTAAGTTTATGAACTTTATGAATTACTAACAAAATATAACTTGAACCCATTGCCAAACAAAAAAAAATTGCTTATAAAATTGCGTCAATTTTTGCTTCGACAGACTTTTAAGATGAAACTAACTTATGCTAGATGGATTTTATTTTTTTATTACTCAAATTATTATTTCACAAACGCAATTGTTCACAAATAAGGCTTTAATGATTATCCATTTAATTTGATAGGTTCTTAAATGAAAACGGATTTATTTTAAAAATTAAAATATTTTCAATGAATATATAATTTCTTCAAGCACTATAACTAATACACTTAACCTACTTATAAGATAAAATATATGTTTAGATAAAGAACATTTTTGCAAACTAAAGAAGTGAATATAAAAACTACCTAATTTCAATAGAAATTGGATGTGTTGTATTTTTTTGCCTAGCGTTACTCAACATGGAATAATGACGAGAAAACATATAATTACACATGCATTTTGTATAATCAAAAACAGGAATTTGTATGTGTTTTTTCTTCAGTAATTATAGCTTCCTTAATTAACTTTTAAAACAGAAAATTCTATAAGCTAAAGAATCCCAATTAACAGGGAATGGTTTGAGACACGTACATTTAACAATTATTTGCTGATAAGTTATTATTCTTTCCTAAAATTCAAAGTAAGCTACTATTTTCACTTTCAGTGATAAAAAATATACTAAAATAGATTGCAATGGAATTTACAGGATAAATGGTCAAATTAAAATTAAATCAGAGCTGGGAAATAGTATAAAGATAAATTTTCCATGCATTGAAATGGATAGAAGAAGAATCAGAATAAATATATAAAACTTATTTTGAATATTTTGTTTTGAACGACCAAATTCTGATAGTCAATTTTACAGCTAAATTGAAAAAAATAAGTAAGTTTTTTTTTCGTAAAATCCTTCTTTCAAATTTTGTACTTCTTTACCGTTATAAAAATATCTGATGTGGACAACACATGACTTTCCTTGTACGCCTATTAAACTAAAAATCGGTGGCTCAAAAACTGATCCTGAATTTGGTTACTAGTTTCCGAAGATTGCAGTATTTCAAAAACGACACTCGGCGATTCTACGGCTAACTGTTTTTGAATTATGCGAAATACGAACGAACGCACGTTATATAAGTTATAAATACCAAATTTGAGAAATTTTTCAAAGTATTTTAATATAATTGTTGATGGAAATCAATTATGACCTTCAAGCAAAGTACCACTTCTGGTGATTAAGCAGTGACCAAACAGGGAACTTACATGTAAAAACAGCTAGATTCTACAACAATCCTAACTACAAAATTTCAACTTTCTACGGCTAACCGTTTTTGAGTTACGCGAAATAGGAACGACCGTACGTACAGACGCCACGACGAAAATAGTCAAAATGGATTCAGAGATGGTCAAAATGGATATTTCAGTTGAAATCGGAAAATCGAAAATTTTCGCGATTACAATACTTCCTTTACTTCGTAAAAGGAAGTAAAAAGACATAACACTTAACTTAGAACACTAAAAAATATAATAATAACTTTTTTAAATAGACCGAGACTAAGTAAAATCCCATTATACCGTTCTGATAGGCGTCAGATTTTCCGTCTGGCAACTTTTTTTTTCATCTTCAAAGCCACAAAAAAGTGGGATCGTCGTCAGTTCGAAATTTGAATCTTAAATCTTAAATTTGAATTTGAATAAAAACACTCATTTAACTAATGAATTACAATTGGAAATATAAAATATTTGAACTGCTGTCTGGAACACATTGTTTGTGATTTTTTCCACAATTTACTGTGAGTCACTGTAACGTTATTCCACCAACAAAAAAAGAAAAAGACACATCCAGCCTTGCTCCAGTCAACAATTCATTAATTTTAGATTTCTTTATTTTATTAGATACGTACAAAGATTTCGGAAGGAAAACTTTAAAATAAAAAATTGTTTAATTTAATTGTTAATTAAAATTAATACTTGATTAAATCTCTCCACAAAACAAAAAAATGTTCTTTATTTTGCTTACAATTCATTCTTTTTAAATGTTCAGCTGAAAAAACTTTTTTTATTTCCAATCTCTATGGCTATATCTTCGTTCTTTTAAACTTTTTATTATTGTTTCCACATGTTAAACTTTCCATTTAAAATCTTTTTTTACCAAATGAAGGTCCAGGTACCCACTTTATAGAGGTTGTGTGCGCCAAAAAATAAACGATCTGCCTATTGCCGAACTTTCATAACAAGATAAAAGTTTTCAGTTGACATTGAAAAGGACATATCAATGCACTATCTAACGTTAGTTTCGTCATCCATCCGGGTGACATTATCACACCATGAGAAACAATCTCGATTCGCTTCCTTTTATACTTAAAGGCAACAGCAACGTTTAGCTCCGTAAAAGAATAATTATAATTCTTTTGTTGACACATTTTTTTTAATGATATTGTACTTTCATTACAAGTCAATTTGGATGAAGAGTGCAATATAAATGGACTTGGTCTTTATGAAAACGGTATCTTTAATTTTTTTTTCTTTTTGCATCACTATCAAAGTTTTTTAACCATGATCTGGCCGTTCATGGACAAACCATAATTGTTTTCTGTTACAGAATTACAATATCGGTGCCCTAGTCGTAAGTATTCCATAGTATTAACTTACAGACTATTATTTGTAATTTATACGTAACATATTTTGAATTTAACACGTATATCAATAAGAGGTATCACTTATTTAAATTTATGAGGAAGCCAAGAGATGGCATCTTACGTGGCTGTCCGCTGTCAAAATCTTTGAGAACATAAATAAAGTTAATTTCAGAAGATTATTTTCTGCATTGAAACCAGGGAACTCAAAATAGCTTAAGGCAGATCCTAATGGACTAACGCCAACTCATTAATTTCAACACCTTCTTCCATAATAAATTTGACGTCCAATTTATTAAATTCATACTTCTATCCATTCATTGATAAACGAAAACAACAAATTTGTTTTAAAAAAAAAACGTAAAAAAAGGTTCGAAAATTTAATTGACACACACACATATACATATATATATATATATATATATATATATATATATATATATATATATATATATATAAAAGTTATATTTATAAAAGTTTTATATATATGATATATATAAAATTTAACAATGAACGTAATTTGACAATGAATGTTATTTAGTGCCACAAATAACATTAATCATTGGCATTTACAGTGACATAATTTATTAGCAAATAACAATTTTTTTACTAAAATATAATAAATTTGTAATCTATTATGATGTTATTAATGTTGAATATGTTATTTAAAGTAGATAAGAAAATCAATGCTATAGTAAAAAAGATTTTTTTTTTTTTTTAACTTTATTTTTAAATTCACACCTGTCTATGAGACAGCCAGTGAATGTGCTGGCTAAGAACATGTTAACGTGGCATGAAAGGCATAAGAAAGAGTAGTACCCAGCGGCACCTCTTCCTGTCGTGATACTCGGATATAGTTAGGCTAGATCCCTAATCCAGCTCCTCTTCAGCCTTCTGCGTGTGTTGTCAGGCATGTTGGTTGTCGCCATATCTTGTATGAGTGTGTTAGGATGTCCGTGTAAGTTATCGTGAAATCGTTTGTAGTGGGTCCGTATGTGTTTGTTAACTGTAGGCATATTGAGGTCTGTATGTAACGTAAAGTTGCTGATGCACCAAGGAGCTTTGGTGATAGTCCTAAAAGTTTTTGACTGAAAAATTTGGAGTTTTTGTACGTGTGTTTTTTTTGCTGTCCCGTATATCTCTGAAGCGTAGGTCCAGATGGGCTTGAGTAAGTAAGTGTGTGTTCAATTTATGTCTAAGTTTCAATTTTGAACGTTTTGAAAGAAGTGAGTATAATAGTTTAAGTCTTTGGTTTAGCGTTTAGCCCCATGTCATTCTTCTGTCAAATGTCAGGCCAAGGTATGGAATTTTGTCTGTCTGCGGAATTACTACATTGTCGAGGTATATTGGAGAGCAAGTTTCTTGTCGGAGAATAAAAGTGATATGTTGAGATTTGTCTTGATTAAGTCTAATTTTTCAAAGTTTGCACCAATCATGAAGTTTTGTTAGGTGATGTTGTAAAGTCTGTGAGGCGTGTGCTGGATTTTGATGTTTTGTTAGAATTGTTGTATCGTATGCATACGTCGCTATGAGAGTTTCGGTGCTGTTTGGAATATCATGTGTATATATGATGTAGAGCAGCGGAGCTAGTACTGATCCCTGAGGCACTCCTGCTAAGGCCGGTCGAATGGCAGATAGTTCTGAGCCTTGGCAGACAGAGAAAAATCTTTCAGAAAGAAAAGATTGAAGAATGAGATAATAGGTAGGAGGAAGTATCGTCTTAAGCTTGAAGAGAAACCCCTGATGCTAGACTCTATCGAACGCCTGAGCGACGTCCAGAAATACTGCTGTTGCATATAGTTTTTACTCTAGTGCCGTCGCAATGTAGTCCGTCACTCTGTGTAATTGTTGAATGGTTGAATGTTGGGATCGGAATCCAAATTGATGGTCAGGTAATATGTTATTGTTCGTCAGTATGCCAAGAAGTCTTTTGTATAGTAGTTTCTCAAAAAATTTTAAACAAATCGGGAGCAGGCTGATAGGTCTGTATGATGATGGAGTAGCTGTGTCTTTGTTTGGTTTATGAATCATGGTAATGTATGAGTATTTCCATTGTAGAGGAAATTTAGTCGTTCTAAGTATTGCATTGTAAATAGAGGTTAGATACACAAGAGCCTTCCTGGGCATTTCCTGGAGCACTTGAGCATTTATCAGGTCATGACCAGGAGCTTTCTTATTTGGTAACTGTCTAATTTGCTCGGCAACTTGTGTCGGGGTGAAGCAAGGAGGAGGTGATGCTAGTTGTAATGGAATGTCTAAAGTTTTGTTAACAAGTCTTTCGTGTTCAGAATTAGTGAAGTCAGTATGTGGTGTAAAAACAGAAGAGAGATGATTCGCAAATAACTCAGATTTTTCAATGTCTGACACGGCCCAGGAACCATCCTCATTACGGAGAGGTGCTGACACAACACGATGTTTAACAATTTTCTTGATGTGCCTCCATAAGCTCTCATCGTCAGTCGCAAGATTTCTGACGTAATTGTCGTAAATTGTGCTCTTGAAACTTTGGATTTGTTGTTTGAGTTCATTGTTAAGTCTATTAAAAGTCCGTTTGTCAGATGGAAGTCGGTCAGTCTGCCATACTTTACGAGATTCAAGTAAAAAATATGAATATGTTTTTTAAAAAATTATACATTTATATTATTGCATAATCGAATGTAAAATAAGTTTTAAATTTATATAATAATAATAAACATTTAAAACTGCAATCCAATAACGAACGTTGTTGAGTTCAGTGATTGGTAAGAAAGTATTGCACCCAGTACTGGTCTTGTGCAAGTACTGTTTCTAGATCAACAGTTGGCCAAACAAGCATTCACACGCATCCACCAGAATAATTTCCCACCTCAAATAAGGGTATCGACTTTATCGAGGATGAGTGTACCCCAAGTCTCTTGACATAAGAGTCGATCCACGGCTGATATAACAGAATAAAAAAAATCCTGCCATAGCCGGACTCGAACCTATGCCATACCGGACCTTCAACTCAGTGATTCAGTGACAACTCAGTATCATAAGTATTCAGTACTTACGCCATCAATTGTCGATTATAAGGCCATTGCTAATTTTTTTTTCTCGGTATATCGTCAGCGGGAATCGATAGAGGTACTGTTTACTTCCCATAATAAATCGAAATCTAAATTTCTAATTTTGGGCGCCTAAGGTTTTTCAAAAACGACATCGATATGAACTTTCATATTTAATTACTAGTCTGTATAAAACAAAACCCTCCATAAGCTTTTAATAGTATATGCTTCCATATAAATGCGGACTTTAAATGTTTGTATAGGAAAATAAATTAACTTTTAATCATTGAAACCTGATTGGCTAAACGCTGACTGGTTTGTTATTTACTTTATTTGATAGATTTTTTTTCCTCTTTCTTTTGAGTTTTTGCTGTCTTTAATTAATAATTGTTTCTTTTTTAACGTATTTGCTACCACAATATATTATTTTAGTATGTTCCAATGATTTTTAAAAATAAATAATGTTATTTTAGAATATAAAATTAGAATATATATATTTTTTTTAGTAAGTATTTAAGCAATTATATTGAATAAGCAATTATATTATATTGCAGTTATATTTAATTATAATATATGTAATTCTTATATTTAATTCGTTCACATTTTTAGGAAAAATATCTATAATAATTTAAAGGGAAAGGGAAAAATTCTTGAGATCCGCCTGGGCACTTTCTTGTGTTCCAGCTCTTGGCTAAAATATTTATCTAGCTAATGCTTCATCTTTCTTATCAGCCATAATGTAAACATCGCTTTGGAAAAGAGCTGTAAAGTACCTGCTCTTTTAAAAAAAAAATCTCTCTATTTAGGTATTCATTAGCTTCAATACGTAGGTTGCACTCATTTAATTCAACACTTGAATATCAGAGTATAGTAGAATAGTTTTTTGATCATTTAAACTTGAATTGTTAATTAAATTATAGCAGCTTTTCATAAAAAAATAAAATAAATTGTCATTGCATTAAATATTGAGACTAAAATTCTAAAAGATATATAGGTGATTAGAAGTTCACTAAAAAAAAACAAAAAAAAAAAGCAAAAACAAAATTTTTCGTATTGTAGCTGTCTTCTTCCAAACCAGTGATACCTGCCCTTCACGCTTATATTTCATTATTCGGTATTATTCTTTTTTTCGACTATGACTTCTTAGCATTTAAATATCTAAAAGTAAACCTAGATAAATGAAATATTGGCTATAATAATAAATAATAAAATATTGACACAATCTAACAGCTAGCTTGAAAAATTTTCATTTTCCGATACAACGAACGTTATTTCACTAAATAAAATAATTGTGAAAAACGTCACATCCATCGTAGCTCCAGCCAAAACATCAAACAGAAACTTTTTGAATAAAGTAGAAGTATCTAAGAAGACATAAGTGAAACTCTATAAATCCATGTTTCCTCTCAATATTAATCTACCATTCCGAATCCTCGTCCGTAACTCCGTAGCATAGCAGCAGAATATAAGATTCAGAAGTTAGATTCCTCTGGGAAATAGATGGAAGGAACAGCCAGAAGAAAGCGCTTTCATAATAAAACTATTCGTTCAAACTTTCAGAAAATGTTATATAAAAAGTTGTCCATAATAGTTTTGGCAATTATTAAGAATGTAGACCCAATGGTCTTGCCAAGATGAAGTACAAGTCAAAGATTGATGAAAGACGGTCCAAGGGAGGCGCTTCTAAGAAGAAGTAAGTCTGGATTGGAGCAGAAGAAAATAACTGGTTGAATATCGTAGAGTTTGCTCAGGTATAGGAAAGTCCTTCATTCTGCATGAGATGTGAAACACGAGAAATTATGGGTGGAGGATGGTTTAGTGATAAATAAATTAGAATATTTTAAATAGAAATTTTTCCCCAATTTTTGTCTTTCTTTATCCATCTTCATTAAGATATCAGCTCTATTGCCATATATGGTTTGATTCCAAAGTATAGTACAGTGGTTCCCAAATGCTAGTCCGTTGCGAACCCCAGTAAATAAATTAAATCATGAGGGATATCTGGATAAGAATTTAAATTAAAATCATGCCTTTGACATTCGCTTTACGACCACCGGTGTTTGTAATGGCTAAAACCAATTAAAGGTAAAAAAAACAAGAGTATAATAATGGAGAAAAATAAATAGCAGAGTTCTTCTTAATACAAACAAGTTTAATTTTACACAGCAAATTTATAAAATGATTAGGTATTCATTCAGATGGGACACTAGAAATAATTAGTTACTATAAACGTATAATGTTCATTGACTAATCCGATGAAAGGAAAGATGAAATCTATCTTTTTTATCCACAATTCTTCGCTATAGGGTCGCAGATTGGAAACATTTACACGGAAATCATCATGGACATAGTGTTGAAAAATTTGTATTCGAAAATATGGAAAACAAATTTAATAGGAAGAAATTTTAAAACTTCATCCGTCGGGGAAAAAACTTTTTTACCCATAGGAGTCCTAAGACAACTATTTGGGAACCACTGGTATTGTATACATTTATACCGTTGGTGAATTACTTCTGCAGTGATCAGACTCGCATTTCCGACCAATCTCCTTGCAGGAACTATAAAAACTCCTGCTTCGGAGACCTTTTTCCAATCGTCGTGTGTAGAGGGGATTAAGCGGGATCAGCCCATACAGACCAGAAGCCCCGACGTGAAGACTGAACAATGATTGCAGCGCCTTACTAATGACTCCGCGTTAGACGGATGTTAATGAGCCCGACTGGTTAATGAGGAGGTGACTCGTGATATTAAGCAGCTGTTGGTTGGTAATCATTTATTGATGCCCTATCATAGCTGTAATTGCATCCTCATAGCTTTCTTTTTTTAACATACCATTATCACGTGTACATACTATATACCACATACCATTTTAACACACCATTATCCTTTGTTTGCAAAACGTTTCAGGTAAAAGTGTTTATAATCTGCATATTTTAGTTATTGCAATTTCATAATAGACAGTATAATAAAAGAGTGAGGTTGTTATTTATTACAAATTGTTACGTTACATTTTTTTTTTTTTTTTTTTTTTTTGGTTCTTCATAAGCTGAAGGCACATAAGAATACTCCCTTGACGCATTAATGGTTTCTTACAGAAATTTAGGCTTTGTAATTATGAAAATCGTTTGACTTATAGTTGGTCTTCTCAATCAACTTGACCTTCCTTAATAAACGTTATCAATCTGAATTTTTAGCTATAATAATTTTTTTCCAATCCAATTTTTATTTCATACAATATAATTAAATATTTTTTTACAATACGTATTTTATAAAATCTATTAAAAATGTCTAAACTATTATTATATTAAAAAATGGTCCACCAAATTTTTTAATTCAATAGATTTCAATTTTGAAAAGTTCAATAAAAGAAACTTGAAAATCTTACCAAATCAGATGTTTTCTAATTTTTTTTAAACCTTAACACAAATGGAATAGAATAGAATAGAAGAACTTTATCCTGAGACTAAATCTCTTAATAACACAATTAAAAAACAAAACAATGTCTGGCTATAAGACTATAAAATAAAAATCAATTAATGTTTCCTATATTTTCAATAAAATAAATGTCTCGAAAAATATAATTAATGTGAAAAAAAAATAAAAAGATGAAAATGAAAAATAAAAAATAATGAGTTGATTAGCAAAGTTGAAGCGTGTGGAATAAAAAATATTACTTTTTTCTGATCTAGATGTCATAAATCCGAGTTTTGTAATTAGAGAGCATCTATTTGGAAAGAAAGAAGGAGTTGGAAAAAAAGGTATTTGAATGAGGATAGAGAAGAAGCATTGTGGATATTAGAAGGAAAGGAAGAGGGCAGAGGAGCGGACGAGAATGGAACATTTGAATGTTTTAGTTCTGTGGGAAGATGTATAAAGGTCAAAAAGAATACATATTTCCAAATTTCATACTAGCTTAAAGGGTTAACAGGTTTAATCTGATTCTCAGAAATGAATTGAGTTGAGAGTTCAAGTTTTATAAAATGAATAAAGTAAAAAAATAAAAAAATTAAAATAATTTTTTTCAGATTATGTCGGCGGATTATATTAGCAGACCAATGGAATAAATTTCAACTTTCCCACTCTACCTAAATAGGTTGGTAAACCCGTTTTTTCTTTCCTAGTTATTGTATATAGGTACGTTAAAATCCAATGAACAACAAATGACCAATATCTCTTTCCATAGAGACCTCTGTACTCAACTCTGAATTTTAACCGGATTCATGCAGAACTGAGTCTTTAATTTTTGCTAGTTTCGCAGTTGTACTTTGTCAGTAGCATGTAGTGGTGAAATCTCAAGAGCTAATTCTTACTTTTGTTAGTGTTGGAATTGCTTTTCTAAGATAAAACCCTCTCTGACCGTGTTATAGAGGAATAGGACTTGTACTCTGTTGTATCACTAGGGTTCCGTACCGAGGATGGTTGCAATCAATGGGAAAAAATGGAAAACATAATATTTATTAATTTAGACTTATTTATAAATGTCCGCTATAATAAAGTTTTCCACAGGTATTTTCACTATTCACTATCAGACGCTCATAAATTTTCTACGTAACATAGAAATAGACACGGGGCAGGCTATACAGTACCTACAACACTAAACGGTTGTGAGGGTTTAGTAGGTGTGAAGGACGGGCACGGCCGGGGTCACCTAATAGTTTAGTGATATAGATATATATGATTAATGTTCAATATCTATTCATAAATATTGAAATATTTAATATTTATGGATATGTCTCCATACTGCACAACGCTCAGATGGGGTACTGAGTCAATAGCTCATCAATAAACTTTGTGTTTGTATTACAAGTAATTAACTTGTATTAATTTGTATTACACAAATACATGAACTAATTAGAGCCATATAGTTTATAGCTGGTTAGCCGTAAAGCAAAAGCAAGTTAATAGTAAGAAGTAGTCTGCTACTATTAAGCCATAATACCATAACAGTCATTATTGTACTTCATTAATATAAGAATACATCTCTATCACTCAACTGTTTGTAAATCCGTGAAATCAGGATTTATAGGAATGATATGGTTGGCGCTCTGTTCATCGGAAGCTGCTAAGAAGCGAATGACGGCTGAGGTTCGAAAATAACGAAGGTAATAAGGGCAAGTTAGTCAACCGTTATCCTAACACTAATAAATCCAATTGACCCTAACCGGAATGACCGCAGCCGCTTAGGGCTAATCCCTTTACCGGGCCCTGCCAATCATTCCCAACTTCAGGTAGCGGCGCACCTCCATCTAGTTTGAAGCTTATTCTAGTAGTGGTGCCTAGGATTGGAATCCTTCTACCTGAAAGATATTTATGCAGCTTATTACCCAATTCCTTAATGAAGGCAAAAAAAAAAAAAAATAAGGCACATTTTTTAGTCACCATTGGCATCGATGGCTTAAATTTATCTGGCAGTTATTAAATCTGGCAGTAGATCTTAGTTCTTGAAAGTCCATCTTCCAAGGGATAACAAGCTTATTAAATTGCATATTTTTGTTTATCTTTGCATCTATCATAAAGAATCATTGCCGTCAAAAAGTAGTCTTTAATTCGATTGTAATAATCTATTTCATTTATGGATCTAAACAGGATGGTTATTACCATGTATGGCTCTTTATTATCATGTAATATTTCTTGCAACGTTTTTGAAAGTTTTTAAATTTTATCGATTGGTTCAATTTTGGAGAACACTTATAACAAATGCCTGAGCTATATAGCACTTTCATCACGTGAAAGTTTCGAGATCTCATAGGAAGTACCCATGCATAAATTTCTTTTCTTCTCAATTCTCTTCCACATTCCTAAAAGAATCCTGGTTATGATTTAGTTACCGCCGAGGCGCTCCAAAAGCCTTAGTGTTCCTTACGAAAATATACAACTCTATACTAAGGACAATTAAATTGCCTATACAAAGGGGATTCCCTACACATCAAATTGATACACAAACGGGACAATGACATGTTCTATCCCTCTTCCTACAGTGCTAACAGTCTCCATCCAATATTCTCAAGATGCCCGTTGCAATACCTTATATATACCCAAGGTATACCCATAAACTCCGAGACATTGACTGCTACCTACCCTGACGATACATCAATTTTAGGAATGCACCACGACCTCAGACTCTCCTCACTGACTTTGCAAAATCACTTTTTACAAAATTTGGAAAATGCGATTAAATCATGATAAATCACAATGTATAACTTCTACTCTTCAACGAGACACGTGTCTATCAGTTTATATCGGCGACCACCAAATTCCTCAGACGGACACAGTACGACTAATATTCGACCGATTGATGACCTGGGGCCCACACGTCAAAATGAAAAGAAAGACTTAAAACAAACGGCTGAAATCATTGTATTGTCTTTTTTCTAAATCGCCAAAACTGAAAATTAGGCAGTAACTAAATACATACACATACCTACTCAAACCCATATGGACTAACGCCTCAGAAATTTACGGTTCAGCAAAAAAGACTCACTTACAAAAACTGAAATCTTTTCAATCCAAAATTTTAAGACTGGTAATAGAAGCTCCTTGGTAAAAAAACAACAAAACTTTACAACAACTAGCTATAGGCTAACGCATATGTACTCTTTATGTATCATGCTGCATATAGTAATAATAATTTTAATCGTTACTTAATTATGAATATAATATTTTCTAAAAAGATGCTTTTAATTTATATCTTTAATAAATGGATCACATAGACTCTTCCTCATATTTAATTTATATTATATAATAATCATATATTTACCACTGTAATTTAACACTTATTTTTACATTTTTTCTTTCATATTGTTTTTCTCAGTCTACGTTTATACACTATAATATAAATACTATGGCATATGAACAAGTAAGGATATATTAATTAACTTTTGTCTTTTTCTCATTTTTATTATAATTTTGTAATATAGTAAACGGTGTCATATTAATACGATCATTTTGATGCAAATATAAAGTTTATAAAAGTTTTGATAACAATGACATTAATTAAAAATGAATTTTAGATTAAAAGGAAAGTCTTGAAAATGGACAAAGTTCGAAATGAGGACGAAGGAAGATAATATGAAAAAAGAAATGAAAAGATAAGAGTTAAATTATACTTGAAAATATATAATTATTATGAAACTCATTTTACCCTTGAAAAATGGATGACTTATAAAACAATAATTTATATTTTAATTCTTAATAAATTATACTTATTTTTATACTGTTTTTTTTAAAATATATATGTTGATCCTCAAAATGTTAAAATTCTATATTGGCTCAAGCCAGGCTTGGACACCACTGCTCCAGACCAATACCTCCCTCTACCCCTTTAGTAAATGGCTCCCCGCCCATCCATCTACTTTAGCCGCGAAAATTTTATTTTACTAATTAGATGCCATTTTTTCTTTCTTTATTTTTTTTTCTATCTAACTGAATAATACGTTTTATTTTAAGTTCTAATTCTAAAGTCCATTTTTTTCGGTTTAAATATTTTTTTACTTCCCTTATTTGACAAACTACAATCTTCAAACATAGTTACTAGCATTTTTATGTTGAAAAGGAGTAAGTTGCAATTTACAGAACGAAAATCGAGCATTACGCTTCAAAGAACATTTAGAAGTAAACTTTCTTAATACGAAGGGCGACGTGGTTGCAATAAAATAAACTTAGATGGTGAGTTTTATCGTTAATTTCATGCAAATACTGCTCTTTTGATTAAGGAATTTATCTATGTTTGCATTTATAAATATATTGGTATTTAATGTATGCATAATTAAACTAACAGTAAATAGGTTATGTTTGTGAACAATGTTATTACTACTAGTAGAATATGTATGGTACTCACCCAGCGATCCAGGAGTGCCTACGGCGAGTCTCCCTGCCGATCCGCAGCTCAGGAACCTCTAGCCGGCTCATCTCCCCTGGGAGTCCGACCTGGGGGCCAGTCATCTGTTAGCTCAGGATAAAAAGGGCAATCTGGAGCACCGACAGGGGCATGCAACTCAACCACACACGGGGCGCCACAAGCCGAAAACTACCGTGCTCTCTCAAGGTGTACAGTGTAGCGTGTGCTGTTTGCTCTGGTAGATTGATTTCGGAAACAGTAAGCGAACCACGCAGTCTCCCTATCAACCGTATTGCCGGGTGTATAGCGGTTGGGAACATTATCTAGAAACATTATGATCGCAATTATGAACTAGTTACAAAGAGGCCTTTTGGAAGCGCCACTCTCATGATTACCATGAAACTTTGCAATTTTGTAGAAATAAAAAAAATATATGAGCAGTTATTTAATCAGCAAAGGATCGTCATTAAAGGTGAAAACTACTTCTTAAACTACAGAACACTAATAAAAGGTAGATTAGGTTAAATAACTTGAGGAATAAGCAGTTTTTAAGGTTACGAGAAGTGTATAATTCGAAATGGGAGACAAGATATGCCTTTTTGGATCATTAAGTAAAGTATTTAAGTTATAAAATTAAAATTGACAGATGCAGTAATAAAATTCAAAGCCACGACTGGAGATAAAACGTAAATGAGACAAACTTGAGGAATTTATTTGTTTATTGAGGTTTAAATAAATATTTAATAAAAATAAATGAGTAAATGTGCTATATAGATAATGAAATATGACAGCTGCTCGATTTTAAGAAATATCCCATTTTCTTCCACTATGCCTCCGAGGATGATGAGTAATAGATTGTTAAACGAGGTTAGAAACTAGAGGATTTAGTATAAGAATGGAATTCACAATGGAGGTTTGTATCTGTTTCGTTGAGAATCTGCTACATTTATGGATTTAATTAATTGTCTTAGAGCCCACGTACAAGTAAGAATACTTTTTAACTCAAAGTTATTTCATAATATCTGCAACATTATCCTCTTTATGGATAATTTTGTTCTTTAAATTATAATCAGCATTGAGGAATTGACGAAACATTAAAAAAAATTTTATTCAGTCATAATGTACATTTCCATCAACGTAATATTAAGCTTCAATCAATAACCCATACCGATTTTTATTCCGCTGGATTTTAGGATACTATTGATTGTATTTTTAAATCCATAAAATAAAAATAAAAAATGACTATTTTATTGTATTATAAAGATGCCTGTAATGAAATCGGTTACGAATCATGAACGCTTCCTATTTGGTATCCTGTTGATTACTGTTTTAAGAAATTTGCTAAAATATGTAATTTGTGTGGCCCTTCGGCGGTATTATTTTATTTGTTTTGTTAGCACATCTTTATGCACGACCCTTCTTATTTTTAACATATTATATACATCGAATACTTTTGCACTATACTACGATTAATATTTTTTCATTTTAGAATTTGTTTACATGAATGGGCGTAAACACTTTTTTGCTTTAAAAAAAATGTATTGCATGTACCTTCCACCAGAAATCAGCCATTCTGAATTATGCATAAAATACTGGTATGATTCATTATCAGGGATCACGAAAATCTCATAACCTTTTACTTTTTAAATTTTGTATTGCCTTTTCCACTAAAAACGTTTGCATTAATCATCACCAAGATTATATATCATCATTAATTCTACCATATACGTTTGAGAGTCAGTTTTCGCTCTTCGGAATCAACTTTTGTAAATAAAAAAAAGTAAGTAATTTTTTTTTCAGTAAAAACTCTTTTAAATGCTATGCTTTAGTAAAATCGGTGAGCGCTACTTCTCTAAGATTACTTGTTTATGTTGGGGAATAAAGAGGGGCTTGTTAATCGTCAGGATTTAATGATTTTTTTTTTCAAAACATTTGTATGGTATTAAAAGCAAATAAAAAAAAAACAAATAAACAAGTAAAATTAAAATATTAATACAAATTAAATTCCATCAATCTGATTTCTGACATATTATTTTGTTACAATTGTTAACAGGTGCGAATTCGTTATTGGCGACAAAAGAAGAAAAAATCATGAAGTAGGTTCCAAATTACTAAAATAAGGTATTTTAAGAAATATATTGATTATTATTGCATTAATTATTATAATTATAAATAAAAATTTATGAATTAAATTATTTATTTATTTTTTAACCTTACTCATCTACCCAAGAGGATCATTAGCAGCATGAGCTAAATTAGAGAAACATTCAGGAGAGCTTTAAATGTCGATTATAGCGAATGCCTAGTTGGATGAAGCATCAGCTTTGAAGTCGGACATTATAACACAGGAAGAGATAAAGGAACGATAAAGAGGCGAAACAGCTCGAGGTGACGAGGGATATGAATATTTTAGTGGAGCCGAGCCCGATCGATGCTCCTCTTCCGTATAGCTCTTCGCTTTTTGTTCCGTTGCAGGAAGTGCGTCCTTGACCGTTCTTCTGTGGGTTACTAGAAGCCGGTTTACGGTAGGAGCAAGCTGCTATCACGTCACGTGAACTCAAATCAACGACGCGAAATCACGTCACAGGTAAGACGTTTGCGGTTTCTTTGTCTTTCTATGTACACAGGATGGGGCAGAATTAATCGACACATTTGGAAGGGTTTTAAAACCAATCAATGTCTATAGAAACAAACTGGTTTAGCTATAAAAAAGTATATTGAAAATAGCATTATTTCAGTAGATTTAAACATTGCATCTTCCAAATGTCGGCCGTCATTGACCTTTAGGGAATTTTCCATCACCCTTCTTGTCTTTGGTAGAATTACATTATTTTCTTGCCTGATCCTCTCCTATAAATCTTTCCTGCCGGCCAGCCAAAATCACCCGTCAAGTAGATCAATCTTTACCTCATAACTCCAAGCTATTGTTTAGATGTTTGAACGGTGGAACAACATATCCACTGCGTCGATTTCTTCCAACTTAAGATAGTCTCCAAGGCTGAGGATCTCTAGGCCGTACAATAGTCTTCAACATGTGCACGTCATCAGAGTTCACAGTTACCGTTACAACCCTCCTCTCCTCAAAAAAGTACGGACCGATAACACCGGAGCCACCAAAAGTGCCCTCCCGAAATGTGTCACTTATGACTACTAGAAATGACTCGAAAGGTGATAGAAAATTTCCGCTAACGTTTTGGAATTGATTTGGCAATGCGTATTCAATAACTATTGTTTTGGATGTACTTTTTGAAAATAAAATCAGTTTTTTACTAAAAACATGTGTTAGTTTAAAATGTGTTAGTTTCTGCCCCATTCTGTATACTGCCACAGTAATGCATATATTCACGCATATCACGTCTCGTCGCGACCTAGGACAGCTAGGATTTGTTTTCTGCAGTATCTGCATATTTTGACGTAAACATTTATCCCGCTCCTCTTTATTTTGTCCATTGATACTAATTATTCAATGAAAAGACGGGCGGTTCAGTTAAGAAACGCACAGTAAGGTTATTACCTAATTAGCAGCAAAACAAATTAAACCTTAATCCTTTTAAGCAATACAAATTGAAAACAAGATATTAAAAAAAAAAAAAGCTAGAAATCTGTACATCTACATGAAAAATTCAATACAAAGCACTATTGTACTGCAATTTTCATGACACATTAGACCGAAACATCAGAACACATAAAATCAATCACATTACAGTTCGTTTCTTTCCTAACCGCATCCGCAACCATCTTCTATTTGATTACATCTATAGATGATATTAATTATTATGTTATATATCATAATAATTAAATGAGTACCATTGTTAAGAACTGAAAAGTTTTTGACAAAAATTCGTTTTTACTGAAACAGGTTAAAAAAACATTTTATCAGTTAAAAAAAAATATAATAATCTCCGGGAAGGCGTAGAAATAATATCAATAATATATATATATATATATATATATATATATATATATATATATATATATATATATATATATATATATATATAAATCCCCAATGTAGAAAAAAGTTAGAATAACTGATATGACAGCCCAGTGAAGAAAATTAAAAACTGCAAAACAGGTTTTATTCCATTAATTAAAAGTAATGACTTACCTACTTCTATTTTTTTTTATTATTATAGAGAAATTAATAATGTTTTAAATTTAAAACATTTTACATAGAACTTTTATTTTATGACTCCTATTTTATAACACATTATATAAAACATTCTTAATACAGAACTTTTAGATATTCTAACGTAGTATTTTACATTTTATTTTCATTTTGCATTGCTTAGCTCTTCCAACTGACTCCAAGTAAACGCAAAAACCCTTTTTTGTTATGTGAATTTTCCTACCCACTTTTTTTTTTTTTTTTTTTTTTCTCCTTTACAAACAATGATAGAGAAATAACTGATTCAGTCAAAGTTCAGCAACTTTATCAATTCAACTTGCTCAGACGGAAGGAATTAAGTGATTTGGTAAATGCGAGAAAAGTGTACAATGGTAGCTCTTAAACGAATACTATGAAATTTAAAAAAAAAAAAAAAAGTTGACGGTTTATCATGCTTCCTCTTTCTTCGTCGGTCCAGGAAGTGAAAACATTTTAAGATATTATTTAATCCAGCTGATTTAGACCAAGTTATATTTAACTCGTTATATATATATATATATATATATATATATATATATATATATATATACTTTAAAAGTTTAAAATAAATTGTAGTACAAAATATCGTGAGACATCTTTGTTGCTGGGGAGCAACAGTTGTTAGGGATGAGTGGACCAATTAGTTTGTTCCTCATTACTACAATGACACTTGTTTTCTCCGGCATCTAATAATGACGTCATAATCAACAGGTTATATACATTGAGTTAGAACCTATCAACATGAAAAATGAAAGTATAAACAATTTTCACGCCCAAGGTCAACAATAGTAAAAGTGGGTCAGAACAAATTTAAAAAAAAATCAATTAATTAAAATTTCAATAAATTGATAAATATATAAAATAATTAATTTCAACAATTAGATTTCTAACGGAATTTTAAACTTAATAGTTAATAAATGTCCAGAAAAGAAAAAAAAATTGGTACTACTTTTTTTAAAAATTTCTGCAGAGGATTTTTCGCTTTCTGAGACATAGCAACACTAGCACACAAACACATGGCAACTATTTATCTACAAAGCTCCTCATTCACAGAATCTATGGAAAAAATACACGATAAAACCTCGTAAAATGTGGCGACAAGTTACCCACTAATGGATTTTTTGCATCTTAAAACATTATAATAACCAATCCATTAATGAATATAACAGTGAATAAATAACCAGTAAAATTATGACAAAAAATCCAAAAACTTGTCCAAAAAAAAAAATTCTATAAATGATTGTATTTTCTGATGTTTGCTGACGTTCTATATATCGTCGTCCCCATGGTAAAGTTACGAATGTGAAAATCACTTCTTTTCAGGAGAACAAAAAACTGTTTACAGCTAAAAGAGCCTATTTCAATTGTTATAATTTTTTTTTTGGTGTATTTCTTTTATCTCGTAATTTCATGTGGAAATATTGCTTAACCCTTATAATTGTTACTTATGGAAACTTCAGACTTCTTTAAATTTTTCATAAAGTTCACGTTTTTCATAAAAATACAACTGGGGTTTCAGCACTTTCTAATGCCGTAATTTTTTCTTAATAAACTTTTCTACAGGCTTCAAAATATTGTAGAAAAACATCAAAAGATCGAATTTTTCACATTCGTAAGTTTAAAAAAGGATCTACGATATGTTCTAATGTTTAAAATATATGTAAGCATTATGATATTACAAATAATTCATAATCGAACTTGTTAACTAACTAAATATACCAAAACCAATGATATTACTTTAGTAACTAGTTGATTCTTATAATGTTTTAGCGTATTTACATAAGTAAATAAATAAGAAAAAATAAGCAATGCTTGGGGATTCGGAATGGCTTGCTTGAAACTCCTTAAGCTATGTCCACACTGGTCGATTTTCGGGGCGCTTTTGTTTTCGACATCGCTACATAACCCTTCCACATCTTGAACATTTAAGTTTATAAAATATTTCTATATTTCATTATTACCTCTAGAAATTTCCAGACTCCAAAACACAAAGCCTCAAATCTCTAAAATATAGGCAACCAACTAGCCAATCAACGTTTCGCCAATTCAGGCATCATCAGGGCATACGCCAAAAATCATACTTATGAAGGCTGAACACAGCACATCTCACATCAACCATCCAGAAAGACGCATCAAACAGAGACAGCACATCACTCCAAGACATCCAATCACACACTGAAGGCAAAGGGAGGTAACATAAAAATGGCTGAGAAGGTTATATTCAAAGAGCTGATCAACAGAAAACAGCAAATACACATAGAAAACAACTAAAAAAGGGCCTGAATATGAATTTATATACAAATAAATAATAAAGACAATTTAGAACTATAAGAAGCAGAAGAAAAAAAAATTTTCTAATTGATTGTAGTAATTAATTTATGTATTTTGTTGAGCTTTTGCTCTTATATACTTAGATAATAATGTATTCATATAATCTGTAAGTTATCTATACATCAAATCTGTAGTTGTTTTTTTTTCTGGTTGTATTTAATTTCAGTGTAAATTTAAAAAAACAAATTATCTAATAAGTTGAGTTGTTCAATAGAATAATTATTTTATTTTTACCGACCAAAAAAAAGTGCTAAAGCAATATTACAACCAATAAGAATACAATCCTAATAGGAATACATTAACGAATCGTAATAAAAAAAAATAATATATTAACGTGTTTTTGGCTTTATTGTCAATTTAGGAAATTTGGATGATTACAAGAATCGACTTAATATTTTTTCTAATATCACGATTAAATACATTCAATTTAAATGGCATTATATGTATATTCATTAGTTTAAAAAAAACATATATTCAATATTCATAAAAGTAAACATATTTATCATAAATTAATTAGTTTGTGAATGTAAAGAAGACACAAAATAAAGAGAGAATTAGAAACCAATTTTCATTCAAGGCCGGAGTTAGCGCCTAATAGCACAATTACCTTGAAATCTGTTTTGTTTTCTTTTAAAAATATATAAAACATGCATTCGGCTTCTAACTTATCTCACGTCCACACACGTTTGGTTATCAACAATGGTTTTCAGAAATTAGTTTACTGCCTTTAGAAGAACATTATATAGTTTCAGAACTAGAAAAAAAAAAATGATATCACTTTCACTATTTATTAATTGATTTAGTTTGCTCGATAAATATCGCGCCAATTACTAAAACCTGTATACAAGAAAAAAAAAAAAAAAACACTCTAATCCAAAGTGCGAAGACAAAAAACTGACAGACATCATTCCCCTTTTTATATAAAACGAAATAATACAAAGGATAACAATACAAAGGATAACAATACAAAGGATAACAATACAAAGGATAACAATACAAAGGATAACAATATAAAGAATATACGACAGAATCAGGAATTATCAATATTTATGTGAATATTATAACTACCATTGATTTCGAATAATTATATAATTATAATAATTAACTGTTTAAATAATTAAATGTAAATTTATTCAACTGAAATAAACTGTAATTAAAAATATAATCGAAGTAGATTGAATTAATTTACATAATTGTATAAGTAAAAAAAAAAAAAAGTTATTATAAAGTGGGTGAACATTTTCATATTATTATATTTTCAGGAAAATTAACGTATTGAAACTTCCTTTCTTTGCATTGTTCTTTGTTAAATCACTTTGAGCAACGTTTCGGGCCCATATTGCCCATTTTCAAGCCTGCCATCTACAGTCTATTTATAAATGAGAGGCTTTTAAATGTGCAAAATGCGTTCAAAACGTTGCCTATTGTGATTCAATAAAGAACAAAATATAGAAAGAAAGCTTGAAAGGGTTTATTTTCCTGAAAATATGATAATATAAAAATTAATTTACAATTCTTTAAAATAAAAAATAAGTATGATCATTAAGAATTGATTACAGCACAACTAATTATTATAATAATTATAACCTAAGACGGACCCTTCATTCTATGTCTCAGTCGATCCCGTATATTCGGCACTCATTATATAATGTAATTATATATTATATATTATATTATTATTATATATTATTATATAATATTAATTTATCACTGTTCCAGCTACCATTTTTTCTATAGGCTTAACCTAGCGCTGCATTTAATAGGCGAGTCCGTAGAGGGTTTCTGCAATGCGAAAAATGAAATTGGAGCTTTTATTTGTTTAACTTGTTTCTATGAACACAAACGTGTAAAAATCAAAAATGCTAATACGAGTGACTTCGGGAGAACTAATGCCTGCCAAAAAACCTCGAAATTTTAGGACATTTGTGACACTTTAATTCCTAAACGATGAATTCAATCGAAAAATGTAAAGCATTAAATTATGCTTCGAATGAGTACTACAACATAATAATAGTACCAAGTCGTGTTGTCGAAAACCATGATCATGAAACGTCGATTTTGATCAAAAACTGGTTCTTGGAAATGCGTTCTCTAAGAGAAAAACTCATGTGATAAAAGTTGTTGAGTTTCGAATTATCAAATCACTGTGTATCAAACTTTTAAATTTCGTCAAGTTCTACTCTCGAAATAGGCCATCTCTCGATCTCCGGGATTGGCATATTCGCTCAATAGAGATATCATTTTGGATTGCAAAAAATGGAGTCATTTTGGTTTTCAGGTATGGTTTATGTATTGCCCCAACCGTGAAAAATCCAAATTTTCGACCTCTACTACTTGTGCGTTTTCCACCATGAGTTTTTATCTTGAAGGACCCATTTTCAAGACTCGTTCATAGCACTCTATCTCAGCTTTTGACAAATTGGAAAAAATTGTATCTTAAATTTATCGATTGAATGCACCGTTTAGGAATTATAGGCGAAAAATCAAATAGAAGCCTAAAGTTCCGAGTTTTTTTTGGGCTGTCAAAAGTTTTCCCGAACTTACCAGTGTTCGCATTTTGGTTTTTTACATGTTTGAACCCATATATGCAATTTAATAAAATAAAAGCATAGATCCCTCGTTTGCTCCTCAACTAACTGGCCTATCATATTGGCAAATAGTTTGTAACTAGGTATCAGCTTTAAAAAAAATTGAAACCTTCCACTACCAATAGTCATTTGCCTTCGCCTGATATCACTTTGGCAAACAAGGCAGTATAATTAAAACCCAGTTTGAGTCGTTCGCCTTGTGAGCTTTTGTGTTGCTATTTTTATTCACCACATCCACTACAAAAATATTAATCTCTAATACATTTATTTACTTGAAATCAGCGTGTGCTGCTTCATTAATGTCTATATTTTTGTAAATATATAACAAAAATATTAATAAACTTATTTCAAAGTACGCCCGAGCTCGACAACGGTAAAGATCTGGCGCAAATGGATTAGGCACGCTTTCCCGCTGAGCGGGTGCTGACGTGAGGAGCTTAGTATATGTCTGCAGGCTTTCCAAGCCTCAACAAAGAGCATTATAATAAGTTTTGTTGATAAAATTATAGCATCAATATTTTCGATTCCTATTGAAAAAATATAATTATGATAACTTTTTTTTTTCCAATAGTACATTTTATGAAATAAAGAATGAAAAAAAAAAAATATTAAAAAATGCACTATTATCATCTCCGGAGGAACTTTGGTCGACTCAATTCTGGAACATATTTCTTGTTACTGACAACAAAAGAATTAACCAAACGGTAAGTAATTAATAAACAATTTTTGGTTACTAAATCACCAGATTTCACGTGGAAATACTTTTAAATCGATATGAAAAATCCTACTATTCATACAACAGAGAACCGAAAGATTCCTGATATAATTTTTGCTCATTATGGGTAACTTTGGGGTAGTCGGGATTTAAAAATATAAATATTTATGCGGGCTTATTGTTAATGCCTTTATTTAGTTTCCTCTCTCATTTTGCCTGTAACATCACTTTAGCCCACTATAGACAGTTTAACCATTTATAGCCTCTTTGTAACCAATTTGTTGGCAATAGAGAATTGGCTGTTGTTCAGGAATTGACAAAAATTTTATTAAATCTCCTTTTTCTCAGTCCTCTGTTATTATCAGAGAATATCGTGTAACTAGTTAAACAATTATTAGCGTTATCGCAATGATTTTATCACTTGATCAATTCCTATATTGAAACGTTTTGAAGGATGAACTCAATATGATATAAACTCATTCAATATACCGGGGCAACATAAGCACTTTACGATAACAACAGTTAGTCTAAGAGAAAAATGGTAGAGGAAAAATCGTAGAGCGCAACTGTTTCTCTTGGAATACATTCTTTTAGCTTTGACTCTTTTAGCACTTTTTAGCTTTGACCCAACGTACAGGCCAGACGCATGTCCAAACTGTGAGGTTCACAAATGACCCCGTTATGCTGTTCATTTTAAAGGGCAGTAAATGTTGAAACGAATGGTGCGAACCGAATTTCGATAGCTTTAATTATTTGTAATTTTATTATTTATTTTATAATAATTTTATAATCATTTTTTATTATTTTACATTTATTAGAAAAAATACTGTAATTGACGGTTCGATATTATTTTTATTAAATTGTGAGTACGAAAATACGTCGTAATCATGGATCATCTGTTTTCCCGTAAAATGAGAAATTATCCCCTACCTCTCCTCCCTTTTAAAAGATATCTGAATAATTTGAGTACTGTAAGGTAAATAAAGGTTATAGCTTCCACTTCGCTTAGATCTAAAATTAAAGACATTTCTGATCAGAGTGATACAAGAAAATATCTTTAAAATATGTCCTAATATTACTCCGGTTTACTGTATATAGGTAGGTACATGAGTGACCAAGAACCTAGGAAGTTAAGTGTAGGGAGACCAACCATGTTCAGAAATTTTTTATTTAATTAGTGAAAATGGATACAAAATTATACTATTGTTTTATGTAGTACTGTCGTGTACTTTACAGTACTTTTACTACTCTATTAAATACAAGACAATACCAATGCAATAAAGACGTAAAAATATTACAACACATTTTATAACATACGATGTTTCAAATTATTAGGGAAGTTAAAAACAGAAAAAAACAAAAGTACTTCCTCTGCTTTCTTCATTTAATTTGCCTTTGATTTTTCATTTTAACATTTTTGTTAAAATTAAGGGGAAATAAAATAATTAATAGCGAAGTGTTTATTAAAAAAAAAAAAAGATTTCTTTTTCTGTAATAAAGTACGATAAAAATTCATTCAAAGTTCATTAGATCACATTAATGAGACACCTTTTGTTGCTCTTTTTTCATAATGTTTTTCAGAATCACGGTAATCAATTTCTCATGTCCAAAAACACTTGTCCTAAAAGTGCATGCGAAATCCTTCTGCGAGATTTCAAGATCAATTTTTCAGGCTGACATAAATACATACAAACATACTAAATGAATTATTCACATTTTGCTTATTATTTAGATATGCATTTTATCTAGCCTTTTGTGTTCTTCATTTTTTTTTTTTTTTTTTAAGAAATTCACGTAAGGAGTGTTTTCATATGGCACAAAATTTTCTTTAGTGAGCGGATCATTAGTGAATATCGACATAATACCAGCAAAATATTGTAAATTCTTATTTATTTCGGTATCAGGTACGATGTTTTTCAAGAATACTGCCGATGTATTATAAAGAGATAAAACAATGGCGTAGGTTATTTAAAAAAAACAATTACCGAAATTGAAATTAATTTTAGCCTTGAGAACTAAACATTGTTCCAATAATTAAAGTAATTTAGCTTTCCTGTATTTTTAATGACGTTATATTTATAAAATTCACAATCAATTCTTTAATAAAATCACTTAAAAATGAAACAGTAATGTATTAAATGTGATGTTTTTAATTAAGAAATTGTTCTCATTTATTGAAGACTTAAAAATATTAATAATGAAAATTATTTATAATCAGAGATAACTTTTACATTTACATAGGATGATTTTATATTTATTCTTAATGTAACTAGGAATTGGAATGAATCAATGGAAGGAACACATTGATAAAGTTTTTTTATTTTCATAATAAGAAAATAAGATCATAAATTCAAATTTATTTTTTAAAAAAATGATTCTTACTTAAAAATTTGTCTAGTGAATATTATTTCGATTATTTAAAATTAATTATAATCAAGGATATTCACTTGCTTCATTATGCATCCGTATAGGCTTTTTTTTTTCACAATTCATTGTAAGGAATGGAAGGGACACATAATTTTTTTTTTTTATCCGTAAAAAAAACATTCTAAATGATTTTTACGACAGGATTTTAAAAATTTAAGAAAAATTACAGCTATTTATTTTTTAATTTTTACATTAAAAAATGCATGCACTAGGGGCAGCACATATCAAACGAATCTACGGTTTTTGCACGTTGAATAAGACCCAAAAGAAATGCTACGAGCTGTGTTATGACAAAAAAAATTGTTGTATCTGTTTTTTTATGATATCTTTGCTGGAAACAATGTCTAAATTATTAATATAAAAAAAATAAAATAAATAATTTTAAAAAATACTATCCTGCAAATGTTTATAGATCTGTTTTAGTTTACTCAAGTATTATTACCCAACTATCACAGATTTTTTTTTTTTTTTTTTTTTTTTTTTTTTTTTTTTTTTTTTTTTTTTTTTTTTTTTTTTTTTTGAAACCGTCAACAAAACACTCTATCACATATATCACACTCTATTCTATATAATAATATTCCAATCCTTAGAAGTTGGGGCGACAAAAACATTTTTTTAAATATCTTTCATTGGACTGGTATGAAGAAAGAAAAGTTGTAAAATATATGAGGTATCTTAAACAACATTTAATGATTATGCCTTGGGCCCATAATTTAAGAAGTTATTTCGAAGCTCATTTATATAAAATTGTAAAGCTATCATGCCAATGCTTAGTGACTTAAAAAAAAAAAAAAGAAGAAGAGAAAATTGAGATACGGCTTAAATTACATTGAAGATATTTCAATATAAATGTATTATTTTTATTTATTTTTTAACTACACATATTTATTCATAACTGAGAAAAATTAAAAAAAAACAACAAATGAATTAGTGACTAACTTAACGACGTATAAAAAATGTTAATTCTCATAATAATTATAATGTGTAAATTATTTATAAACTAATAATTACAGAAATACGCTAGTTACGTATTCTGAACATAATTACTATGATTCTTATTTTTCTTATACTACGATTCTTATTTTTCCTTTACTTCATAAGAAAGATTGAATTTGAAATTTTGAAAAAAAAAAAAATGGCCTATTACAGTAATACAGTAAATGGTAAAAAATTGCCATTATATCAGCGAATCTTAATTTTAGAATTCTAAGATGAGAATTATATAAATATACATTTATTATTTTGCCGCAGACGCTTTGGTTAAAACAATAAAAACCAATATTTTAATTACCTTAAGTTTAGCTCCGCTTTACTTATCTGTTGAGATTTTTCCTGTTCTTCATTATGAAGTCGTGTCCATTCTCCAACGAAACATGTTTTACGCAATGCCTTTTTGTTTTTCGAATTCATTAACGTATTGTTCTTCCAATTGGGCGGTTGGTCATGCCTAGCATCCATAAGCAAAATAAGGCAATTCACTATGTTTTTGGACTGTAGGAAAACGACTGTATGAAATCCTTTTTCTACAAGTTAGTATTTAATTTTTTTTTCCTATAATAGAGATTAATCAAAGTAGAAGTCCAATACCAACAGGGGGTTAGACCGAAATGTCGATGGGTGCAGTTGCGTACGGAGGGGGAGGAGATCAGAATGATATATCCTCCCCCAAATTTACGAAAATTTTAATTTTCATACCCACCGACATAAGATTTGTATTTAGAGAAATATTTTTGGTTTACTTCAACAATAGTTTTTCATCCAATTTTCATGCCTATTCTTAAAACATGCGCCAAATTTGATGATTATAGACATTTAGGTGATATGTGCCTTCTTCTTATAAATACCGCCTCCCACCAAAAATAATTTAAATTCACCTCAGAAAAAACGTCGCCATGGATGGATAGATCTGATCTCGTAGATCTTCGTTTTAACGAAGTGCAGTTGTAGAAATTATGAAGGAAACTTGCTGGTGGTATCAGCATAACTTCGGATTCGTTAATTTGATAGGATCAATTAGATACTTTGAAACTTCATTTTCTCCAAATACCTGTAATTTGAAGGGTGCTGTCCCAGCTTCTTTCTAATTTCCCAACTTTAATTCCCCTTGAAAGGCGAAAGGCACCAAAGCGCCTTTGTGTTAACTTGTAATTTGGATCTTGATCATTTTGATGCGACGCGCCCTTCCCTTTCTTTTTTTTACAACATCAGCTTTTTCTCTTAATAACCACGTCAGTAATTTTATTGATATACTTTTGCAATAAAAGCGGCTTGTTATAGATTTTCTCAATTTATGGAATACTGTTAAGTCACCATATCAAAATGATGTACCAAACCCATTCATGTCACCTTCCACATTTCAGGAACGAAAAAATACGATGTTATTTGACACACACGACTTCAAGGCAATTCACGAGGCAATGGCGAAGTAGAGGGGGATGCTGGGGACGGATAAATTACAAAATATAAGTAATTTCAGTGGACGAGATAAAATAACGAAATGGCCCCCCTTCCAGCAGAGTTTGCGAGCGTTCTCAAAATGTTATCAGATGCGATAGATATGGCAAAAAATCTCAAACTCATGCTTTTAATTTTATTTCCTGTTCGGCTAATATTTAAATAATGGCCTAAATATGATTGTGCTCTGCAACATTTTACATAAACAAATTTAAAGATTATTTTAACAGGGAAAGAGGCGCAAATAAACCATGCTTTAATTTGCTAGTTTTCTATTGTCTAAAAATGATCGTTCAAAATAATTTAGATTATACTATACAACGCGGAATCGTTTATCTTGAACTCGGTGTATGAATGATTCTCTGGTACTGTTAAATTTTGTAGCGGCAGCAAAAAAATAAATAAATAAAAGTCAATTATATAAGAAATAAGGTGGTTTAAATTTTAATCTTACTTTATATTTTTTATTTTCCGTATTGACTCCTAAAAAGCCTTTTGTGACGTCATACATAACCTCAAACTATCTTATAGATTCATCTAGTATCAGGAAATTGCACTTTAAGCTGATAAGCGCGCTCTATTTGGTTATATCTTTGTGAAACAAATTGAAATTTTTTATTTTATTATCCGGGAACATTAGACTAATATTATTTTTTAAATATTGCACCTACTTCTATTAAGAAGGATAACACTTTGATCAGGTAATTTAAATAGAAATACTTCTAATGTGATTTATAGCATGCAGCGAACTGATATGGTTTAAATTAAAAAGTCTGGCACTTAAAGTTTTACAGCCACATTTAACAATTTCATTGGGCACAAAATTTATAATTTTATTAGTAATTTTATTTACAATTATATATGATATCTCATATATAACTGATGTAATAGCATCACAGCGTTTGAATTAAATGTATGAAGATGATGGGCTCGATTTAGAATCAGGCCTCAATGGACGCTTAAACCTTAGGCCGAGATGTAGATGGGAGAATTGTGGGCGGCAAACGATTTGACGGAGTGCAGTTAACAACGGCATGAGGTAATATAACATACTAAGCTGCAATACCACTAACTTATTATTTCTTCGGATATTTAAATTCTCATATAAATATTCAATAAAAATCACGAAAAATCATTAATATTTACTAATGATAATTACAGTTTATATTTTCTCCTTAATATAATAGTGAATCATTGCCGGCGAATAAGCTCCTGCTATATAATATTATTTGCAGTAGTAATTATAATAATTATAATTTAATTAATATATTAGTATTTATTTTTAATAAATATAATCAAACTAAAAAAAAGGTTAAAAATTATTATTATTATATACAGAAATTCTTTTTGTTAATTTGTGTCAGTATAAAAGAGACTTGTAACGAAAGTGATATTTTAATATAATTTTATATATTAAATAGGATTCATAATAGTTGTCTGACGAGTTTAAGATTTATAATAATTCGCACGTATAATACAGCAGTTAGGTCCATTAATATGTTTTTATGAATGACCGTGCACATTAGTAATTCACATAATTAACTGATTCACTATATACATTTATCGACTTTAAAATAGATGAAATTGCTTTTGAAATAAACAAAACATCGCCTACAATTTAGGAATGTACAGTGGTTATAAATTTATTATTAAATAGCTGCAATAAATCACATTTAATTTCACAGGGGATTTTTAATGTTGTTTCAAAACTATTTTCCAACGTAAAAGGTTTTACTGCATTAATCCTTATCTATGGCGTTGTTTATAGACCGTGAACGAATACAAGGGCAATCGTTTTTCCCGAACGCGCTTGATTTTGAAATATTTCCGAATTTTCTAGTTTTTTCTTGGCAATTTTTTTTTTAAAACTAATATTCTATTTAAGCCTTAATGATATTTCTTTAACAGTTTTTTGAAATATGTTTGTTGTTGATTGAATGTCGATAGGCGAACTAAAGACAAATTTAAAATAAAAATTTACAATTTTAGATAATTATATATACTTTAGAAATACTTAAGAAACCTTTTTATTGGGGTCTGAAAAATAAATATTTTCATATATTTTTATTACGGCACCGCTCTATCATAAAAATAAGTGATCTTGATGAAAATTACATAAATAATAGATCTGTATTTTCTCTTTATTTTATCACCTGAAGTAAATGTGCTCATTATAGGGCGATGTACAGAGCTATTTTCCTAGGATAAAAGCCAAACTGCATGGTTTCCAAGACCAAGTAGGTCATATGAGCCAATAAATTTTGACACTTGTGCAATAAAGAGGCCTCAATGAGCACGGATGTATTTTGAGAAATTCACTAAAAAGATTTCTTGGCAAGAATAGACATGAGAATTGTAACAATAACAAATGAGAATTTACAAAGCATAAAAATTGTATATTTTTAGCCGTTGCAATTATTTTTATAGAATACCTAGAAAAATCATTATAAAAATATCAATAGAAATGTATAGGATAATCTTACTGTCATTCAACTTTCAGAATTTTAAAAGAAAACAAACATATAATTTATTAGGAATCAAAATTTAAAACACGCGAAAATGGCAATTTTTACATTCCCACAATCTCGATATTAATTGAAAAAACGCTGAATAAACACAATGGTTTATTATTTCCACTTAGTAATATTAATAAATTATCTATTCTGACCAAGTAAAAAAAAATGAAGCAATAGGCTCCAAAGGAAAAGAAATTATAAAAGAAATAATCCAAGGAAAGATACAGCAGAGAGATACGAGGAAGTCAGAAGCCCAATAGATAAGTTAGGAGGCGTAGGGCCACGATGACTAGCCGCCCGGAGAATCATTCTAAGAAGTTCATTACGCTATATCTCAGCTAATAATGGTCCAATTTAAGTGATTTTTTGGTTCCTTTTTTAGGGAATTTCATTAGCTTTCGTTTAAATACAATAAAATACAAATATGTGGATGGATTTTTATTTATTCGATATTTGGATTCTACAGATAGAAATTATTTTATTTTTCGTTTTTTCTTATTTTGATGCCATGATTCCAAAACTCCTTACATTTCTCCTCTATGTTTATAAATGGCCGAGTTATGGGCATATAACATCGTTAATCGACAATTATTATAGATTTGTTGTTTTTCATATTTATTTTATTTTTTTTATTGCCTTGTTACGCTGATTCCGAAACACCTTACTACTTTAATTATTTCCTCTCTATCTTTATAAATGGCCGAGTTGTGGGTATATAAGATCTTCCATCGGTAATTATACAGATTTTTGTTTTTCATTTTTTTTTTTTTTTTTTTAATGCCTTGTTATGATGATTTCAAAACACCTTACATTTCCTCTGTATCCTTATAAATGACCGAGTTATGGACTTATGAGATCTCTAATCGGCCGATATTTTGAAACAAACAGACGGATGGTAATGTCGAGTTCCGAGCATCATTCCGGGCTGACCTGACATTTGTACCGAATCTCAAGAAAATCGGTCCAGTAGTCTCGGAGAAAAGTCGCGGACGGCGTACGGCGTACGAACGGATTTTTTTTTATTCGATATTTGGATTCTACGTATCTTGAAAGGTAAAACATCAAATTTTGGGGGGAAGAATGTTACAATTTTTTTTTCCTTGGTCGATTCCAAAGGTCTATTATTGAATATTGCTTGAAAACATATAGATATAGATATAGATAAAATATAGATATAGATATACATATTTATTTATATATAGATTTCCACCTAAGTCCGATTATGAAATATTATAAACCTACAACTAAAAGGAGTATTTAGCATATAAAATAGTATATAGTTTTAAAATGGTCAAAAATTTTTTTGAAAAGGCCGAAACGCTACAAAAAAATAAAATAACTTGACTATGTAATAAAGTTTTTATTAATAAATGTGTAATAAAGTATAATAAAGGGATTAAAATGGCCTATTATCTTTTTATCTGAACTGATTAATTTAATAAAATAAATTTAAATCTCATTAGATAATGAACAAACATAATATTGTTGTAGATCACATTTTTGTAATAATTTTCCAAAAGTGGATATATTGACTTTTGTTAGAAAACTCCTCAAATGTCTTAATATGAAATTTCCTAAAGGTTAACTTTAAATAACACCGATTATTATTTGATAAAATATTTTTAAACAAAGAAGAGGAATTAATTCATCACTTATCGATTTATCATCGCGTTTATTATTTGTGAATATGTCTATTATTTGTTTTTATTTATTGTTGACTTGAACATGTTGACTTATGAGCGCATTATCTTATACATATTTCCATTATGTAATTAAACAGTTTAAATCTGATATATAACTTTTTATTAATAAATCTTCGAATGGACCTTAATGTGTTGTATCTATATGGATCATTTAACTATATGAAATTATCGTTTCATTCAGAACCGATTTTAACATGTTTACATACCTTAATAAAATCGATGCAATATATTACGGTTTAGTTTATAAATAAACAAATACTATTGACAAATTACATGATAATTTATAAAACAAATAGTCCAAATACAAATAAGAAGACAAAACAAGCCACAATTCCACTTACGCTTACCTCTATGTTGATTTGCTTTAGTATAATAATGATAACATTTGTATAATTTATTTTGGTAAAGTTTAACGGATTTTTTAAAATTTATTTTGAATCGATTGAAAAAATCCTTGTGTTGTATCAATTACTCTATAATTTATATTTCCGTGGATTTTGAACTAGAAAAGCTAATTTTAATTTTAAACTGAAAAATGAGTAAGTAGTAAACGGTAGTTTAATATTTTAAAAAATCTAAAATAATCTATAAGTAAAAATAATCAAAATATAATAATGGAAGTGAGGTTAATCTAAATTCCGACGAACTGAAAGCTTTAAACTTGGGCATTAATTTGTTCTTGAATTAACATAATTAATAAAATAAGAATTACAATATTTTTTAATATAAAACTTAATTTATTAGGAAATGAATTGTTTGACATAAACGTTTAAAAAAAGATATTTTAAAGATACATCCAGTGAAGAAAAATGTTTCCTATCATAATGATTTATAATAGAGTATATGCGCATTAATATTTGTCAACAATAGTTAATCAAAAGTTAATTATATGATCAGTTATTCCAGCAAATACTTTTGATTTATTAAATAAATAAATCGAACGCTTGAAATAGTTTAAACAAAATCTTTTTTTTCTGCATGGAGTGTGTAAGTGTATCATTTAAAAAATAAAGAAAGAAAATAATGAAATATTACTACACGCCATGTGAATCACAGGAGTTTAAATGGAAACAAAATAATATTATCAGCACCAAACACAACGACGAACACAATTAAGATCGAATTAACAATCGATTTTCACTCACTTGCCCAGCGAAACCACGACTCACCACGCCAGTGCGCCGGCACAACACTGACAACTAACTGCAAGAGTGGGGGGGCTGGGCTATCAGTAATGGATAGCTCACGTAAAATATGGCCGGAAAATCACGTACCAACTAGTAAATATCTTCTTTAAGTAGCATATTTACTAGATTTTAACATATTTGTCCTTGTATTCGACCTGTATGGCGTTGATGCATCAATATATCGGACAAGTATGCATTGTTTAATTTACATTAAACTGACTTTGATATTAAGTTTGCTATAAGACCAAAGCGCAAATATGTTAATATTGAAATAATTTACACTAGATGAACTTGAAGAAAAAAGATTAAACCTCGGAGTACCAAGGCTCTCATGAAACGCTAATGACACGTTCTTTTGGGACTCAAACTATTTTTTTCACTTTAGAACTCGTATTAATGAACAAGAAGTTAAAACTTGGTACTTCAACTTATTTTTGGGAGCAGATAATGAATTTCACCTTTTAGTTTGGTTTTCATTTTGCCTGTGCCCAAAAATAGATAAAAGTTGCATGCTGTTTTTTCTTCATAGGTTGTAACCACAATAGAGTATCAATTACTCTATAATTTATATTTCCGTGGATTGTGAACTAGAAAAGCTAATTTTAATTTTAAACTGAAAAATGAGTAAGTAGTAAACGGTAGTTTAATATTTTAAAAAATCTAAAATAATCTATAAGTAAAAATAATCAAAATATAATAATGGAAGTGAGGTTAATCTAAATTCCGACGAACTGAAAGCTTTAAACTTGGGCATTAATTTGTTCTTGAATTAACATAATTAATAAAATAAGAATTACAATATTTTTTAATATAAAACTTAATTTATTAGGAAATGAATTGTTTGACATAAACGTTTAAAAAAAGATATTTTAAAGATACATCCAGTGAAGAAAAATGTTTCCTATCATAATGATTTATAATAGAGTATATGCGCATTAATATTTGTCAACAATAGTTAATCAAAAGTTAATTATATGATCAGTTATTCCAGCAAATACTTTTGATTTATTAAATAAATAAATCGAACGCTTGAAATAGTTTAAACAAAATATTTTTTTTCTGCATGGAGTGTGTAAGTGTATCATTTAAAAAATAAAGAAAGAAATTAATGAAATATTACTACACGCCATGTGAATCACAGGAGTTTAAATGGAAACAAAATAATATTATCAGCACCAAACACAACGACGAACACAATTAAGATCGAATTAACAATCGATTTTCACTCACTTGCCCAGCGAAACCCCGACTCACCACGCCAGTGCGCCGGCACAACACTGACAACTAACTGCAAGAGTGGGGGGGCTGGGCTATCAGTAATGGATAGCTCACGTAAAATATGGCCGGAAAATCACGTACCAACTAGTAAATATCTTCTTTAAGTAGCATATTTACTAGATTTTAACATATTTGTCCTTGTATTCGACCTGTATGGCGTTGATGCATCAATATATCGGACAAGTATGCATTGTTTAATTTACATTAAACTGACTTTGATATTAAGTTTGCTATAAGACCAAAGCGCAAATATGTTAATATTGAAATAATTTACACTAGATGAACTTGAAGAAAAAAGATTAAACCTCGGAGTACCAAGGCTCTCATGAAACGCTAATGACACGTTCTTTTGGGACTCAAACTATTTTTTTCACTTTAGAACTCGTATTAATGAACAAGAAGTTAAAACTTGGTACTTCAACTTATTTTTGGGAGCAGATAATGAATTTCACCTTTTAGTTTGGTTTTCATTTTGCCTGCGCCCAAAAATAGATAAAAGTTGCATGCTGTTTTTTCTTCATAGGTTGTAACCACATTGAAAAAAATAAAAAAAAATACGACTAACCCTATTCGTCCTAAGGGACGGAATATACTTGCATATCTGCATTGGTAGGTAGTGAAATTTACATCTCGAACGAAACTCCACAAACTTCTGATAATATGTTAATTTATCTATTGTATGTTTAAACGCACAGATACATGGATCTTCCTGTATTTTGACATGCATAGATGCATGGGACGGAATGTACTTGCAAGGAGCCGTTACGTGATGTGGAAGGTACCCGATTACTACACCAAGTTTCAACGTTCATAGACGTATACTTCACTAGCGACCCACCAATATCTTTTAGTATATATGCATGTGCATTCCCAAAGGACGGATAGGGTTATTTCCGTAGAATGTTATTTAAAAAAAAATTAAATTATCTTTTATTTTAACGTTTTTATTAATTCTAGTATTGGAAGTTTTTATTTAATTACATTTTGACGTCGTTTTTTGAAAAAGGCGCCAGTAAGCAAACATTACAGGAAGTACATGAAACGATTTTTTCCTCAATTCATTCATTCCTATTTCTGAACTTCTCTGACATCATATTTGACGTAAAACAACATTCAGGTTGAATTTTTAAAGTAGGTAATAACTTTCTAAGGGAAAGGAGCAGCTGTAGTATTCAAACTCAAAGGTATCTGTTCCGAGTCTTGTAAACTAATGACGGAGACTAAAAAACTCAGGATTTCTATTGCTTACAGGTAATATCTATACCTTATATCGAACTAAAAATGATAGATAATCTCTAAATGTAGAATTTAATTCTCTAAAAATGGCACTTTTTTTTCATATAGAACAGCTATTTTCAATTTAAAAACGATTGAACATGGCTGTATCAGCGGTTTTTCGATCATAAATTTTGACTCTTGTGCCAAATTGATTCAACGTTTGAAGAACTCATTTTATGCAGCGTTTCATAATCTTTAATTAATAACGGAGTATAGTTTTCACTAGGGTGCGCCGTTTAAATGTTACAGGCCAGAAACCGAAAAAATGCCGAAAATTTGGGGATTTCCAATACCTCCTCGTCTTCTCGGGTTCCAGATTACGCGTGGTCTTGCTTGATTTTAATCTGATTATTATTTTCTATTTATTCGAGAGCTTTTATTATCATTCTGAATCATTGAAAGTCAATATAAAATGTTTCGTATTAACAATTAGAAAAGGTATTATGAATATGCTAAAATGACAGTTATGTTATCTAGGTTTTGAATATTTACTATTTACTGTTTTACAATTAATTTTAATCATGATAAGCGTATCTCTAGGGTTATTACTGTAATGTACGCTTTATTTTAATTTTAAAATTTCCGCTTCATGGTTTCTACTGAGTACCCAGATATGTAAATTTAATTTCCCAAGGCAGAGGAGATACCTTATCATCAACAAAATGAGAATTTTATTCCCCAATTTTGCCGTTTCCACTCTCGTTATCAAATATGGATATTCAAGTTGAAGTTTTATTAAAGAATTAAACACTGACAGATAATAATCGAATAGGTATATAAACATGTTGAGTATATTGAATATACTATGAATTGAATGAATTTACTATAAATATATTGAATTATATTCCAGGTGTTTTGGGGGAGAAATCTGATAACTAAAATTTTTTGGGAGTTAATTGAAATTTTAATATTATAATTATCCTTAAGGAGACATTATGCTTCATTCAGAGTACTATATTCAAACAAATGTTCTATATCGTAATCAATTTTTTTGATTAATAATAACTAGGATGAGATTTGAAATGCTTACCTGCACTGTACTGCAGAAAACTTTAAATTATTAGAGTTTTATAAAATAATTTAGAATCATTTATTCCTAGAAATTAAAACAATATAAACATGGTAAAAGTGCCGAAGACACCAAGAAAGTAAGTTATGAAGGTATCAAAATGAAGAATGTAATCATACATATTAAACGAAAACATAAAACTCTAGAGCAAATAACTTACACTGACATGATAATTCGTAACAATTTTGAAATATCGGATAGCCATACCATAAGATTAAGAGAAATTTAATTAAATTGAAATGCCGAATTTAAATATTGCACCGGCTTCCATGTTATCCAAGTATTAAATAAAAATACGTACGGGACTTGAAGCTTTTCATTTCCCTTTTCATTTGTGCTTATCCTTTTTTAAACTTAACATTATAGTAAGATAATGTGGGGTGAATGCGTAATTGTTTCGTTAAATACAAACACTCAACTAGTAAGATCTGTCCATTACACATGGATTCTAAACACTGAGATTTCTTTATTATGAAGTGTAACGAGTTGTAAAGAGAAGTTTCTCCGGCAGTGGAGTGGGGGTAAGTGGAGTTCTCTGTTGTATGACAAGCGCGTGTAGTGCACAATAGCCCCTGCTATTAAGTTTTGACTGCGGACTAGCAGATTGATATAAAGGTTTTTTTTTCAATGCATCTATTCAATTATATTCCACATCTCACTTTCATGACTCAGGGTTAATTGTAAGATGTGAATCTCAGACAAGCTTTATCTTTTTTCGATGATAATATCAGGATAATAATCCTTCGGAAACAAACTATTTTTCACTTGCCCCACAACAGCTTGAATAACGAGTCTTCCGGATACCTCGTATGCAAATTACCCCTTAAGGTAGGGACAAGTGCGTACTAGATACTACTTAATTGAATTATATAACTCATAAAAATATACGTGATTGGAACGTGAGGGTTAAACGCAAAGTTTAAACATAATCGTCTAAAGTACATTTTTAAAAACAGAAAAAAAAAATCTAGCTTCAAAAATAAAGATTTAACAGAAATTTAAGGTCGAAATTTGTAAAATCTATTCCGCACTTACCCCATATTACCTTGCATAAGAATATATTAATCCACAACACAGTACATCTGCGGAGGTAACATTGATCGGTGCGTAACAGGGAGCGGAAGTATTTCATTTGATTGTCGTAAATTACAGAAGTGGGTATTTAAAAAGATATTTATTTTAAAAAAATTAGGAATTGAGGATAACAAATAAACTTTTAAAGATAAAAACCTTCTGTGATTCAATATTTTTTTAATTATTAAAAGTGCATACAAATGGTAAATAAGCGCAGTTCGATATTTTTTAACACGGCCCTTTTTGATGTAGGTAGTTACTCAGTTATCTTTAATAGGAGAAGTGAACTTCATTGACCTTTATTGTCGTCCCTAAGTTAAACTAAAAAATATGAAACCACTACTTTTCATGAGGGCCAAAACAACAAAACAACGTATTCTTCTGTGCACAAGGGATCCTTTCAATAATTTTGTTCTGTTAATATTGTATTTACGAAACAGAAAAAATTTGATTATGGAAGGCGCCTCTTTTTTATATCATAGATTTTTCATTTTTTATGATTTTCTCAAAAACGGCTCTAACGATTTTGATGAAACTATTATTATTGAGTGGTAAGGGAAAGTTGTGTGATGCGCGCACCTCACCAGATTTTTATATATTCGAAAACAATCCTTAGTAATTTAGCTCGTTGCTCTTAGATAGTGATACCAATAGAGTAGAAATGATTTGAGAAATATTTCTCGTAGATCACAAATGAAATATTACTACTGTAAATATACCAGCTCAAAAAAATCTCACGACTATTACTGTATAACGTATTTAGGAAACCGCAAGAGACACTCAGAAGATGAATAACCGTGTCACATTCTTGGCAATGGTTCTGGATGATATATCTTTGGCTGATATTGCTACACCACACGTGGCTTCCAGAGAAAAGGATACTCCACCAAAGCATTAAATGGAGGAATATGAAGAGGATTTTGTTTTGAACAAGTTTCAGAATTAATTTAATCGTCACTACTCAATTAAATGAGTATATCAGTAATTTAGAGGGTAGATACACGAATCACTAGATATATATATATATATATATATATATATATATATATATATATATATATATATATATATATATATATATATATAGTTATGCCCTAAACCATATGACTGTTCATGATTAAGCAGAAGGAGATGTAGTTATTTATAAACATCCGAGATGTGTAAACAGTGGATTGGTAGTACCGTAGGTTTCGACAAGGCTTTTATAGTTATTATTTCTTTTGTTATCTAAATGACCTGTATATTTTTTTGTTGTAGATTTTAATTTACTCTTCGTCAAATAAAAAAAAAATAATGATCTATTTCCCCCTTTATTAATTTCTTTTTTAATGTATTTATATTGTATAAAGACTTCACCAAGGTTTGTTGAGGATAACGATCTCTTCCTCCGCTAAACAACACCCAATCTTCAGATATACTACGGTAAAGAATTTTCTTGGGACAAGCAGTAAACTCTGAGTAGAAAATATTGGACAAGAAATCACTAATATACCATAGAAGGGACCAGTAAACATAATAACAGTCAAGAGATAACAGCACGCCACAAACCGAGAAGGGGGAATATCATGGCGTCAGCGCAAAATGATCTAAAACCACTGCTAACCGCTTCTAATCTAGAAATATCAGCGTGCAGAAGGAAAATTTCTATAATATGTACCGAAAAAATGTTGACAACGTTAATCGAAATTGCAGTGACTGCATGCATTCAAAAAACATGTTTTTGTGTAACAAATTAATTAAAAATGCAGAAGAAAAATATTAATCAGCCAGATATAAATCCAACTAAAATTAAGCCAGACAGTTCTGTAAGCCTCATCACCTTCAAAATTATGATGATCGAAGGATTTGTATTAATGTTTTAATCAAACGACATCTAAATCTGTAAAGTACTGTCGTGGCGTCTCGCTCAAAATTATCACTTTTATTTACCGTCAAAGATTTTAACTACGTCTAAACCGCTCAACGTTCGAACTACATCCCTAATAATGCACTTGACCACTAAAAAATAAATAAAATTCCGGAGAGGGAATTACTTTGTTTTAAACTTCAACAACAAAACAAATTTGACTGTTTTAAATGTATGCGACGTGGTAGCAAATGATAAACATACTATGCAATATTGATAACATCATTGAAATTTTTTTTTTTTTCTTATCCTAGGAGATTCAAAATTTTAAGCAACGAAATTACGGTTCGTTATGAAGCACTGTATCTCCTCTTCGTCTTCGTTTCGTAAGAAATAGGGGAGTTAGTTCTTTCCATATATATATATATATATATATATATATATATATATATATATATATATATATATATATATAAGTACTTGTTGCATTATTCTAGGAGATCTGTATAAGAAGTGTGATTACAAAATAATAAAAAATCACTCAAATATTTTCTATTCCTGGATCTCAAATAATGTTTTTACATTACTTAGAAACACTTTAAACAAGTCTTAAATTTTGAAATTATAACATTATCGTAGTAGAATAAAAAAAAATGTAAGCAGTAAATTTTAGAGTGATCAAATTTTTAATTATTTGATAAAATTAGTAACTTATAGAGTATTCTGATGAGTCTGTTGAATTATATGTGATAATGCACAGTATTATTCAAAAGAGCGAAGTATTTCATTTTAAAAAAATCGAATTTAAGGATGAATATAAAAATAAGTTTTTTTACTAAAAATTTCACACAGACCTTTCGATTTATTTTAAAGATTCAAAAAACCGTCTATAATTCAGGGACCTACTGAAGATTCTTAAACGCGATTAGCATAAACCGGGGTGTTCCTACGTTTTTATTATCAACGTTGTCAGCCACAAAATTTTATATTAATTTTACATATTAATACACATATTAAATAATAACTGTTTGTATTGATGGATAGAAGAAATGAAATGCAACAGAGCTTCATAACGAACCGTAATTACGTGGATTTAATATTTAGTACTCTTTAGGAGGTGGAAAAATATTTATTTTTTAATGTCCAATAAAAATCTGCCGCCATTTTTTATGTATAAAAAAATCTATTTTTTCGTTTACTTATGTTGTTACTTTAATTTTTTTTTTTAATTTATTTGACCGAAACGCAATTATATTTTAGCTTTTATATATTTCATTTAATCTACTCAGAAAAAACAAATTTACTGGAAGAACCTTGTCGATATTATTTTCATACTTCGAAATATAAAATAAAGCTTTTAACCACGTTGTTTTTTTTCAATCAGCTTCTAAGGCCATTTGGACGAAACGGTTGAGCACGTGTTGATTTTTTTCAATATAGAATCACCAAAAACATTTTGATTGAAATCGGCGACGGACACACCGTGCTTTCCCGTTTTTAGTTTTTTGGTGTGAAATATGGATATTTATGTGCGATTCTTAGGCATTAGTTTAGAATATTTCTATTTGTTCATGTTAGTTAAGCTAGTAAAATTCTAAATGGGACAGGCATGTGTTGAAATGTGTCTTAAAACTGGTATGTGATTTATTTTTAGGAGATAATTTTGTATTTTATTGAAATGTAAAAAAAAAAAAAAGTTATACACAGCTTTCCGAATTTTAAATTAATGTTAGTTAAATTGGAGTTTGTTGTGAAGCGTTACTCCTAGGCATCATACAGATTTTGGGATGGGAAAATAGTGGTCTCATCCAAGATTAGACAGGAGGAGGGGAGGGGAGTAGAGGTTATAGTTTAGAAAAAATAATGGCTTCAGATAGGAGCGGATCCAGAAGTTGCTTTTAAGAGTGAAACTATCAGGGTGACCACAGAATTTAGGTTACTCGTAGAGCAGAACAGGATTATCGAAAGTAGGATATGGGATTTTGTAAAATTCAAACTGGACCATTTTTAAACAAATCGCTCACTCTCCTCCAACTTTGGGTGAAATAGTACGTGCCGTTTTCGAAATAAAGGTGTGTCAATGTAAAATACGTTTGCGCGTGCGTAAGCGAAAGCAGTGGGTGGGAAATATATAGGGCCATCTAGCTGGGATCAACCCATACAATCCATGAAAATTTCATCAAAATCGAACTAAGGACAGTAGGTGTTATGCCCGTCGCATGGTTTTAACTACAGACAGACAGGCGTACAAAAAGGGAGAAAGACAGACACAGAACCAAATTTATTCCTTGATATTTAAAAGGAAAACACGAGTGGAAATTTCTGATAATTAGGACAAAAAAATGTTTTAACTTCCAGCATAATAAAAAAATTATTTCTCATTTCTTCAATGCTTTAAATTTGTAACAGAACATCTTCATCCACCCATTTCTTCAATAAACAATTACATAATTACATTTGACAATTTCGGCGAATGATTTCTGACAAGATGAGTCAAGGTTAATTTCCCTCCTAACTAGTGAATGATAATTTACCACGAAGTGTTTAACGAATGATAATTACTCACAAGCAGTGGTACGAGTAGGTATATTTTGAATTAAGCCGTATTTTTTTTCTTAATGGTTATTTCCCATCCCCCCTCCCTGTGGATCCACCACTGGCTTCAGATATTACAGGATAATAAGGCATTTTGATAAGAATGTAAAACTAACGAACTTTTATATCAGGAATACATATGAGGACCTAATTGAGTAAACAAATATTTTCATAAAAAAAGATCTAATAACGCGGTCATGGCTGTGGGCAACAAATTAAAATATATTTTTATAGAGCCATTATGTCCCAACAATGTTTTATGATTGCGGATAATGAAGCGATTTTGAATTCAAGGACATCCAAGAAATTTATAAAAGAGGTATGTCTATAATTATTCCGCTTTGACTCATTAGAAAAGCTGAGTTGTTGATACTTCAATCTTTGAGCTGAAACCTTCGCTGGTAAACAATCCAATTATTTTCCTGTGTAGGATGTACGATAATATATTTTTTGTTTAGTCGTTACCCTTACCGAAATGAATCTTAGAGATTCTGGTTTCGTCCACGAGAATTCCATGCATTTTTATAATAAGTTTCTTGGACGGGATTCACCGAGCAATTTATAAGTAACTGAGCTACTAGAACAAAATGTAGAAAGAAATACCTTTAATTTTAGTAATTTCATTTCTTTAATTGTCGTCTAATATAGTCAAAATGTGGTACACGTTAGAAAAAAAAGTTACCTAGATACCACCTAATTTACAAGAATTATGGTCCATTGAATCAAAAAAAGAGCATTCCTCTCCTACTCTAAGAACATGTTCTCGGAATTCACTGAACAGTTTTTAATTTTACTCCAGGTGTATTTAATTAAACATTTTATTGAAACCAAAGGTTAACAGAGTTTGGAGGAACATAGAGAAACGACAAGTTCCTCGAAACAGTCTTCAGTGGTGAAAATGAAGACAATCAATAGTATTGTAATGATTAAGGGTCTTTTTGAATCAACGTGTAATTCAACGAAAATTTCGATAATAATTTTTTTAATGTTATCCGTAATCCCCTCTACGCTATCAACATAAGAAGGTAAAAGAACATAGATACTAAATTTTTTTTTTTTTTCCAAAAGTGAAGTATGAGATCTATTAATCCTGAGAAATTTATAATTTATGAAATAAGATGTAATTTTAAAAAAAATAAAAGTAAAAACAAATTAATAAATTGGTTGTATAAATCTTCGGTCAACAAAAAGGAATTAAGTTCTAAGTCACCTTGAATTATAATTACTGATAAATGTTTGTGGCCACGGGTTCGGAACTTCAGGAAAAAAAAGAAACAGAGATCAAGCTTAATGGTCAAGTATATAATTGAGACAAAAAAACTAGGTTATAGAAAAACTCATATTTAATTACAAATGGAAAGATAGTTTTGTTAAAACTTTATTTATACTACTTTATATTAATTTATTTTTAAACTTATAAATCCTATGAACAAGAAATTAATTATTAAATTTTGAACAATGTTGTGTATCTAAGACCAGAACAATAATATTGTTGAGTACGGTTCGTACAATATATAAGAGTGAAACTTCGATCGATGTTAAAATTGTAGGAAAACAAGGGCTGTGATAAAAATACGATAGTGAATTTGCTAATTTTATAATTTATTATAAGCCTTGAAAAATCAAATGTTGAACAGAACAAAAAAATTAAAACCGCTGCAAATTGTTACACAATGGTTTATTATTTCCAAATAGACAGATGTTGCAAGTTTTATTTCATTCGTTCGTTTTTTTAAGGCTTTGGTGTGATGATTCCAAAACACAATAATATTCCTATATCTTCAAGAAGTCTTTCTTGAGAGTTTGGGAAACATATAAAACTGGCTTTAAAACATAAATTAAAGGTTTAACTAAGTTACAGAAATATAATAAGTTGTCTTTTAATGGAATAAAAAGGTAAACAATTTGAAAAAATATAATAAAAAAAATATTTAATACAGTAATATTTAACAGTTTGTTTAAAACTCTCTTCTAATAATCATACAAAATTATTATCGTTAATCACGGTTGCTTCCACATTTTTTCCTTCTTTACGTAAATTCATTTATATAACAATGTTATATAACTGTAGCTTATTCATGGAGTGTACTGCTCTTTTCGAACGTTTACTTTTTTTTTTTTTTTTTTTTGGCTTAGCCACTTACTGTTTTGTTTTAAAAACTTTTAAGAACTCGATTTGATTTTTGCCATGAATGTTTTATGTCACAAATTAAAGAAAATAATGATTTCGGTTCACGAGGAGTAAGACCATTTTTCCCCTTTCGTATTAAAAAAATGATAAAATCTGCCTATTTTGCATCGAAACTCAAAATATATCTAGGTTTTATAATCTCCGAAATTTCTCTTCTTGAATGAAAAATGAATTGTAGCCAAAAGAAAAAAAAATATGTGTAGAAATAATCTATAATTCCATTATTTGAAAAAAAAAAAAAAATGTTGCAAATTGTTAAAATGCAGTTAATGTTTTTTGTCTGCAAATTAGTGATAAACTGAATGCACAAATTTACACAAATCAAAAATAATTAATAAAGTATACCTGAGTGTTAAAATAATAATAAAAATAACTAACGAATCGCAGTAGAGTCCACGTTTTACTAAGTTATATAAATATTGGCGTTGTTAAACCAAAGTTATTAAATTTTTTTTTTAATCAAATAAAAACACAAACGTATTTTAATCTGTATATACCAAATATATTAAGTTTAAATGGCTCATTCTGACATGTGATGCTTACTAATAATAGTTTGATCCATTCCCTATCTACATAAGATAAGTTAATTCTATTATATTTGCACAACTGTTTATTACCTTATCTAGCAATGCTTTGCAGGGTTAAGTTTTGAAAATTACTAAGTTTTGGAAATATTACTATAAGTTTTCTTGTATTCTTGAGCGCTTTTGTGTATGACGAATTTTTGTTTGTTCGATTTTCACATTCTCGAAATGTAAAAACTCAAATTTTGAGGGGACGGTTAAATTTTGTTTTATTGCTGAAAAAAAAGGCTCATTATTGAAAATATAAAACCAAAATCAATTACACTCTGAAGTTATAATTTATAGTATCACATCATTTCTTTGTGATAACATTTTTACTTCCTTGTACGAAGTAAAGGAAGTATTGTAATCGCGAAAATTTTCGGTTTTCAGATTTCAACGGAAATATCCATTTTGACTATCCCTGAATCCATTTTGACTAGTTTCGTAATGGCGTCTGTACGTTTGTACGTATTTCGCATAACTCAAAAACGCTTAGCCGTAGAAAGTTGAAATTTTGTATTTAGGATTGTTGTAAAATTTAGTTGTGAACCTGCCTTTTTGGTCACTGCTTAATCACCAGAAGTGGTACTTTACTTAAAGGTCATAATTGATTTCCATAAAAAAATATATTAATATACTTTGTAAAATTTCTCAAATTTGGTATTTATAACTTATATATTGATTTAAATAACATACTAGATTTTGGTCTAAATTGGAAAACCGGAAGCGATACTTTACTTGAAGGTCATATTAGACTTTCATCAAAAATTATATTAAAATATAATGTAAAACATCTCAAATTTGGTAAATAGGATTTTTATATTGATGTGAATGTATTTACTACATTTTGGTTAAAATTGGTGAGCCAAAAACGGTACTTTCCTAAAAGGTCATAATAAGCTTACATCAAAAATTATATTTAAATTAAATACATAAATCATATGTTTCGGTAATAAAGGTTAGAATCGCAATTTGGTTTCCAATCCAATTAAAAATTTTTACTACTTGTTTTAAGTGTTAAAATTTAGTGTAGAATACTGATTTTACTCCCTATTTGGGTGTGTGTGTGTGTGTCAATAGATGGATGTCGCGACGCCGTTTTTCATATGTCGAGTTTTGTTTTTGAGATACTGCAATACTGCAATCGGAAACTAGTAAAGTTTAACAATAATAAAGTTTTATTTGGATAACATCACTAAGCGAATTATGTTTAATTTTTCGATAGATTAAATACTCAGAATTAATTAACTATTTCGTTTCTATACATATATGAGTCATTTAATGAGTCTGTAATTAATGAGATCATTATATAATATTATTTCAGAAGCATAATAATGCTGCTTATAATTGTTTTTTCCTATTTATCTGGGTTTTTTTCTATGTGCTAATTATGTTATATTCTTATTATCTTATTATATTTTATTTATTTACCATAACTACGCATTATTATTATTATTATTATATAGCTTTACGTATATTAAATATTCTTTTTTACAATTCTCTGTTGAATTGTATATCATTAATTTCTTCTTCTTTCATTATTATATGAAGTAATGCTTACAAACTATTTCGTCTACTTTTGCAAGATAATACTATTCAATGTTATATAGGCGCCCGTCGCACAGTGACATGCAACGGCCTTTTTTCAGCGCATCCAAAAACACAGCTTTGAAAATGAACCTTTTTAACTCAAGCAAATTTATTTTTTTTTCATTAGGCTATACGAAAACTTAAATAATATTTGATCCAGAAGTTTTGCTGGGAACTAATGTAACTCGAATTCTACAACTAGAAATACATGTTTGTGTTTTTCTTAGTAACGAAAATAGTTAATTTTTTTTTTTAATGATTCCAAACTTTGCACCGTATTCTTTTAAACCTTTTCGAAAGATTTTACATGGCAACCATTTATTCATGATGGTACGAACTGGAAAAATCGAGGTGGCCCAAAAGGCCAGAAATAAGAATTTTCGGAAATTTAGGGAATCTCACTCAAGACAAAAAAAGTAGGGAAGCTTTGAGCGAAGATGTTGTGGACCATATTTTGCTGACATCAGATCGCTATTTTTCTCAATTAAAATCAACCATAGTTGTAGACCAAGAACCAAAAAAAATATGAGGGCAGGAAACTTTAGCATTGCTCTCAAATCCCTTTGATCTTCCCTAGAGTTACTATGATCCAAATTCTGATTAACTATAATGTATTAAATTATGTTAGTTTGCTTTCATACTTTTATAATTATACTATAATATACTGTTCTAATTGTAATACAATAGACAAACAAAATCATATTTTCTTTTAATAAAAGAAGTGCTAACATAGGAGATAAATAAATAGGTACACAACATATTTTATGCAATACTTTTTTTAAATTTTGTTTTACTAAATTTATTCCAATTATCTATTTTTTTTTTTTGTAAATTATGTAGATACCCAATTTTATACCACCTTTTAAAATAGGTTGTTTTTTTTTATTTCAATATTATCTATTTATTCATTCATTCATTCGGCGCTACAACTCGATGTCGAGTCTTAGCCTCCTGCACCAGCCTCCACCAATTGTTCCGATCCTGCGCTGCTGCCATCCAGCTCCTCACACCCAACATGGACCTAGCATCTCCAGTCACTCCATCGAAGACGAGGTCTTCCTCTTTGCCTTGTTCCATGTATCACCTCCGTCATTATTTTCTTTGGCAGATCATTCTCAGCCATCCGAGCAACATGTCCGGCCCATCTCAATCTACTGAGCCTCAAACACTGCACCACGTCTGGTTCCTTAAATAAATCTTTGAGCTCCTGGTTTGTTCGACGTCTCCATACCTGGTCAACCTTCACAGCTCCAAAGATTTTACGCAGAATCTTTCTCTCAAAGACCATCAAATTCTGCTCACCAGTTTTGGAGACAGTCCACGTTTCTGAGGCATAAAGGAGAATTGGCTGGATAATTGTTTTGTATAATAGAACTTTTGTGTCCTTAGTCAATGCACAGCTCCTAAAATATGGACTGAGGCCATAATAACAACGGTTGGCGCTTAGCACTCTTCGTATATATGTTGATACCCAATTTTATACCATCTTTTAAAATAGGTTGTTTTTTTTTATTTCAATATTATCTATTTATAAATATTTAAAATTAATTTATTATACATAAAAAATACTGGCACTGGATCCTGGCTTATTAATGCGTGAAGGTCCACTTTTTTTGTAGTTCGTCCTACTGTGCGTCGCAGGGCTATTGAAATGAGGATAACATAAAAAAAGTGATTTTCTTCTGTATTGGTTTTTTAAACCATTTATTATCAAGTGATTGGATATTGCTGGCACTCAAAAATTTCTATCGATATGAAAAATAGCAAAAACAGCTAATATTTATAATTAATTATCTTTTATTAGAGATTGACTCCGGCAACTTTATTCCCACAACCTAATCTCTAATATCTCCCTTGAAGTATACTGTCGAAGAATAAATCTTTTCTTGGAACTATCCTGGAAGGATTGGAGAATCGAAATATGGACTTCCTAGCTGTCAGATAGCCGTCACGCGAACATTAAACCAAGAAAAAAATGAGGCCGTTAGACTTTTAAGGCAAAGTCATAAGCTCTCATGATTAAGGTTTTAACTTTATAATAAAACAGGAGAAGGCAATTTAGTAAAAACTAAGTAAGTGAAATCTCAAGGCGGTTCTATCTGTTTTTTTGAGGGAGTGGAATATTTAGCCATACATAGCTAATTTTGGGACATCATTAAACCTTATACCTTTGACAAGGCTATGCAATACAACCGGGAAAGGAAGTTCATTTTAATTCTCAATTTATTATCATAGTATATTAATTAATGTTATTTTTACACGAGTGAGAGGGCCAGTCTCAAGGACGGTATTAAACTTGAAGAAAATGGGAAACGTAATAATTATTTATATTATTTTTATACAGTATCATAATCATAATTTGAAATAACTTGGAGTGCATTATACAATCAATAATTTAGTGTGAATTTCACAAGTAATCGTTTCTTTACGAAAATTTAATGTTTTAAGTTTACTTCAGGCAATGGACTTTAAGCCGTTGAAAATGACTAGAGACTTTCTGTCTCTCAGCCAACCATGCAAAAAAATTCGGATGAAAAATTGTCGAAAAACGCCGCGTGACTATTATTTTACCGACGTTACGTTAACAAACCGACGTAAAGGGTTTTCTGGAATCTGGATCTGGATCTCTAAGGACCTAAAAGGTTTTAAAGCTTGAACTTTTATACAAACATACTTTTATACGTAAAGAAAATGTGACAAAATTTTCATTGCAATCAAACATAAGGGAGTCGTTATGTCGGAGTTATAATATTTTATAAAATTTTCCGGTTCTTGTTGGCCTTTGACGGGGCTTCAGCCTAAACGGCTGAACCAAATGACCTGAAAATTGAGCATTTTAAAAGTTTTTTTCTAATATTTGTATGGATATGAAGTTCTAAAAAAAATTTAGAAATAAAAATATGCTAATTTATATATTTTGGCCTATAAACATTGTATTAATGAACCAATTGAGATGTAATTTAGCTTTTGTTTCAGAGTATTTTAAGATGATTTGTGAAAATATGACTGGAATATGACTATGATGAAAATATCATCGAAAACAATAACACAATTTTGTTACTTCCTGATGGGGCTCAAAATTTTTAAGCCACGTAATTACTTTTCTATTTGAAGCTATGTGTCTCGTCTTCAGTTTATCCGATTTAGATTTTCTTGGACTTGTTAGAAAGGAGGGAGTTTTTCTTTCCATACATACTAACAGTTATTGCATTACCTAGAAGGTATAGAAAAAGTGTGATTGCAAAATAAAAATAAGACTGGCGTTGTTTCCGGATAACGCTGGTTCTCAAGTACGTTGGAACGCCCCGGTTGAAGTAAAATCGCGATATTTAAGAACCTTTACCGACCATTGAATAAAAAAGTTTTGGAAACAAACTACCCAATTTTTCTCCGCATATTTTGTACTTGTCTGTAATCATAATTATATTATATTCTAATTATAATTCCTCAACAATTTGTTTTTCATTTTTACGGAATTTATTACGTGATGTAGTTGAAATGAGATCGGAGTTTAAAGAAACAAAATAACAAATTAAATAAATCTATATATATTACCTACGGCATCGAACAAAGTTAAGGTGAGCAGTTACGAAATTTCCCATGACAAAAACAAGATTCCAACATTAAAAAAAAAGAAAGAAGAAGTTGAGAAATAAGTGACAAAGGATTAGCATAAAGAAGAGGACAATACTAAGAGAATTATTCAAGAGGAGGAATAGATGGGCCAGAAGTAACTGGAGATACTAAAGACCAGGGAGCTGCATTACTGTCCTATCTCCGAGGAATACTAATTTCACGGCCTTTTTGGGGTTCACTGTCCTTGTCTCTTCGCCATCTTCTAATCCCTATGGCTGAACTAGGATAGGATATACTGCAAGAACAGAAACAAATTCCGATAGCAAACTGTAAACCGCAGAATAGAAACAAAATTGCGATGTTTTAGGACAAGAATTCTATTGAGCGATAATTGATAAATATTAAAGAACTCTTCAAGCTAATAGTGGGCTGTTTCGTAACGGAAAAGCAGATTACTAAAGTTTTGAGGCCGGTATAGTAAACAAAAATCCGACAGAGGTTGTACATACCACATACCCGAGGGGTTATAAAAGCTTAGAATTATATTAGGGTGAAATTAATGAGAATTGCAAAGAAGAATGTCGAAGTTGCCGTGCGAAAATGTGCTATAACCTTACTTTTCAGTATACACAAAAAACCATTTTCAAGTTTTCTGAGTAGTGAATATGTTCTAGTTCATTCTCAGTGAATTTTATTTCAAATAAATTTAGTAACTAAAAAATTAAACAGCATTAAATGAAGAAAAATGTACTCTTGTTTTGTTCACAGAGGTTATTTTGAATGCACACAGGATATTTTCTTAATTCTACTTCGATAGTTACTTTAAGTCTTTTTTTTTCTACTTATTTTACTACTAACCAATTAAAACTAATATAGAAATTATTAAAAAATAAATGATATAAGGGTAACACCAAAATTAGTAATAAGAAACATTGCAGCGTAAAGTATTTTAATAAAAAATAAAAAATCAAACTCAAATATTTTATTTTTATAAAAATTTAAAAAAAAAAAAAAGAAAAAAAAAAGGAAAAGCATGTTATGAAATTACTCTTAATTGAAAACAAAAAAATTGAATTCCTCACAGCTGGATTCCAAAAACGTGTTGAGTGGGAAAGTTTGCAAATAATTTTTCAACACATTTGGCCCAGATTCGTATGTTTTTAATTATTGCTTCAATCTTGTCTTCTTATTCTGTAAGGACAGACACAAATTCAGCTCATTTAAATGCCCAAGGATCTCAGTAAACAACAAGAGTTGAATTTTATCACAGTGATGTCCTCGCGTAAGGCTCGAAACAGACTGGATTGTAGGGGGCGTGGTTTATTATTTTAACTTCGTCAAAAGTATGTTAAACTTTACTCGCATATTTTTTTACCTCCTGAGTCTCCTTGAGAATACTACAATGAATACACTTTGTATGCGATGCGAGAGCATTCAGCGAACCTAATAATCCCGTTTTATAGAAGTACATGGAGACCGCAGCATCACTTGCAACACCAACACATTTATCCCATTTAATACTAGGATCTGAATCTGAGGATTTCCTCCTCCCCACAATAAAAGTCAACAACAATATTTTAGGTAATATATTTATAAATAAATATCATCAGCTCTTGACACTATATTATTGACTTAATTAAGGTCAAAACAATCCAAAAGCAGAAGCAAATATTTACAACTTAACCTAAAAATAAAGCTCTAAATTTATTACGTTAAATTCTGTCACTGGGGGCTAGTGCACTCTTTGCCCCTCCGTCTCTAGATCAGGCCCTATTCTGAAAGAAATTGATCAATATCATTGAAAATGTCTTAACCTTTTTTATGTATCAGATCTCAAGAAAATAAAAAATCTTCATAAAGCTGGTACTTGCAATCACTAATGGCACATTTTATCTGTTAATTGGTAACAGTTCTAGCTTTCTAGTATTTATAGAAGCGGAGCGTACAAATATTACACAAAAACATAAGTATGATTTTTTTTATTTATTGTTCACTACGAGCATATTCTCATGTTAGAATTGCCTCTTTTAAAAGAGCTAATCATAGCACATATATCAGCTCCATTTCACACAAAAATCCATTTCACATCGCAGGTTATAATTTTTACCCATTTAATATTATAAGGAAAATTTGGAATTCGGTTATAAATATGGATAAAAATGCAAATATTATGACACCAAACTTCTTCTTCTTCTTCTTCCTCAACCTCCTTTATGCCGTGAAGCGTGGAGTTGCAGTCTCGGTCCATCTAGCCCACTGGTCTCTGTCTCTGGCTAATCTTCTCATCTCCGAGATGGTGCGTCCTCTAGCTACCCCCAGTTTTTCAATGTAATCAGAATACATGCCTCTGGGTCTGCCAAGAGGCCGTCTTCCTTCCGGTCTAGCTTCCAAATACCACCTGGCTTTTCTGGTATCGCCCATTCTACAGACGTGTGCATACCATTTTAGTTGCCGCTCTTGCATGGTGTCGCGCACTAATCTAACACCCAGATCCTTCCGAACTCTTTGATTTCTGACTCAGTCTCTCCTGGTCTTGCAAACTATTCTACGGAGGAATCTCATTTCTGCAGATGTTATCCTCCTTACGTGTTTGTCGAGGGCTGTCCAACTTTCTGATCCATACAGGAGAACTGGGAGGAACACGGATTTAAAAATTCGTATTTTGGCATCTCTACTTACTTCTTGCTTGCCTATAACAGTTTTGGAGATCTGATGGTACACTCCATTGGCCTTCTTCACTCGATTCAGAACCTCCTGGTCTATTTTACTATCTTTACTTATTATGGTTCCTAGATACGTATAAGTATTTGTAAGTTCAAGGGGTTCACACACAATCCTAGGCTCTGCGTTTTCTCTTCCGACATACATGATTTTACTTTTGTTAGGGTTTATTTGTAAACCCTCATCTTCATCTTCATCATGACACCAAACATGAATGTAAAATATAGAAAATTTACATTCATAAATAAATTATTTCACAGTTTAAATAGAACATTTAAGACGTACCGGAATATAAATTCGGGAATAAACCAACAAATAAAATATCCAAACTACATAGCAGCATGATAAAATTGAAAAAAATAAAACTGCAGGGGTAGTATATAAAACTAACTTTTTAAATTGTCCTCGGGTATATTGTGGAGAAAGTGGCCAATATATAAATGATTGAATTCAACAAAATACAAATTATTATAAAAATAATCTAAAATATTAAAAAAAAAAAAAAGCATTGCTACGGCATCAAAAAGAAAAATATCAGAAGTTTGATTTTGAAGATGTTCAAATTCTTTATTAATGAAATTAAAAATAAAGGTAAAATAGAAATATGTTTACTTATTTTGTAAGTAAATAATAAATAAAAAAAATAAAATTTTTATTTTGGTAAAATGGGTAAAATAAATTTTGCCCAATGTATACTTCTAAATTGAATGTATGGCTTTTTAAATTATTAGAATTTTTGTTATAAAATGATTTTAATTTTTTTTTTTTAAATGCCATGCAATCGAGAAAAAATAACGTTCTGTTATGATTTTTATAGAGAATAAGAGTAATTATGTTTCAAATGTTTCTATGATGATTATCATCCGAATGAATGAATAAATGTGAATGTATCTGATCATAACATGGAGTGAGTGATTAAAAATTATTGTGATTTTAAGTGCGTAATATTATAATTTTCAAATAGTTACTTATATTTCATGATACTAATAGCTTTGTTATAATAGTTATTACAAATCCTATTTCTATGATAATTGTGATTATTTAATTTGATTTGATTTCAATGCCAATAACAACTTTTGAATATGTTATTGCATAAAAACAATGAAATAAATAATAAATAATGACCATAGACAATTTTTCATCCATATTAAATTAAAAAAAAAATAATAATGATTAATCCAGTATTTAAACATGTATAAAGATCAGAGATATAAAAAACAATTAAAGAATAAATGAAAAAAAAACGTTACACCGGAGATTTGAACTCACGACCTTCAGCTTGGGAAACAACCGCTTTGCCGCACGGCTATGTTATAGCTCTTTATGTGTTAAATATGTTATATGTTTATAGCTTGCAAAGAATTACATAGAGCCAATCCTACTTAATGTTCATGTAGAATTTCAAATCGATATTCCTCGAAAATGAAAGCAAATTGCATCTTGCCACTTTTCATAATAATTGAGGAGCCCCTCCCCTACTACATACATAAAAGAGATCGGAATATGATATTCCCAAGTTTGGTAATCTCATTGTAAGTTGTATATCTTAACCTCCTTAGTCAACGATTTTAATCCCCCTACCGTATTCTAACTTCTTCCATTTCACGTCCCTTTACTGAAATCACTAATATAACTTACGCCATGAATCCCCTGAAGCAATCTCCATCCAGAGACCCGAACGAGGTACTGGTTTACCTCTGGATAGTGAGCGTTTTACCTCAAAGAAATCCGTGACTATTTTGAGAGCCTAAAATATGTGAGTACCTACATCACATCCTTCAGCGAGGCAGTGGTGGCCGAGAGTGTTAAGGCGTCGCATTGGCAATCCCGAGACTGCTACGGCACCGGTTCGAATCCTGCCTGGGCGGGTTGAAATTTATTTCGTGGCGGCCCCACATAATGAATCTCAACCTTTCCACTCTTGTTAGAATAGGTTAGTAACCTGTAGGATAACTCGTCCTGCATACCTTAATAGAATAGGAAAGGACGTTAAACACCAATAAAAAAAATAAATCACATCTTCCAGCAAGCCTGGGGTGCCACTCTCATCGTTGGTCAGCAGTTCTATCGGAATTAGTCGGGAGGAACTTCCAAGGAATTTCCACCGACCATCCTCACATCCGTCACCCGTGGGACACTTCCCTACGCTGTCTTGAGAAATAATTAATAATAGAGCTTAAAACATATTCCAAAAAAATCGATAAGTGAACTCTTACATTAGTTAGTCGCATTCTTCCAATTATTGCGCAACATTCAAAAATATAATTATTAAGTAAAAAAAAAAAAAAAAAATTGCCAATAAGCGTAGTTATTTGAAACTTCTCCGAGATGCGTTTCGCAAGTTATTAAACCTGAGGTAATAGAAGAAATGCATAAACTACCGGATGGACTTTAGATAAGATAGGATATAAGTCTTACTATAAAATCGATAGATCGTTCTAGTAATCTCGGGATATCCATGTTTATTTTATTTTGTCTTGATTCAGGTGCAACTGTATGTATCACGAGGGATCAGTACAGAGGTGAAGAAGCATTGTACTAAAAACGTGAACCTCTTTTTTAGTCTTAAGACTAAACAAGTTCACGAGATAGCTTTAGATCCTAAATCAGCCTTGAATATTCATAGATCACCTAGTGACACAAAGCTTTCACGAGTCGATTTATAGATTACATATTGAATTTTCAATAACTAAAATTTCTAAACATTAAGTCAATGTTTTAGTATCGTATTTATATATAATATAATATATATAATATAATATAATATATATATATATATATATATATATATATATATATATATATATATATATATGTATATATATATATATATATATATATATATATATATATATATATATATATATATATATATATACTTATATATATATTCGTAAATTATTATAGTTTTTATTCGCTCCAGAAGTTACCTAAGATTCCATACCGATATTATCAAAATTCTAAGGCTGAGTGTACCTCAAGTCTCTTGAACTATGAGTCAATCTATGACTGATATAACCACATAAATAAATTATCTGACACATTCGGACTCGAATCCTTACCTTCTGAATCTTCCTCTCAGTCATAAAACACGATTAAAAAAAATTAAATAAAATTCACCTTCTTTTCAATTATTGAACCGATTTGTTGGTGTATATACAAACATATATATATATATATATATATATATATATATATATATATATATATATATATATATATATATATATATATAAACATTAAATATTACATGGATTTTAGCAATGATCTGCAATTTTGGCATACTACCAAGAAGATTTAACGACCTTAGCACCTCCCGGAAGAGCTCCAAAAGCAGAGTGATGACCACACTGAAAGTTAATACCTTACATATATTAATAGCTAATAACTACTCCAAGGATACTCAGGAACTGGACCGGTATTGAATATTTATGCGGTGTAATTCGGTTCCGCTCTTTGAAGAGAGTTGCACACCGCGCATATCAACCTGCTAAGCTGGAACTGACTTGGGCAGCTTCAATGGAATGGATGTCGCCGCTGGTGGCATTGGTTAATAACTAATGGTTATTAGCATTGGAATAGCTGTAGAGGAACAGCAAGGTGTATCAATCGGTACATTGTTATTCAGATTGGATGATTGGTTTGACGTTAACAACATTCAATAGGCTTATTGTTGAGCCTCTTGTTATTAGCCCGTCTGTTACATTTCGCCACATGTTGAAAAGTATCAGAGTTCAGTCTATATTGTCTTATATTCTCAGCTTAGTTAAAATTAATTTAATCAAACATTTAAACATTTAACTAGCTTACATTCAATTGGTAGTTAAGTTAAAACTTACATTCCTGTTGAAAATCATTCTTTCAGGCAATTTGAAGAAATTTCATTACTTCAACCAACAGACTATAGGCTCAGGAACACAGAACGCAATCTGCGTTCTCAGCCCGCAGCGAGCTGGAGATCATATATATGTTACTACGTACTGCTCTAAATGCGTCACACAGCAGGAGATATATCGCAGCGAGCTAGTTTTCGTCGAGCCCGGCAGCGATCCATTTCTATAAAGCTCGAGCGATTTAGGGAGATTGCATATAGTCGCGACAGATCGCGCTCTGTGTGCCAGAGCCTTCAATCACGCCTGTATTTGTAACCCAAAAGTAACTATACTGAAGGAAATAAAAAGAAAATGCTTTTTATAAGGACAGTGAAAAAAATATGTTATATTTACAAAAGCGTTTATGAGGGACAGATAATGGCGGTGGTGATTCAGCTGATAACAGCTGGGCAGGACAGGTAGACTAACAGCTGACCAAGTGCCAATCCGATGTTTTGTTGAATAACTGCTCTGGCCGTGGGTCAGTCATGTAGATTAATCGCTTCATGGCTCAGATCCTAACCCGGAAACGGAGTATTTTAACTTTTAGTATACAAATACGCAGCGTTAGAAACAATGAAATCTTTTCGATAATTTCTCGTTCGATTTCCTTGCATACCTGAGGAAAATGCTATAGCACTTTCCTATTCCTATTTGCACTAAAGTGAGAATCACGACAGTTAGATTGTAAATGACTCCGTTAATGGATTTAAATTATGAAGCCACCATAAACCGAAATGGCAAAATTAAAGAACCCTATGAGCTTATTATTCACTTCTTAGGAAAAACTACTAGCTGCATCAAAATACAAGACATAATAAAGCTATGCTTGATTACTACAATTATATTTAATTATTTTCATTTTGAAATATCTTTGTATTGACTTAGCAATTAAGGTAGAAGAAGTGTAGTTTTCAACAACAAATTATATAATATAATTATATCTATATTGGCTCACTGCAGCCAGAAATTTCAGGAAGCTTCAGTGTATTTTCTCAATAAGTAGGGTTTTATCAACTGCCTGTTTCTGGAGTTCATCCTACCAGGTGCTTTTAGGTTTTATCCAATAATATATATATATATATATATATATATATATATATATATATATATATATATATATATATATATTTTTCTTTTTTTTTTTTTGGGCACGATAGACTATGGGGATCTTTGGCCGCGCGATGTGGTATTCATACAGACATGTATTGGTTGCGGGAGAACAGACAGCCTAGGGGGGTCACCCAACCTCACGTTGCTACGAATCTAGGTTTCCATGGTGCAACGGCAGGCTATCCATAGCTCCATAACCGGTCCCTTTGGGGCAAATTCGGCAGTGTCCTTCCCACCGACTCACTCGGGTTCAAGGACAGTGACAAACCGGTCAAGATCGACCGGATTATGGCTGTTAGGAGTCAGCTGGCGCAGGAGGACCTATATTTATATTTCGTTCTCCTAAACAGACCGTCCATGGACTAAACCTCCGAGCGGCTATTTTACGTTCTCAGTTTATGTGCACGGGGTAAGGTCATCACTCCTACGCCCGGCCTATGCGAGTTGCCTCCAGTAGGCTGACGAGTCTCACATATCCGGGGAGGAGGGGTGATAAATTGCTTGAATTATTAATCAAATTAAATTAAATTAATGCTGGTACCGGGATTCGAACTCACCATCTTTGGGTTTGTGAGTAGGTGCATTTTTGCAAGCGCGTTCACTCTCTCGGCCACACCGTCAATGGCAAATAATAAATAAATGATGAAGAGGATGCCTAGACTGATATGACACATATAGAAATGTATTGTTGAGTTTCTAAAAAGAAATGAAGACGATTTTTCAATTATGGCAATTTTTTTGATTATATACCTTTTCTGAATCATGTTTGTCAGACCCATTTCATCCAAGTTTAAATGCATCTTTTAGCTTAGTGACTACTTAATAAATCGCAATAACTGTTTTCGGACTAACCAACTTTATTCACAGATATGAAAACTATGATTTAATTGGTAACTGTCCACTGAGAATCCTATTGATTTCGACCAGCCACCGAGGGGCGTTCACATGATAAGGACGTAGCATTATCGACCGAGAGGAGGGCATTCTTCCCAAGCGGTGTGATTAAAGCCCTGTTTGCGGACCTCTGTTTGGTCTGTGCCACTGTCAGCTCTTTGTCATGGTAGCCTTTGTTATACATCTGGGTTCTAACTCTCGCCCTTCTCAAATGTAACTATTGCTATAAGGAACAAAGAAAATGTAGCTGAGGTGCGAACCGCAACCAATTCATACCTTTGGTTAAGATGTTAAATAGTTGATTAAAAATACGATTAACACGTGTAATTATTCTTCCGTAAAGTTTACTACGCCTGTCGAATTCGTTGCTCTGTATTAGACACAATTAGTTTCCTACATGCTTTACCTCTAATCTTAATTTCGCAGCAAGTGCATAGAACATTAACATCATCATAAAAGAATGAACTTTGAATACCCGGAGGAATTTCAGGATCTAGGGTCTAAAATAACTAACAGTTGGAATTTTCATGACTGTCCTTCATTCAGTTCTATTTGGGTGAGCTTCGCGAAGTGAACACTTACGTTTAAGTAACAACGAAGCCTGTAGGACCTCGAAAATAAAATATTTAGCAAAATATTCGGTCCAAAGAAAGATGAATCAACTGGTAAATTCAGGAGGTGATACAATGTGTAATTGCAAGTCATTCACCGTGTATATATAATTGAAATAATAGGTTCAAAGCGGTTGAAATAAGCATGTAATGCTGTTGGGCTTAAGTATGATGGAATCCCTTGACCGTGGACTGAGGTATTTCCGCAATGATTGTTAGTGCTTTAATCACGGGACTTGGGATCACTAAGCCTTTTTAATGTTTTACAATAGGGAGGAGCAATAAGTACCATGGCCGTGTGTTCTCAATGGATATGGAAAAATGAGCGAAAACATAGAGACATTTGCTGAAAGTTCGTTGTCAAAACTTATTATTATTATAAATTTTATGCTCAGCCATTAGAAAATGTATGTAGTAATTGATAAACGGATTAATTAATAAACATAATTTATCAGCAATTATGATATGTCATATATAACTAGTACTCTAGAAGGTGAAACAGACCTGGAATTCAATTTGTGAATTCAGTTTAGTTCAAGATAATCGCAGAAAAAGCAACATTAGAAATTAGAAAAAAACGGGAACATAAAAAACTGAAAATGAGAACCAAAGTAATCAGGCAATAACCTAATATACTAATAAACGTGTTTTGGCTTCATTTATGAAGTTTAAAAAAAAAAGAGAGATAGACACGTTTTCCATCGTGGCGAAATATATCTGTTTTTGAGTGAAAACGAATATTTACTCAGCTTGGAATTGAAATGATTCTTGCCATTAGGCACTTTACGAAGGGGAGAGGATTAAGTAATAGGCGGACTAGAAGGGGGAGAATGAGTGTGGAGTCTCATCCTCCTTACACATTATCACCTCCTCAAGCGGTCTAAGCGGACCAATGAAGATCTTAAGAGGCTTGCGAACTACAGAAGTGGAAACGATATAAACAGGATCTCTGGTCTACGAAAGAGAGAGGTGGATGGTACTTGCTTGGGTAGAGGCTTAATAATAGTTGTACACGAAAATAGAGTCTTATCGACCCACTTGGAGGCTCAAAAGTGACTCAACTATCATAAGTCTACTCAAGACACAGATTTTATCATACGTCTTTTGATTTAAACGATGTTTTCAGATTCCAACGTGACTTGTAATGGACATTATAGAAATACTGCCGCCTATATAATAAGAAGGTACTTTAGATACTAATGGGTTCTATTACACCCATGAAAAGCCCCCAACTAATAGAATATTGAAACCTCGGACGCAGAATATCTGGTGCACAGGAGAAAATTGATTACTATAGCTTTGCAAGCCGTTGGTTAAAACGATCCACCCGTGATCCTAGGTTTCAGGTCTAAATGTTCGTATACACTGGATTGTATGGTACACCAGTTAAACTCATTAGAATATTGCACTATCTTACCTTCATGAAATACTTATATGAAGCATGATTAAGCAGCTAGAAATAATAAGAAATTGGAACGAAAAAAAAAACACCCGTTTTTCTTGCATACGGTCTTATGTCCAATCGAAAATAAGAATCAGATTCGATCAAAACAGTAAGTTTTGAAGTAATTCAACCCTGTTTCTTATCGTATTGTACCGATATAGAAAATAGATCACAATATATCATAAGTCAAAGCAATACGTTTCAGGATTCAAGAAGATGTAAAACATAATTTGAAAAAGATTAGCATACTACAACATAAAATAGATTATATATGATTAGCAGTTTCCTAACAGGGACTATTCTGTACTCAACTTAAGATGCGATCTGATAACGCTTATGATACCGACCGTCAGGTTGGGAAAAACCTCCTGTTAATCAAAATTGCTCAAGCAGAGGCAATTGACTTAAGTAATCAACTGACGTAAATTTTGATAAAAATCATAGATGGAAATGATAAAATTAAGTTTCATTTTCAAGTTTCCCATTAATTTATTTTATAGTATCAAGTAATACTATATCATATATCTGAAGAATAATTCTATATAAAATTTTAATTGAATTCCTACAATGATTTTAGCCTTTATTTTTTTTCTCCCCCCATCAGTGCAGACAAAATAACGTTCACTTTTCCTTTTATTATAACTGTATAACATGTAAGATTCCATTACATGGTCCCTTCCATGGCCAAATGTTTTCATATCGTCAATTTGAAACGCTTTAGTTGAGGCACGCACTGTAGCATAGTCTTGAATTCTTAACCTCAAAATAACCCAAGACATCAACCTTTAAGGATTAGAAATTCAAGACTATGCCCTTAATGCGTGCCTCGACTAGTTTCAAAGTGACGAAAATAAAGATGTTTTTTTGCATATTCGATAATTGGACATATCAGGAGCAATATAAAGAACTGAATAAACCCACCATTTTCCTCCTAAATAATAAATCAAATTATTTAAACAGCAAACTTAGAATTTCGGGATATGAGTAAGTAAAAATCCTAAAGAGAGTTGCCAATTCTGTTTTTAAAAAAAAAAAAACGAAAAGATGTTTCCACCAGCATTGAGAATTATGCAATTCCTATCTATTTGCTTTAAATTATACGACTAATTTGCATTGAGAGCTATTTGTTGCAACTTCAATCCATAAATGAAGAATGGTAATAAATGAAAAAAAAAAAGTGTAAATGCGAAAACTAAAATTGGTTCCCTAGTGGATGTATAATGGTACGTTCACACTATCGCTTCTGCTCGGCTAACGCAACGAGCATATTCTATTGGTAAGAAGTTTTGAAGCAGAGCACGAGCGGAGCGCGACGATCCATCTCCTGTCGTTATTTTTCAACAAACACTTTGATGGCTCGCTGTTATGATTTGGACGGGAGAGTGATAGGTATTCGTGGGTATGAGATTATTAGTGAAATTATATATTAGTGGAACTAAAAAGACCCCTTTTCAATTAATATATCGATATTATTATATTTTTTTGTAAGTTGTTCGGAGGTGCGGTCAATGAAGAAAACACACTAATAAATTAATGATTTAATGTATTTGAATACATTCTTCTTTATTTTATCAATAAAATATTTAAAAAACGATCCCTAAATAATTTAAAAAAAATTAATAGTTCAATAAAAAAAAATTATATCCACACTTATCATTGCTTAACATTGGGATCGATTTTTACCAAAAATATATAATTGCACACATATAGATAAATAAAGTATTGGCATGAAAAATAGGAATAAAAAGTATAACTAAATGATATTCAGACCGCAGTCTCTGACAGTGACATACGAATCCTCACAGAAATTATCTACATCCCAGTAGAATCCTTTTCCGTCCATAAAAAAAAATGATAAACATTACCTACCCTTAAACTTATTATAATTAAAACAACAACTTGTTACGATCCGTTCCCAAATGCTACCATCCATTCTCACCTCTATTATCAATACTAACATCTGATTAAATTTTGATTTATTTCATTATAATTTAATTTTATATTCATTTTAAATATGTTATATATTTAAATTTTATTTATTTATTTTCATTTGTATCTATGCTTATTTTCGTTTTTGACAACTCCTTGTTTAATTAAGACTCCATTCAACCTCTCGACCTGTTACTTTTTTTTGTCTCTTTACACCAGAATCCCAATTTTATTTCTTTATATCTATAATTTATCCATTATTTAAATCAATTGGTTAAACCAATCCTTATATTTGTAGTTTTTACCATAGCTAAAATATTATTCTATTAAATTATTTAGGTAAAACAAAAACAGTTGTGTACCTCGAAGGCATATGAAACTATGCCACATTTTCTCTATTTTACAGTTTGAACGGATATTTCCCTCGGAATAAAAGTGTTGAGGTGGTGGTGCTTATACACATTGACTTGGTTTACACCAAATCGAGAAACCCGCTTCTCCTCAAGTCTATCAATGACCAATTTTGGTTTTTCATAGTGGCCATGATTAGTCACGTCAACACAGTCTAGAATGCGGGATGGGGAAGGTTCATTAGTCTTGCACTTAATGCAGTAGCTGTATTTTGTTTATTTTTCAGGGTCTTCATTAAATTTCAAGGTTCTAATGTATCCTGTTCTTAATCTTAAAATGGATGTTAGATGGGTTCGGTTAAAGTTTTGAAGATGAGAGAAGTTTCTACTCGTATTTCATGATTTTTACCAGGCATGGTTCGGTAATGATTTCAGTTCTAAACTGTTTTTGAATAATGATTAAATTTTATTATAGTGGAGATCCTTATTTATTCCAGATAAACTACAGGTTTTTTAGCAAGTATGTCAGCTTCTTAATTTTGGGACATTCCCACATGGGCAGGAATCCATTGGAAGTTTATTTGGGTATTTTTACTAAGTTCTTTGATTCTTTTTGTTGTGTATATGTTTTCAGGCAATGAAAGACGCTGATTTGCACTGTTGATTTCAATAACAATCCACATTTCTCTTCAAACTAAGTAGCACTTGTTTCTTTTCTTACACATAAAAAATATATGCAAAGATTACAGTAAAAAACTGTTTGGTTTATAATTTTGAGAGTAATAGATTCCTTAATCTTACAAAAATCACAATAACACTGATTTTTAATGATATTTTTCTATTGATATTTTCTCAGTTTCAACTTCCTACATTAGCGTTGATTTTTGTTAATGGGTATTAAATTATAATACCAATTAACAGATATCAAATAACCCTGCCCTACTAAAACAGTCTCCTGAATTCCAAGAAATATTAATTAGGCTTGTAATTACGGGATGTTTAAGGGAATATTAGGCGAGTTGGCAGTCGTTCCATTGAGGCGGCCTGTGAAACCTCTTTGTAATCCCGTCTCGAGTAGAGGCGACGGAATTAAATCGTAGGGATGACAAAGCGCGTACAACTGCCGCGAGGATCCACAGTTGGCCTATAATTAGCTCTATAATAAAATACTCAACAATGGCAGACTAATTGGCTGCATTGGGAACCAGTCAGCTCTGCCCTCATTGGCAGTGTCTCCCATTGGCCTAATCGCACTAAAGTCAGCACCTAGTTAGCCGATAACTGGGGGAAATTTTATTAGATAAAGATTTGATTCAATAACCAATATTCCGAATTATAATGTTTCAGTAAAACTATTCTCTAATTATCATATAGTGTCAGGCGGAGTAAGTTTGAAAACAGGATAATTCCGAAGAAGCTACTTCAGAGCAATCTGTAGTGCAAACGGAAAACTAAAGATTATAGAAATAAAAAAAAAATAAAAAAAACTTGTACCACTACAACCCGTGTAGAGGGTGAAGGGTTCAGTACTTGGTAAGGACTGTACTGTTTCTAAGCCAACGGCTGTGCAAGGAAGTGATTCGGTCGATACCACGCTCAACCGCCAGGTTTTCTTGTTCTTCCCCAATTAAGGGTATCCACTTTATCGAGGCTGGATGAGCCCCAGGAGGGTCTCACGATCCCACAGGGCCGATCCATAACTCCAAAACAGAATAAGTAATTATTTGCCACAGCCGCTCTCGAACCCGGAACCTAGAGATTAGTAGTATAGTGCTCTATCCACTGAGTTACGCCACTCCCATTTAAGATGAGCTAATCTCCTAAGGTTCTAAAGACCACCATTTCTTCCCTCCATTTTGTTATAAAAGCTGATAATATAAAGGTTATAACAAAAATTGTGAAGTGCATTTGCTTATAGTCCCCAGTTTCTTCTCATCTCCCACGCCCTAAAAAAAGGTGATTTTTTTTTTTATATTATTTGTTTATCGTCTTAGCTACGATACATACAAATAATTAATACAAATTTATTAACATATTTAATTTATACCCATTTGCCATAGAAAGAACAAAATCGATTTGCTTAAAAAAAAAATCATTTTAGATTTTTTATTGTTACGCCTTTTTATCGACGATTTATTAGTAATAACTATTTTTTTATAAGTAATAAAAAAATTATTATTTTTATTTATTTTTTTAAATTTTATTTAATTTTTATTTTTAAAAATTATTTTTGGAAATGTTAGAATTAGTTTTTGACAACTAAATATTATATTATATGTTATATTATTGTAATTGTTATAAATAGAATTATACTTTCATTGATAAATTTTCTATACTTTCATAGAAATAGCATTTAATCTCCAATAATAATTTTTCTCTCTTTTTTCGCTTTGATACTTTGCCATATAAAACGATATTTGTACACTTGTTTTTATAGCAAATAAATGTGTTGGTGGTAAAACAAGTGATACAGTTCAAAACTGTGGCTTTATTCGTAATTTATATTTTAAAAAATTGGTCAATCCTTTATATGAAATTGGCTGAGTCTTGCAGGCGTAAAGTCTTAGAAATTTAGGTCATTGAGTTTTGTTTAAATTTTTATTCTATAATTTTTTTTCTTTGTCAATGAAATATTTAGTCATTTAATTGTAGCTTCTATTGGTAAATGAGACACATTCAAACTAATGCTCTGAGCATAATAAATTTCAGGCACTAATTAAATACATATAAGCAAATTTCTAGAAGTTAGTATATTGTAAAAATTACCTCGGCAAGTTAAAAACTTAGTACTTTGTTATTTAATAATAAGATTCATAAAATAACATTTAGAACGGCATACAGTTTATCGCTAATCCTTGTTAGGAATATAATGAAGATGAAACAGGACTTCCTGGTCCTGCCCATATAATGTGGGAAAACGAAGAAGAAGAACAGGACTTATACCAAAAATAGGTGGGACGAATTCTTTGTATTATAATATAAATCTGATTATTAATAATAAAGAAATGGTTTTCTTGCTTTGTTCAGAACTCGGCCACGTCTACCAGTATATTTAGTGGACTAGACAGACACATTGAATCTAAATCAACAATGCTTACATTTCTTAGCGTCTTGCAAACTCGTAAAGATTATCGGATATTGCGTCAAAGGCAGAAATAATTCTTGGTATAGGTATTTATTTTTGGACAGTGTTGAGCAGTCTCTAAGAAAGAAATTTGAATAGAAAATAAAAGAAAAGTGCCAAACCATTTTACATATTTTAAATATTAATATGTTGTTTTTAGCCCCCTAAAATAGTATAATTTTAATATAAATGGCAGAAGATCCGAATCTCGGTTACTAGTTCTCAGAGCAATATATATTCATATTCACGTATATTTAAATATATCTAAATTCAATATCTGAAACAGGGAAACTAATTGAAACAACGACAAAGAAATCTATAACTGAAACATAAGTGAGAAAAAAAAAATATTTGATTACCATCTTTCAACTTAGGTAGTTGAAAAAGTGGTGAATCATTTATCAATCCCTAATTTGATCATTAACCTTCAATGATAGCTTTTTTTTTCTTCCATATTTGCATGCAGTGAAATTCTTTTTGTAATCATGTGGAAATATTTACTTTCGAAATTTCTTGATCCCTCATGCGACATAATATGTTACCTATTTATATATTTAAAAAATATATATATTAAAGGTAATTTTCGGACAAATTCTTAACCGTTTCGTTAAATCCAAACCCTGAATTGGGAAGAGCTGCCCTTAATAAATCAGAAATCAATCACAAAATTTCGCTAAGGAGAAGTATAACGAGTTGTGAAGGTATTAGTTCCAACTTGTTAGTAAAGTTGTGTCTTTCAACTTCTGTTATAGAGCTGTATCCGTTCATCTACCAGCGGCCTGTTTTTTTACTTCCTTGTACGAAGTAAAGGAAGCATTGTAATCCCGAAAATTTACGATTTTCAGATTTCAACGGAAATATCCATTTTGACCATCCCTGAATCCATTTTGACTAGTTTCGTCGTGGCGTCTGTACGTACGTTCGTACGTACGTGCGTTCGTATTTCGCATAACTCAAAAACGGTTAGCCGTAGAAAGTTGACATTTTGCATTTAGGATTGTTGTAAAATCTAGTTGTGAACCTCCCTTTTTGGTCACTGCTTGATCACCGGAAGTGGTACTTTACTTGAAGGTCATAATTGATTTTTACCAAAAATTATATTAAAATACCATGCAAAACTTCTCAAATTTAGTATTTATGACTTATATATTGATTTAAATAACATGATAGATTTTAGTCTAAATTGGAAAACCGGAAGTGGTACTTTACTTGTAGGTCATATTAGACTTTCGTCAAAAAATATATTAAAATATAATGTAAAACCTCTCAAATTTGGTAAATAGGACTTTTATATCGATATAAATGTATTCACTAGATTTTGGTTAAGATTCGTGAGCGGAAAAGGGTACTTTACTTGAAGGTCATAATAAGCTTACATCAAAAATTATATTTAAATTAAAAGAGAAATCATATGTTTCGGTAATAAAGGTTACAAACGCAATCTGGTTTCCAATCCAATTTAACATTTTTATTACTTGTTTTAAGTGTTAAAATTGAGTCTAAAATACTAGTTTTCCTCCCCATTTGTGAGATCAACAAGTCTTCATCATGAGAATAAGATATTAGTTAAGTGGGTTTTTCCGCTTAAAATGTCGAAACTGTCCATTTCTAATGCTTTATCCAGTGATATTGACAGTTTTATTGTTGTCATGGAACATGAAGAAATATCTTGGAAACTAGTTACCTACTGAAGGAAAACGACATATAATAATGGAATGAGACCTCCAGTGACAAGAATGTGTGTTTGTGTGTGTGTGTCAATAGATGGATGACGGGACGCCGAGTCGCTTTTACTGCAATCTTCGGAAACTAGTAACCAAATTCAGTATCACTTTTTGAGCCACGGATTTATAATTTAATAGGCGTACAAGGAAGTCATGTGTTGCCCACATCAGATATTTTTTGCCGTAAGCGAAACCTCCAGAAGCAGTTCTTTAAAATTCTTTGTGATATACACTTCTCTTTGGCATTTTTCAATTTTTTAAGTTCTTGTCGTAAGTGTTTTAAGTAGGGATAAGTACAGACCTCTGTTGTGGGAGAAGTTTGCGTGGTAGAAACTTACCACCACCATCATGTTTTGTCAGCACAACTCCGAACTAGCGTATTAAACCAATTATTATTACTTATTTTTTTTACATTAATTCAATTATGTTCCACATTACACTTTCATAACTCAATGAAGATTTTAAAATCTGAATTTCAGACAAACTTTAATTTTTTCGATGATCCTCCGAAAACCAAACTTTTTTGCACTTACCCCAAAACCGCTACTGCTTGAATAACGAGTCTTCCAGATACATTGTGCGCACTTATCCCTAAAGGTAGGGGTAAGTGCGTACTAGGCACTATTTAATTGAATTATCAATATCATAGAAATGGGCGTGATTGAAACATGCGCTCGAACGTAATATTTAAACACAATCTTCTAAGGAACATTATTAAAAACAGAGGAAAAATCTAGCTTCAAAAATATAGATTTCACAGTCATTTAAAGTCGAGCATTATAAAATTAAGGACGCACTTACCCCATATCTTAAAATATAAAATATAGTACAAAAAACAACCAGAAATTTGAATCTATAATCCTCCAAAAACTTTCTGTATTATGTTATCATCAAAAAATTTCAAACAAAGTTTTTTATCTCTCGAATAGATAAAAGCTAAAGGTTCAACATTTTGGAAATTTATACATTATCATTGGACTTCAACCACAAAATCACAATAATGCAGATTAGAGATAGTGCATCACCCTAGTATACTATAGATTGAATAGAGATAATGCATTAATCATAAAATATTGAAGAAAATTACATGTCCATGTTTAAAAATATATATAAAAAAATGTTTCTTTAGATTTACATCAAACATATCAACAGTGATTTATAAAAACATATTCCAGACCCCTCCAAGTTATAACATTGCAAGAAAAAAATATTATCGCTAGAAGTAGGATGCCGATAAGATTTCCTGGGAAAGTTGAGTCAGTCCAGATGCAGATGTCCTCTTAAGAACATAAACAAACTCATATTGTCTACAACAGCTGGCAGGCACGTTGAGGTGGAGGAACCTTTAAATGTGGCCATGGTGCCAAGAAAAATGAAGGTCTGCTATAGAAATTATATATGCAACTTGATTTTTTTTTTTAGAAACATTTATATTATGAATTTATTTATTAACTCTTAGCAATGATGACATTTCTTACATTTTTATTCTTTCTTTTCTTACACCCGCTTTATGTTTCTTACCGTATCGACGTTTCGGGGTTGTTTCCCCATCTTCAGGATAAATTTCTATAAATGCAATCAATCAAAAAACCATATTGTATCAACATTAAAAATCATATCTTTACCTACAACATACAATACTTCACTTTACATTAACAATTATTTTACCTCTTAGTCTTCATTACAATGTGTAAAGGAATACTGTATATATGCAATTTGATTTTTTTTTTTTTAGAAACATTTATATTAAGAATTCACCTAATTTTGAAGCATAAAAACTTAAAAGAAATACGCGTCACTATTTATTATTTTCATATAATAATTAACTTACTAATAAAGACTACTAAAATTAGTTAGATTTAACAATGCGATGTAATTTGAAAAAATAAATCTTTCATACTTAATGAGTTGGAAATAAATCAGAGACAGTCTGTCATTAAGTTTCGGTCATTTTATTTATTTATATTAATTTTGTATTTTCGAAATTATACACATCGTATAAAATGATTTCATCAAGAAATAAAGAATGAAACCCTCAATTTTACAAAAGATACGAAATCCGCGGAACACACAAGACACGAAATTAAATGCTTTCTTAGTACAAATCAACAAATCAACAATAAATATATTTATAATTTCAGAATAATCAACCCGAAATGATTTTTGGTTTATTATTTTCAATAATAGATCTTTGCAATCGACCAAAGAAAACAATTTTTGAAACCCCCTCAAAATTTGAGGTTTTACGTCTCAAGATACGTAGAATCCAAATATCGAATTAAAAAAAAATTCGTTCGTCCGCCGTCCGCCGTACGCCATCCACGACTTTTCTCGGAGTCTACTGGACCGTTTTTCTTAAGATTTGTCACCTTTTTGAGGTTTTTATTATGATTTATCGAAAGGTGATGAAATCCCTACAAAAGAAAACAAATCATTCAAATCGGATCAGTGTTAGCTTAGATTTGCGTAATTAACTCCGTAGGCTAATTGTCCGGCGTTGCAGCTCATCGTGGCCCTAGGCCTTCTGACATCGATTGCGGGCTTCTGACTTCCTCGCTTCTCTCTACTTCATCCTTCCTTGGATTATTAATGCCCTTTCCTTTAGCCTCCTGGTCTTTCCTTTTTCTTTTCCCACTGAAGTGCACATCCAATATTTTCCTCTGTACCATTTTCCCTTCTGATTGCACGTCCTAACGATCACAGCCCACTTGCATTGACACAGTTTATTCTTAACACTTCCAGTTCGGCACTCTCACGGCGATCATCTTGGGACAAGCTCCTAATTTCTTCTCCATAGGTGCCTTATTTCTTTATTTCTTCTTTTTTTTTATGTATGAGATTAAAAAGTCTTTACGTGGTGTTAAGTAACTCTCCTGCTTTCAAAAACTTAAATATTTATTTGAAATAAATAAAGTTATATAGATAATATCACAGAGCATATGGTTTTATGATAATCAGAAATATGGGCTTTATCTCTTTCCTTTTCTATTCGCAACAAGCATAATAATTTTCATAAACCAAAGAAAGGATACTATATAATTTTATATGTACCTCCAATATAAATGATACAATTCTTCAATATGATTCGAAAATTATACTTGATATATTCCGGAAGGCAATGAAATTTCCTTAGCTATTAACCGATTCCCAGTATTATTAGTGGACTAGACAGACACATGGCCTCTAAAACAACAATGCTCACTTTTTCCTGACGGCTTGCGTGTGCAAAGATCGTAAAGTATAAAAACAGAAATAAATAATACAATAATCAGAAATAAATAATACAATAATCAGAAATAAATAATACAATAATCAGAAATAAATAATACAATAATCAGAAATAAATAATACAATAATCAGAAATAATTTGCTGGAGAACAAACGATGCTTTAAAACATGTTTATGTTGTAACTGACTAGTTGTCTTAAGTGATTAAATAATAATGCGCAATATTTACTACTTTGTTTATTTAGACATTTTTTAAAAATAATTAAATACTAGTATATCCGAGCGAGAACTCTCGCAATAGATATCTTCTAATCCATAATTTCAAGTATAAGCGATATTAGGGAATCATATTTATTCGTATAAACAATATAATATTATTAAGAAAGTTTATTTAACACACATATTTGGTGAAGCTACATAGTTTGTAATGACTATGTTGAAGTTACAGTTCATACTTATTAAGTACTTAAAGCTTATCCCACTGGAAAACATCTCTTCAATTTAGCAGTTTGGCAATTAGATTCAGCTATACCGTTTTGGTCATGGAAACAAAATATAATTTCCCACTCATTAAAAGTTTTTGTAAACAGACTCAAATTGATATAAAGTTGCCATGACAACGACACGTACGCAAGATGGCATAGGGCCCGTGCGGACCTATATCGTGCATTCTCTCAAAAACGGTAGGTTTTTAAGCTTTAAAACGCTGGACCAGTATGGTCCAAAGGACCATACATGATTTTGATGCCCGCGTCAAAATCTCTAAAACCCAACTTATTCCGTCTCGATCCGCCGACTCTCAGTCGTCAAAGTTTTGAAACCTTCCATTTTTTTCATCACATCTATTTAAGCCCTTGTAAGATTTTAAGAAACAAAATTTGAATTCGTCACTTCTTTTTGAAATTCCCTTTCTTTTGATACCTCATTCGTCAAAATCCATCGCTCCTGAGAGCCGGAAAAGGGATCTATACTACCGTAATAATATATAGTAGTGACTAGTAGTGTAGTGATAGTAATATTTTGTTTATTTCATGTTCTCCTCTACCCTCAGAAATCACTAGCGTAATCTGGCAGTTCAAACTCTGTTATTGAATTTCATTACTTTTTCAAACGATATACACAGTTCCTTCTAAGTCATCTTGGAGAATCCCTTTTATTGTAGAAGCAATGTGAAATATTGGAAATAAGAATGTGCAAATTCAGAGATGGCTGTGCTTCTCTACCCCCCAGTTAATAGGTTAATACGTAATAGTAATTGCATGCTTGGATCCAGATGAACACAATAGTTGCTTCCCTTTTTCTCATTTTTCAGCAGATATTACGAATTTCTTTAGTAGGATCTAACGGAATCATACAGCTACTACATGCTTATATTTTCATGCCTCAATTATAAGATGGTATTTTCTAAAAGTTCGGAGCAAAATTACATCAACATTCATTACATTTAAGTTTATAAATTTTATTTTTGCATTTCTTTATTTGTAGTCTTTCTGTTGATTTTTTTTTTTTTTTTACTTTTTATGCATATAATGGTAGTTTTTAGAGATATATACATATAAAGATAGTTCATAGAGTACTACCTTATTATGCAGAAAATTTCCTGTTCAAAACCTGGCTTGGTATATAATTTTTTGTCATGACAGAAAATTGGTTGAATTTAAAATGATTGAAGTAATGGTATTTGACAGATGATTAGGGCCCTGTTAGCTCTAAATCAAACACCGAACATATATCTGGGGATAATCATGGGGTTGGAATAAAGTTCTTTATGTTTATTATCAGACACCTAAAATGTTAGGTCAATGGCTTAGCTCTTTCAAATGCTGTTTACTAGACTCATTTATTAATATATATATTTATATATATATGAATATTTACTAAGCAATCATAAATAATTATGCAACAATAAGTCTACATACATTGAAACTCCCCAAAATACAATCTATTAATTAATAAATCTAATATTAATGTTAATTTAAATAAATCAAAACTTCAATTTAGTAATTATATATTAGCATCTGTGCTATTCAAACCATTGGTATCAGATTTAAAATTGCACACTCTATTCAAATTTATTGTTATGCTATTTATTATTTTCATGGCTATTCGTTTAACATTGCGTTGCCTTCTTCATTGGAGTTTCACCTGTGATGGCTGTGATGACTGAGATGGCTCTCTTATTGTTATTTTATTTTTAAAAGCTGTAAGTGTTTCATTGATATCAGCTTAATTGGAATTTTTCATTTTAAACTGTAATGAAATTTGATCCAACCTCAATTTTGGTATTGTGTTTTTATTATAATTATTTATTTTTTAGTGACGTTGTATATTTCGACTTGGTCCGGATTGGACTTAAATATGACAGTATATGCATTTTAAATAATTTTAGTATGTATATGGTATTTATTAGAATATTTAAGTATATTTAATTCTGTGATGTGTTATAAATTGAACTAAACAAGGGCCTTTTACAGAGATACCTGAGGGTGGCTTGTTGGCCGAAAATTTGCATCGTAATAAATAAATTGGTGAAATATTATTAATTTTTCAAGGGTACATTGAGTTTCATTATAATCATATATTTCAAGTATAATTTAACGGAATAAGTATAATTTTTAATAAGCATAATATTGAAGGGTGATATGAAACAAGAAATGTAAAAATATAGATTTAATCATACTAAATAATTGAAATTAATAGATACGAATATTATATCCGATAAAATACATACACTAATATTCATATACAAAAACTACAAGGGTTTGATTTTCGATACGTTAATATACATGTATATGTATATATACATATATATATATATATATATATATATATATATATATATATATATATATATATATATATATATATATATATATATATATAGACGACCTCTTGCTTTCCAACATTCATTTCCACTGAAAATTCTCATTTCGCTAGCCTGTTTGGTTGGTAACTTTGACGCTGTCAGTTTTCAAAACTCAACCAAGGGGACAAACTATACTTTTAGGGACACAAACTATACATCTATATATATATATATATATATATATATATATATATATATATATATATATATATATATATATATATATTAAACTTAATGATGAGCAATTAGACAATTTTTAATAGCCTTAAATTCAAATAACATACTAAATTTCCACTAATCGTGGCCATGGAAACTATCATCACATGGACGGTAACGTTGGGTTTCTATGGCAACAGCGTCCTCAATCACAATCAACGGAAGCAATCAACAAAAGGTAGACAACAAAATAACAACTAAAAACTTGCATAGGCTGCCAACTTTCACAATCGACAGTTGAATTTAAAGTACCATTAGCATAAGTAAATCTAAATAATTACTTAACCCACTACGTTGCTGGTAAAATTTATATTACTTGTTTACACAAAGAGAGCCATTGCGTAGGAAGGTCTTGTAAACTAACAAAAGATTTTACTCATTGATACAGACAATGTTACTATAGAATCTAGTTAAGTGGAGGATATTTAAATCATTGTTTAAATTGATACGATGCATATTTTTTCAAATAATTATATTGTTGATGTTCTGAATTATATGATAATGTGGCGAAAATTCATCAAAATGTAATGACTTAGTGATTAATAACTCTATGGTGATAGTTAAAACTACAGTAAAACTAAATATTTTCGTTTAGCGCCATTAAATTTTAATTTTCCTTTTATTTCATTTAGCTGTATAATATTTTATCTTTTATTACATAATTCTGAAATTACTTATTTCTAAATTAATCAAACTTTATCAGATTTATTTAATTTTTAATGTGTAATTCATGAAGGACAATAAGAATTTTTTAAATATTTAAAACATAATTTATTTGTTTACTAATAAATACGTTAAAACATATATTCTTTGTAACTTATTCGAAATTATTCGTATTATTCGTTACCCATTTTATGCGGCGGAAATTTACCAAAATGTAATGACTTAGTGATTAATAATTCTGTGATGATAGTTAAAACTACAGTAAAAATTTAAATATTTTCGTTTAGCGTCATTAAATTTTAATTTTAATTTTATTCTGTTTAGCTGTATAATTCGTTTTTCGTTATTCGTAATTCGTTTATAAAATAATTTTGAAATTACTTATTTCTAAAAAATGCTTTTTGTTCGTAATTGATGATGAGCCATTGTAAAAATTTACCAAATACAACTTAGGGTTATTAAGAAAACAGAAACCCCGGTTTTCAGAGAATAATTATGAGTAATTATTCCGCTACAATCGCAATATAATTATATCTCTGTACCGTTAATATCGCTATGGTTGTTCTTTTCATTATGTGATGTATAATTGAAAAATAATTTTTTTTTTATAGGATACCTTCGATTAAAAGATAGTCTTGAATGTTTTAGCAATGGAAATATGTAAAAATAGCTTCTAATCTTCTATATAAAAACAATCCATTAAGGGACATCTTAGACAGTGGGCGAGGATAAAACAGCCCAAAAATGGTTTTATAACCCCAAAATGATAATGATGTTTCAACAAATTAATATAACGAAATGGAAACTAAATCGATTTCAGTCTGTCCTCTTTCCAAATAGAATATTACTGCTATTTTTAAAAAATACATTTCGTGTATCCAGTTAATTTTTCCTTCAAAACCGATTGAATTCATTGTATTTAATGATTTTTGTTAAAAAAAAAATAAATCAAAAATTACCAACGAAATGTTAAAAATATAAGTGGCCCCGATTTACGATTTCACAAAACTCGGCTCCGATTTAGAAAAAACCTTATAAAACAACCAATGAAAGAAAAAAAATTAGAAAACATTTTCACATACTTCCAATTTCATTCATTTCTTACTAATAAGTTGAGTGCGCGATATTTCCGTCACCGATTTTGATCAATTTTTTTTTTTTTTTTTGGTCATTCTATACTGAAAAAAAGTTGACCCATATCCTTCCGTTTTGTTCAATGGGCCTTAAGAGATGAGAAAAAAATAAATAAAATAAAACATGCTGAAAATGCTTTATTTTATATCTCGTGTTTGAAGAATGATATCGACACGATTTTTTCATTTAAGCATTTGTTCTTTAGAGTATGTTAAATGAAAAATATAAACAGTATAAAATATACACTAAAAAAATAATTGATGTTTGGTCAATATAAATTTTAAAAAAGTGTTTAAATTATTACGTAAACTAATCTCATAGTTTTTTGTTTTTTTTTCACACCAAAAATAATTGCAGATTTGGGCATAAAAGCTTAATGCTAAAAAAATTATCGAAAAAAAATTTCAGTCCCTAGTGTGCTCCAAATTTTTAAAACCACAAAATTACGTTTGGGTTTGAAGATCTGGGATCTTCTCTTCTGTTTAACTGATATCGACGTTCTTGGAGTTTTTTAAACGAGGAGAGTGATACATATAAGAGAGAGCCATACATATAAAATAATAGTGCACTATCTTAGATAGTGTAAAAAAAGATGACAATATAAAACAAAATTGAAGTTTTTTTTCGGATTACGTTGGTTCTAAAACACGTAGAGGCATCACTGGTAATTATAGTTGTGTAACAACATACTATATGCAGTATTGTGCTTGAATTTAACATTATTAAATGGGATACACGCCTCAAAACAGCTAATTTAATGTGTAGTTCATGACGGATAATAAGAAATGTTTTAAATATTTATAACGTAATTTATTTTTTCTAGTAAGTACAGTAAAACATATATTCTTGGAAAATATCCGGGGTTTACTCATGCCATAATTTATTGGTATTATTCATTATCTATTATATTTGTTTACATTATATTTTTTTAAATGTCGAATTTTTATGTAAATGATTGCCTTGAGGAGTCAACTATTGGCACCTTACCGATACTACTGGAGGTCCGATATAAATATGCTGGTGATGCTCAATTACCGCTGACTTGGTTATTCCATTCTCGGGCTGAGGCGTCCCGCACACTCACTGAACCACACTTCACTCACAAATAAACGATAATAATAATCAACTAAAATAATTGACATCAGCATTAATTAACAGCAATATATACGTTAAACTCATTACCAGGAAGAACTCGGCTCGCTTCATGCGGTGCCCACTGAGGACTGACTCCTGCTCCAAGGCCGGGCTCCCTCCTTTCTCGTCTATATTTACCTGGTGCCGAACCCTCCGGCATGACAGAAACGTCCCTCTTTGAATCGCTCTGTGACAGTCTATACTTAGGGTAACTCTCAGGAGAGATTGCATATATAACTGCATTTCACAGGATCTTGGAGTTGAAAGGTATGTATTCATATATCAGTCGCAATTGCAGCGTTGAAAAGCGTTGAAGTTGAATAAAATCAAACCAAGAAGATCCATATTCTTGACAACCAATGAACAGACACGAATAAGTTCCCGATATGTTCACAGGATAAAAATATTTAAGGCCAATTGATTTTCTGAACAGAAAATTCATTGATATCTTCAGTATAATTTTCGATAAAAAAAGTGATAATAAAAAAATAATAAAATGTTAAATGGAGTCCAAAATATTGTAAAGATTCTATTTGTTACTTAATATCTCTATAGAATACATCAACATCTTAAAACCAAAATACTAATAATGTATAAATAAGTAAAAATAAAATAAAAAAGGCTGTAAATTATTATACAATAGTGTATTATCAATTATTATTATTTATTTGTTAAACTTACTGTAATTAGTTAACAAAATTACAAAAAGTGTTGACGAATCATTATACCAAGACAAAAAAAAGTGGCATAATTTGTTTTTCCTCTAATCGGTCACCATTTTGTTTATAAATGGCAGTATATGGCAATGTCCATAGAATAAAATCATCCTAAGGGCACTTGTGACATTGGTGCAAAATCTGGGGAAAAAATTGGGGAGGCTACAATTTTTTTTTATTTTAGTCATTTGTTACTGAATTTCATTATTCTAGCAATGTCCAAAAACTTCAAAATTGACATTAGCCAAATTCGGAAGATCAGAAAATTTTCTACCACTTTAAAGGTTCAACTTAAAATATAGTTCTAATTATTAATAATAACATCTTATTTATAATAAGATTTAATATATACATATATTAATCTATACAAAATTTAATTTTATCCTCCCATCTGGGACTTGTCTGTTTACTCTCCGATTCAGCGTCGATTACTTTTCATATTATTCATTGTCAATCCAGCCCGAAAACTTCATTTTTTTTTTTTCGAAACTCCCTTCGTCTCTTCTTTTGTCAAGCTTCTTATAATACTGTTTTCTTTTTCCTTCTACTGTATTACATTGTAAGTACTTTCTGTTCGTATGCATCAATAAAGCTTTAGTATTTATAAGATAATTACAAATCACCAGATGATAGGGCTCACCCTCTATTTGGATTCATGTTAAATAATTAAATATAGTAAATAAATTAGTCTATTGCCTTAGGTGATTTTGCCATGGTGGGAGAGAGGGGGGAGAGAGGGAGCTGAGCTTTTATTTCTCAAAAATTTTACAACTAATTTATTATTATTTTTTTTTTTTATCCTCAATTCCCTACGTCCCTTCTTTCTTTATGCTTCTTACGATTCTCATATATTTTTCCTTCGCCTATAACCGTGTTACATTGTAACGACTTCAATCATCCAATTTCATTTCATCACTATGACATGAGTCCACATTACCGGGAGTTCATATTTATGCGATCTATGGTCGTCGAAATACTGATTAAAGTTCCAAGCGCCCAAGTACAGAATCCCACATTAAAAAGGTTGGCTTAGTTAATCAGATAGTAGCGACAGCAGCAGTTCATAATAAGAAAAAAATATGAATTTAATTAACATTTTAAATTAATTTAAAATGATTTCGGTTTTGTGAGAAAGGCGGATACCAAATATTCCATATTAAAGAATGAACATTTGAAAATTTATGTTAATTCTATAGAACAACAAGGTATTCCACTAAATTATAAGATGAAGGGAAAATTATTATTATTTTGTAGTTGTTGATATTTTAAACACTCCGTGAAATCCAACGACAAATATTCGTAGAAAGATAATAACTTATCATAATTACGACAATTTATCATCTGAATGTGAGAAGTAAAAAATAAAGCAATTTATTATAGCATAGATAAATGAAGCAATGAATCGACTTATACCAAGAAAATCTAACAGGCTAACCCATAAATAAACTGAATGGTGTCATACTGTCCAAGAAGAGAATAACAAGAGGAAAGAGAGGGAGGGGACTCGCTTTGGTTATCACATTGATTGTAATAAGTATATGTCTATGTATCCGAATATAAAGGAATATATAAAAACAAAAAAGCTATCTATGCTAGTATCCCAAATATAATAGTAAATTTATCGAGGACAGAAACTTCATTTCGAGGTAGGGCTGTCAAGGTCAATCCATTTCTGATTGGAATCCCTTCAGACCTAAAAGCGATTTTTAATACATCCCATGAAACCTATCAATAAATCGTCCTTGAATTTCACAAAAGGAGAACCTAGGTCAGATATTCCTAAAATTAATATGTGCTCCTCTGATATTTCGATCTTCAAGGCGAACTCAGATCGAACAGCCAAGTTGAGAAATAACTGAAATTGCCTTACAACAAGAGTAAAAGCTCCAAATGAGACATAAATAATTGAAACTTTCCATTTATGCCCTTACCTTAAAACTTCATTAAATTGCACGTGAAATATATGGAAGGAAATTCGTAAACTCTTAGTGTTCCTTTTTTTTTTTAATTAAATATATTGGTCCCGAATACATCTAAATATACTTCCCAAGGAATATCCTTGAGAAATAAAAAAAATATAGCCTAATATTAAACAAGCATATAAGTTCTACGAACCCATCACACACACCTGCCTGTATCCCTCAACACCACACAGCTAAATTTAACATCAAAGGCGTATTTAAAAATTTTATAACCTTTCTGAAGATATAGAATTATATAACAGACAACAGTTATTTGACGAGGCGTAGAATGAAGATGAAAACCGAAAACGAAAATTACACTCAGAGAACAGTTTTAATTATTAATCTATTTTTTTTTTCCAAGTTTGACCAGTATATGAAGAAGTTGGGAATCTTCATTCTGGGGCTGATTACTGAAATAATTAAACATTTTTGTGTTCAATTGAAGTTTTACGTAAACTTCTGGGTACTTATTCTTTCCTTTGAGTTAATGATATGATATTTTTATTTTTAGCTATTTATTAGTTTTAGATTTCCTGCTGTTCTTGAGCCGACCGGAGAATTCAGATTGCTATACAACATAAAATTGCTTACCCTGCACCCGACAAATTTAATGGGAGTGACAGGAGCACGAAGAATGAAATTTGAGTATAAAGTTGTTGGAATGGCAAATGAACGAGCAACTAAATGGATCAGCGCTGAACCGATCTGTAAACGTCCAGGAGGTCAACCGAAACGTAGATGGGAGGTTTAGTGAAGGCCTGACCTTTAAGATAGTAATTTTGATAAGGTTCATTGGAGGGACGTGTGTAAATAATTATAGTAGGCGTTATCAGCATCGAACCTTCGGATTCGTTTGACCTATCATTATTTTTTTTTTTGTAAGATTTATTAGATTGTTTTTATGGTATAAATTTCAGCACATTATGATCGTAATAATCGGTTTTTCTGTTACAGGTTTAAACTGTAGTGAATATAATACTAATTGAACAGTTCGGCCGAATAGCCTTAGACCGAAAAACGGTCTATGTAGACTTTTTTTTAATTTACAGGAAATCAATAAAGGTTTACTTCTACTTAGGATAAACCTTCTTTTGCTTTAAGGTAACACAGACCATTATTCCGTCTTACACTTCCGGCAATGGCATTACTTAAGGCACAGTTTAACTCTGACCATTGTTCAAATTGTAAAGCTCACGATTCCAACTGATTGCAGTATTATAGCAATAACATCTGTTGATTTCTGGATGGGTTTACGTTCTTAAAGTGTGGTGGAAGCTTTATAGAATGTTATTAAGTCAAAAATCCGATTTCGCAAAAGTGTAACATAGATCGTTATTCGATCGAACCCTTCAATTATTGAATATTATGAAAAACAAATGTTATTCACACCTAAAATCATCTAATGCAATTGTAATTTTCATCAATTAAAAACGTCATGTCTGAGTCTGTAGTGTTCTCTGTCAGATAGTTCACAGAAATTTAGATACTCAAGTCGAAAAATGGTCAAGGCATTCGAATTGTCTGAGCGAAAAAAGCACAAAGCTTCTGAAAAACAACATACGAGAGGCAGCAGTGATCACATAAAAAATAACAGTTTTAGCTAGACAAAGTGTAGATATCTTTTCGAATAAATTTTATGCAGCACCTACTACATGAATGAGAAAGCGAACATTTATATGCACTGACCAGGATTAGAACTCTTCAACAACAGATTTTTCTTTAAAAAAATCTCTTGATTTCAAAGATTTTTTGCTGGCATTGCATTTGGTAAAGTTCAAAATGAAGAACAACTCTGCTCTACAACAATGTATAATGAGGAATCTCTCCGATTCTGCATCCACGCTCTGTAAGGCACGTTTTAGGCACTAGCTACCATGCAGAAGTACCGTAGGACTCATTAAGCGATAACATCAAAAGCACGTTCAAGGACATGCAAATAAATGCAACGTACCGTAGCGTATTCAGGTCGGTTGCAAACCCCTTAGAAAACTCAGGAACAAGAGATTATTTTAACATATAGTTGAACTGTAAGCGTTTATTCAAACGAATTTCTCGAAATGAAATTGTTTGACCCTGAACACTACCTGGGGTACCAGGTGTGCCTCATGCTCAAATATTAGTTATATTTCTAATAGGCCGGTTATGCTAGAGTTTCGGCCCCTTCAGTAATCTCATTGCTCCACTTTCTAGTGTTGATGTGACCGAATTGTTCAGGCCAGCGCTCCTTTAATTACTTCCTTGTACGAAGTAAAGGAAGAATTGTAATCGCGAAAATTTTCGGCTTTCAGATTTCAACGGATATATCCATTTTGACCATCCCTGAATCCATTTAGACAGTGAGCCGAAGAAAGTTAAAGTTTAGTTTTTAGGATTGTTGTAAAATCTAGTTGTGAACCTCCCTTTTTGGTCACTGCATGATCACCGGAAGTGATACTTTACTTGAAAGTCATAATTGATTTCCATCAAAATTATATTAAAAGATAATGTAAAGCCTCTCAAATTTGATAATTAAGACTTTTATATCAATATAAATAATATACTAGATTTTGGTTAAAATTGGGGGTACTTCATTTGAAGGTCATAATTAGCTTACATAAAAAATTAAATTCAGAGATCATATGATTCGGTAATAAAGGTTACAAACGCGATTTTTTCCCATTCAAATTAAACATTTTTATTTCTTATTTTAAGTGTTAAAATTTAATGTAAAATACTTTTTTTCCTCCCCATTTGTGAGTTGAACAAGTATGCAGCAGAAGAACAAGATATAAGTTAAGTGGGTTCTTCCTCTTAAAATGTCGAAACCGTCGATTTGCAATACTTTATCTTGTGACATTGACAGTTCTAATGTTGTCACGGAACATGAATAAATTTCTTGAGAACTTGTTACCTACTGAAAGATAACGACATTTAATAAGCTTTTCAAAAATACTCTTGATTTATCAAAAGTATAAGACATAATTGTATTACATAAATTGCTGCGTGTATGCCATTCCGAGAGTGAATGCATGAGGTTTATTTTCTTTAGGAAATTTTAGGAGCACCAAAACAAAATTTTTCATTCCTGTTAAAAGTCCTCTTTCCTCCTTCATTGAACGTTCTTTATTTACATTATTCTATAATAGACGCACTTTCTTATTTTTGTAACTGGTATTTGCTCGTAATAATCATGAAAAGAATAATTTACATTTTGAATATAAAAACTATTAATATATATTAATGGTAATAGTCCAAATCATTTATTGAGCTCTCAAACATTAGGGAAATTATAAATTTATTGTAAATTATAAATTACAATCATAATTTAATTTTTTATAAGCGATTTTAAGCATTTTTGTTTTTGTACATGCAGCCTAGGGTAATGCTCTCTTATTGAAAAAATATGGATAGTGTTCCAGGGTTAAAAGAATCTAGCTAAATTATTAAATTATTTCGTTCAAATCTGTTGATATTAAAATTAAATCTCAACAAGGCGATGAACAATCTGATCTAATCCAGCCAATTTTGAACTTGACCGATTGAAATAGACGCGATAAAAGCAATTCCATAACATTTATTTTGATAACCTATATTCTAATCCTCAGTTTTTAAGTATGAGTATGTTCTTTACAGATACGGTGTCACCCTTAAAGAAAACCTCTTGAAGCGCCAGGAATTGAAACTTATCTTTTAGTAGAGAAATGTTCGGTTAACTCAATTTTAACACCAGAAAATTCTATGCCGACCAGGTTGCTTAAGAAAGCATGCTTTCCTCTTTAATCATAAATATTATTAGGAAGAAAATGGAAAGTTTCAAACGGGAAGCACGGAGTCACAAAATTAACGAAAAAACAACTATACTGTCGATATATATATATATATATATATATATATATATATATATATATATATATATATATATATATATATATAATAACAAAATGTACCTCAATTTTAACTAGGAATGCCAGCTAGATCAAAGGAAATAAACAAACGAACAGCCAAACTGACTTACTAACTACATACTACTTACTCTTAACTTATAGCCTTCTAGAAATGTTTAACTTCTTTATGACTTAATTTTTTAGGCTATCCTCTTGTAATTTTAGGTCGAAACAAAAGACTAATTGTAATATCCTATTCTCTTTGCATTAGAGGAACGATGAAGAAAACACTTAGGGGCCTCGTCATCCAGATATGGGATTATTTGGGAACTAATAATTGATTTCGAAATCCTTAAATTACCAAATCCTTAAATTGATTCAACAAACTCAATAATAAATAGCACATTCTTAAATAACAAATTTCTTAGTTTTCGAATTAATTAAAAGAAGATCAAGATTTATTTTAAAATAGAGAGAGAGAGAGAGAGAGAGAGAGAGAGAGAGAGAGAGACATCATCTAAGAGTGACATCATGATTTTACTAGGATACTTCAATGTAATGGTTAATGATGAGGCCATAAACCAAGTACAGGTCATTATAGGCACAATCCACAAACAAGTAAAGATATTTACTCTCTTCCGTTGTCATTCGAATAGCTTATTTAAAGAACTTTTGATTGATAATTAAAATAAATTGTAATTATAAATGATAATAATAACTCAAACGATTTTCATTTAAATTGGATATATTAAGGTACCTGGTTTCTTAAAACTGTATGTTTTTAGTCGTACTTTCCCAAAAAATAATAGACTTTTGCACGATATAGAAGGTCATCGGAGGGGGAGGGAGTGCATTTTATATCCGTTTCATAACCTCTGGAATACGATTATAAGGGTTTCGGAGATGTCTGATGGTATATATGCACATTTGGATACTTCTTGCGACTCCTTTTAATAATATCAATAATTTTTTTTTCGATGAGAGCACTTGATGTGCTCTTGATGTGCTCTTATCGTGACAGGGACCTACTAGCAAACAAATATATCTTCTGAAGAGGCATACAGCTTATTCGGGGCAAAGAGAACAGACAGCTATTGGCAAGCACATCAGCCTCTCTGACTGACATACAACATCACTCTCCCGTCGGCCAATGAACTTGAGTAGTAGAATTCTATTTGTTTCGCAGAGGAAGAAAACATCAACATTAACGTATAGAGCAATACAAAAATTCCTATTGAAGTGTAAAAAGATATGACTGGCTAATAAATGACCAAAGATTCGTTTGCTTATAGTTTTCAAATATTTGTTTTATCAGGTACTTACCTTTGTTAAAGAGATTCCTCATCAGTTTCCTTACTTCAATACTTCAATTTAATATAAGTTTATTCATGAACATATTTTTTTTTTTTTTTTTTTTTAAACAAGCTAAATAAAAATTATACGTAGATGACTAGAAAACACTTTCGAAATTCGAGAAGAAATATAGAGTGGGTTAAAGGCAGATAATAGTTGTTATTTCGTTGATTTAAAATTACTTAGTTCGCACCTTCACTCCAGAAACTTTCGAATTTATACTATAAATTACAATTATACCTTCTATGCTCTTTATGGATGCGAAAGATGGCCTCTAACTTTGAAGGAGGATAAAGTATTTCAAAATAAAGTTAGTCGGCAAGGACTGTTGGTGATCCTCCGGATTCGCTAATCCTTCATTTACTAATTCGTTAAATAAAATCGCATATCTCTAATCAATTCTGCCGAAAATACTCAATCATACAATAATCATTCATTCGAAATATTTAAAATTTTAATTTATTTTTACAAAGTACTTAGGATTTAAATTTACTGATTTTCTTACAGTTGATCACATGATTTATTTAGTTAGTGAAAAGAAGGTTTTTGAAAATTGTGGAAAATTAAATGTTTCCTGTAATTTAAATTAAACGACCACAAATATATAATACCACATTACGTAAAGTGTTCTCCACTTCATATACAGAGAATTGATTTGAAAGACGATCAGGGAATGTAGTAATGATTAGAACAAAAATAAAAGTGTGAAATTAAATTTTTTTTTTCAACTTTGCACGAATAGCCATTCGAAACCAACGAAAACCTCACCAGAAAGAATCCATTTCATTTGAAAAAACAAAAAAAATAAATAAAATAAAATATAAAAAAAATTGTAAAACTGTTTCAAGAACGCTTTTGAATTATTAAATTCATCGCAATATTTATTGCTAGACTGTATTTGTCTCCATCTAGAAAAATATCGCCATAGGTATAGGCAAACATCTCAAGAAAGGACCTCTTTGTGCGCATGCACATAATAATAACCCTTTGTTGTTGAGAATGTTAAAAAAAATCCAAGAGAGAACTTTATGAAGTTATGAAGAGGAAGAAGGCTTTCTCCTCCTTGAGCGCAACCTCCCGGCCTAAGCCCCACTCATAAGGTTCTCCCTTAAGTTGTTTACATATACTTAAACAAATATCATATCTACGACAGATATTGCTTAACAAATTCCATCCCGATTGTATATTTTAAATAGAAGAGAGTACGCTGTCAAGGGGGTTTCTAGCATGGGAATTGATTTCTTCACCTTGAGAGCTATGCTCCTGATTGATTCCCTATGATAATAAGACGTGAGTATTTCTCTCCCTATGATAGCGGTCCGAATCTCAAGTCAGTCCAAACCGACTTCATTTAGTGGCAATATAGTCCTTTACTATCTCGGCAAATTTCCAGCCGACCATCACAAATCATTGACTCAGTCCCTTCTACTTAAAATCATGTATGACAATAAATATGTGCTCGGATAAAGTATAAATTTATGGAGGAAAAATTAGTTTTACAGCTATAAGTGTTTATAGCTGTAAAACTAATTTTTCCTCCATAAATTTATACTTTATCCGTGTGGATGTAGACACTTTTTAACTACTTAGGATCTAATTCAAACATTACCAAGATATATTTATTAATTTATGCTTAATGCAGTTTATTTTAGTTTCAGGTGTTTGCTTCCCCAGAAGACGGCCAAATCCAAGACAAACACCGGGCGAGACTATTACGCCAATGGCCAGTGAATGATTATTTACGGTACTATTTTTACCTGTTTGTGCTCCCAGAGAGTGTCCCTATAATTCGGCCAAGACTGGACCAGCCAAATGCCGCCTTCTTGGACAGCTGCCTCTTTCCGGATAACGGCATGGGGACCATTAATCATGTTATGTCACGAAGAGTAATCAGTGACGTCTGATGGGAAAAGGTGGCGTACCTTTTTTATTTCAAAATACCATCCAAAGTAATTTTGTATTTACTGCGTTGGCGGACAGCCAACCGATATAACAATGATAACAAAAAAAAATTAGATTGTAAAATTTTTAAAGTCAATTTATTTACTGATTTCATTCTCAATGAGAATACCGCGTAAACGCACACATACAGCTAATTTTCTTCAGAACTACAGTTGGAGTACTTTCGTTCGAGCTACGCATATTCTACCAATAAAGCAAACATAGGTAATACTGTAATTGTCTCAAAAATAAACGACAAAGATAAATTCATACCATGCATTAATTTCTAACCATAAGACAATTTTACATTCAAGTAAACTACGTAAGTTGTTCTTCCTGCAGACCTTGCACAAAGCTCCCTTCTGTTTACAACTCTATTTAATATGTTCGTATCCGACTTTGCCACTATCTTTAAAATAATAATGTTCCTTAGAGTACTATACACATTTTCCTATCGGAAAGACACGATAGTTAGAAATTCAACACAAAAGTCCAATCGAATTAGCAAATATCGTCAAAACTGGAAAACCAAAAACTAAAAACCAAAATAATCAAGTCAGGGCCCATAATTTTATCAAAGGGCAATTAAATGATCAAATTTTCATAAATTTAGCACAAATTGCCAAAGTACGGCTCTGTAAATAAAGATAATTCTTAGAACGTTCAAAATTTAAACTTAAAGTATAGGTAAGACAACAATCTAAGTAAAAAATTTCAGATAAAAAAAAAAAAAGTAAGCATTATTCAGAACAAGAATTTTCGTAACAAAAATGCGTTAAATGAAAATAACTCAATATTTGCATTGTATTACTTGGACCCCATGACTTCATGATCAAAATGGGATGTTATTATTATTAGCAAAGATACAGAAATTTTTGCAAACGTTGCTACTAGGTAAGGAAAGTATATTAATCGGATGATATTTTCGATGTGCAGTTTTCAACGGTTCTAAGCGTTTCATACACCTCTGAGTCCATTTTTTTTTAAATTATATTATTTATTATTAATATTTTCAATTATTATACGACTAATTGAAAGATAATTAAATTTCCTCCCCCCTAAAAAAAAAAATCTTTGAAATTGGACCACTATGGAGACTATTGAACTCCATTGCCACTATTACCTGGTTATAAAGTATTCTGGTATAAGCTCCTATGAAAGTACTTTAATTTTTTTTGTTTAATTTTTCAAATATCTTGGAAACTATACATCTCCCGGATAGTTCTCGTTTGAAAGATAATGAAATTGTCTAGAAATCTAAAAAAAAAAAATAAAATGTTAATCGGGCCATTATTAGCAAACATACAGCAAACAGTGTTTGTACAGGAACAAACACCCACAAATATAAGGAAATTAATGTGAGTGGATATTTTTAGATACACACATTTTTTTTTTTTTTTTTTTTTTTATAATGAAGTTAGTTCGGTCTTATCTAACTTTACACTCACTTCTGAGTTCTCACATGCGCTACATCATTACCCCTTTAAAATATTAATACAATTAATAAGAAAAGAGTTAATGTACAATACATTTTAAACTAACCAATATTCTTTGATAATGATCAGAGTCCATGTCGATGTATTTAATTGAATAAATAGATAATGTTTTAATTGCTTCAAGTTGTGGGAACAAGTCTATTACATTCCATTGGTAATTTTAACCTTAATGTTGTTCTGCTAGGTAGAAAGGTAGTAATTAACTGAAATTGGGTGTGTTCAATAAATGTTCTAACATGACCAGAATAATTAATTACGTAATACCTCTAATTACTACTTCAATTTTACGTTTCACAACCGTCAGTTAACTTCTAACTTTCCCTTCATTTTGATCGCAGCGACAAATCTAGAATATTGTTTAGTGGGCCATCTTAATAGATTGTGTCTAGTAATTATGAAATCTTCTATTTTTAAAATCAAATATGTTTAGACAAGAATTCGTATTCCTTATAAATCTTATAAAGAATTTTTTTTTATTCATTTAAAACAAAATTTAAATCCTGAAATTATTATTTAAAATGATATCCTTCATCCCAGTTACTTGCGTATTAAGATTGGAAAGTTTAAATATTACCAAAAATTTACTTTTCGAGCTATTTCCTTGAGCTTCCATTGGACAAAATTGACCTCAGTGAAAGTATAAGATAATTAAATATTATAAAGCGGTTTATTACGTAAATAACACATTTGTCTTGTGTAAAAGATACTGCGTTTTGGAATCCACTTCACCGAGATAAAGAAAAAAAAAAATATATATATATATATATATATATATATATATATATATATATATATATATATATATATATATATATATATATATATATACACACATATTTTTTAAATGGTTATATTGTATGTAGTTTTTATTGAACTTCTAATGAAACACTAATCGAGGGTTATTTGCTCATTCAATCATGAACAAACATAACAAAATAAAAAAATATATATAAAATCAATATAATAATAAATCAGTTAAAGATAAATAACAAATTTATAAAAGTTAGATAATCAAAATTGAAAAGTTCAAACTATAGCTTGATATTTATGAAAAATTAATTGTAATTACAAACAATATAATTATGTTAATTGACTATTGTATATTTATTTGGCATTTGGAAAAAAAATTAAAATAAAAAAAAAAAATTATATTCCTTGAAAGAGCTGAGGGTAGGAAAGAGGTGGTTTACTTTTGATCTATCGTCCAGAAACTTGCACTTCAATATTAATAGTTTAGAATATTAGCTTAGTTAAATATTCAAACAATTGTTGATTAATTGAACAAATAATAAAAAATAAATCTTTTTTTATTTGTGCATTTCTTAAAGATTTTTATATATTATTATTTTTTTATTTTTTAAGTTTGATATCTTAGGTCTCTTTAAAAATAAAATATTTTATAAAAATGTATTTAACTTGATTACTTTTGCAATAATATATATATTTTTAGATAGTTTAAATTGAAACTAACTTGGAAGGTAATCTTAGATTGCGCTAAGGGCGTCTTCATGATATTTTTTTCGCCCTGAATTTTAATGTAGATCGGGGATTAAATTGGATTCCGACTTCGGCAGCTTGGAGAGGTTTCCGCCGAAGGAATGAATGTTTTAGAGGAAAGGCATCTGAGCCCCTGGAGTAAGTGGAGTTTGAAGAAAGGATTTTCTTAAGTACAACATCCAGTCGAGTAGAACTAAAAAGTTGTCAAGCTGAGTGCATTTCATCTGTCACCTTTTATAGATCCACTTTACGGAGTTATCTGTGGCTTATCTAGGCTAATCTTTTTTCACTATTTTTAGTTGCTCCACTACCAAACGTAGGCTATATGTGGGAAATAATCAAATATTTTTCGATATTTCATCAAATTATTCCGTTTCAGGATTAGGTATATTAAATATATATATATATATATATATATATATATATATATATATATATATATATATATATATATATATATATATATATATATATATAATATTCAAATATACCCGAAAAACTTACTCTAAATAATTTTCTGTTATCCACTATTTCAAATGTCTAATATTTCCCCTACAATATTGAACCGTTATATTTTAAACAATAAAGCTAAAAAGCCATTCATTGTTCTGAATAAACTAGAGAGTTTTGTGAATAAATCATTCGGACGGAAATATATACTTTAAAATGTAATTAATTTTATAACTATTACTTGAAGCAATTTGATAAATCAAGGGCATTTTGTTGACGTCCAAAGTTGTATTTCATCATCATCTTGAGTTTAAGAGAGGAGGTGGTTACGACACATCTAAAAAATTGTACACTACCGTATCACTCATGATTACCTGTTGGCAACTTTCTAAAGTGACTCTTACACTGATTCACATCTTTGAGGCTTGCACTGGATACTAGATAGGTACGCAAAAATGTGTCATTTCTGTAAGCTCATAAGCGACATTGAATGCCCTATCAAAAACACTACTGAATTCGATAAAAGCAAAATAATTTTCTAAATTTCTATTTTTTATTGTTTTGATTTTTTATCAAAATTTTCTTTTGCTTTCTTTTATTGTTATTTAATTGATGTTCATTTCATTTTGTAACAATATATTTTATTTATCGCTGAATACGTGAATCAGTACATCAGTTTAAAATATAATAATATAGCTTTTTTTTTATTAATTTATAGTCTTTCCATAGGCAGTTTATAATATGGCTTTATTTTAGGATTAAATACCTACATTAACAAATAAAAAGTAATTTTTTTTTATTGAATAAATTAATGTAAGTTTTATTATTTTTTTTTTTTGTCTCACAAGATTTTAACTTATGCTTACAATTTATAATACAAGGCCGTCCCTGTAGTATCAATATTAGAGAAATAGACTACACATCGCCGATAAGCTGGTTCAGTACCATGGGGCTATGCCTAGACCGGAGTTTGCTCACTCTAAGGATAATTTAGATGCTACTTTGATAAAGAAAGGCTGGACCAGTAAGAACATTGTAGTTTACATTTTGAGAACTTTAATTAGGCTGAACAATTTACATGCCAATTATTAAGATTACTTGCACTGATTCTTGATCGGATGAAGATCTTTTACTTTCTTGAGACACTTTATGGCAAAAATATAAATTTTAACCTATAATATCTGAGTAATAAAATAAAAGAAAAAGAAGACTAGAAAAAAAACCTATTCCTTAGGAAGAATCAATGAGGAGAATGGGGATTTGCAGTTTATTGGTTTAATGTCCATCAATTCGATAAGAACCATAAGTAAATGGAGTCGATACCATGCTTTCTCAAAAATATGGCAAAAATAACTATTATAAAACCGGTATGAGATCAGTTGTCGGCGAACAGTCGCCACGTCATCTTATTGTCAATGTTATTTATCTCAAGGTGTTCCTGAGCCCATCAATCAAACACTACAATATCAAGCCTAGTCACTATTGCACGACTTGCCCGACCTTGTTCGCTAAAGAAGCGAGCTACCTGAAGCTGTTCGAACACTAAAGGTATCAGAAACACACGAAATACGTTCATTTGGATTAATTTGTAACGATTATATATTTAAAAATGAATAAATCTTTAACAATCACTACTCTTTTGACATAAACTAGGCATACCGAGTCAGTGTATAACGTGGTTTATACCGTATACCGTGAAAGCCGCACTTAATATTTTATTAAAAATATGCCAAAACCACGAGGATATTTTCACTACGACCAATTTTCTCACTATGTTGCGGAAAAACGAGATTTCAAGAAAACTGTTCGTAAATGTTGAATAAAAACAAGTGCAAGGTTAACAACAGTAATTACCACCGATAAACATTTCAGGCTAAGGTAACGCATACTTTTAGTAAAAACATCCTTTACGTCTTCATCCATGGCGATTTCTAGCTCAGATGTCAGATATAAAAAAACAGCGTGGAGGATCATCGAGTATATAATATATTATACTTCATCATCCTATAAGCTGTTTTTAATTTTGGGATAGTTATATGCTAAGTTAACTTATAAGATATATAAAAGGTTAAATAACAGGTATAAGAAAATTATATTTAGTTATTCGGTTAATCATAAAAAGACAGAAGACCTGCAGATAAGGATTCGTTTAATTGTGAGTTAAGAAGATTCCATTAATATGAAATTTTTACAAACATATATATATATATATATATATATATATATATATATATATATATATATATATATATATATATATATATATAATTGTATCCATGGACATTTCATATTAAATCATGAGGAAAAGGAGGGTGACGGTTCCTTGTGGAAAACTGGCGAACTGGCGATACTCATTGCCAGTTGCTGATGAAAATCCTGCTCTTAGAAGACTCAGTGGAAGTGAATATGATATTTTTACTCTTTTCTGAAGGTTAAAGTTTAAAAAAATGCATCTCATCTTTCAAAGAAAGAAAACTGAAAATTTTCAGTTTTCAGATTTCAACGGAAATATCCATTTTGACCATCCCTGAATCCATTTTGACTAGTTTCGTCATGGCGTTTGTACGTTCGTATCACGCATAACTCAAAAAATGTTAGCCGTAGAAAGTTGAAATTTTGTATTTAGGATTTCTTTGAAATCTATTTGTGAACCTCCCTTTTTGGTTACAGCTTGATCACCGGAAGTGGTACTTAACTTAAGGTCATAATTGATTTCCATAAAAAATTATGTTAAAATACTATGCAAAACTTCTAAAAATTAGTATTTATAACTTATATATTGATTTAAATAACATACATTAAATTGGAAAACCGGAAGCGGTACTTTACTTGAAGGTCATATTAGACTTTCACCAAAAATTATATTAACATATAACGTAAAACATCTCAAATTTGGTAAATAAGTCTTTTATATCGATATGAATGTATTTACTATATTTTGGTTCAAATTGGTGAGCCGAAAAGGGTAACATAAACATATGATTTATGTATTTAATTTAAATATAATTTTTGATGTAAGCTAATTATGACCTTCAAGTAAAGACTTGAAGGTCATAATAAGCTTAAATCAAAAATTATATTTAAATTGAATACGTAAATCATATGTTTCGGTAATAAAGGTTACAAACACAATTTGGTTTCCAATCCAATTAAACATTTTTATTACTTGTTTTAAGTGTTAAAATTAAGTGTAAAATACTGGATTTCCTCCCCATTTGTGTGTGTGTCCAATAGACGGATGTCGCGACGCCGAGTGTCGTTTTTGAGATACTGCAATCTTCGGAAACTAGTAACCAAATTCAGGATCACTTTTTGAGCCACCGATTTATAGTTTAATAGGCGTGCAAGGAAGTCATGTGTTGTCCACATGAGATATTTTTTATTACTTTCACATGTCTGTTTATGAATTATATTCTATTGCGATCGTGATCAATTAAAATTTCGAATCCGAGTTTTCAATGGAAGCACAAGTTTTAAGGTCCACTGTGTTTGTGTTTGTTTGTGTGTGAGTGTGTGTGAGCGTCAGTCTATCTGCATGTATGTGTGTGTTTCTTTCCGTGTGTGTATTTATATGTTGTAAGTATAGTTCAAAAACGAAAAGTGTACGAAACTGAAATTCTAAATTTAAGGTCTGTATATGTTACAGCAACTTTTTCTCCAAAATCGACTAACCAGAAATGCCACTTTGAATCACCGATCTCACACATTTTTACGATTTTCTCGATAACAGATATAACGGTTTCGATTAAACTCGTTGTATCGATGTAAAATTAAATGGTCATTAATATCAGCTACGTCTAATATTCATCGAAGTAGTCTGACAGGGCTTGAATCAAGAATTTTAAAAATTTCTTCATTTAAATTGCCTTTAATTTTGATTATTTGAAAAAAAATTTTGAAAAGTTATTGTAGATTTATGAAATAAGTGGACAATGATAGTCCGAAACGCCGCCTAATAATGTATGAAAAAATAGTAGGGATTAAAACAGGTATAAGTTTTCTTGAAAAAAAAAAGACCGTTATGAAATATATCATTTTTGCCCTACAAATAAAGAAGACTTTTTATTGATAATTCTGAACTATGGAAGGATTCAATAATTTACAGAAGTAATAAAAAGAAAATATATTCTCCCAGGCTGAAAACAAATTTCCAGAAATGAAAATAGTAATATCGATGTACAATGTACCGTTGGAGAGCTAAATATTTTAGAAAATCAATATCTAACCTAAAATGTTGTAGAAGGTAATGGAGAGTGATAATTCCAGATTAAAATTATGAAAGGGGTGAAATTAACTTGTTCCCATCACTTGAAACTGTTAGACCGAATAAATAAAATTAAATAAATTAGTACATTTCCTTCGGCTGTGACTGTGATTATTATTAAAGAATATTTCTTGTAGAATAATATTGAATTCCAATGAATTAAATTCCAACAACTTAAATCAACATTAATCATCATGATCGCAGATCTCACACCAAACGTCTTAGAAAAAAAACTGTCGATAGATGTGAATCAAATAAAGATTACCTAGATCACTCCAAAACGATACAACATATTTACAAGATCTTGAACTTAGTATGTGATAACTGCATTGACGAAATGGTTATGTATTTGAGAGACTCGAGTATTATCAAAGATTCTTCCAATAAAATTTCATAGTAATTCTCTAATTGCATTATTTATTAATATTAGGTATGTGTTAGAGTATAAATTGTATGACATTGAGCTATTTTATGAGCTATTTTATGAGGCTAATAGCCCGGCGAATTTCGAAGCGGGTGAGTCAGCTAGTAGGGAAGTAATGATGGCACACAAAATTCTTCACTTGCTCAATAGCCAACTAGCTAGTAACGAGTTTAATCACGTGTTGTGTAAATAATTCTTTTTTTTTTGGGAGAGGGAAGAAGGGGTGGATACTTTCAGCTGTTCACTAGCAGTTATGATGCCACACGGTAAGGTTACTGCCTAACAAGCCCTCACACCAGCGAATAGGAAATAAAGTACGATAGCCATACTTTCTACATTCTGGCAAATGTTTTAATATCCACTAATTTGCTGGTAAAAGAGAGCCTTTTTCGATTCGCAGGGAGTTGCACAGTCAATGACCTCACAGTAAATGATAGGAAAACTAAATATATGCTCACTGGAATTGGTGGAGAACCTCGAGAGCGGAGAGCGATTATTGGGACGTGCACATTTGAGAGGATCACAGAATTTACTTACTTGGGAGCACAAGTTAATTCTACAAATTAAATTTCTGCAGAAATTAAGCGAAGAATAGCAGCTACAAATAGATGCTATTTTTGACTCCTTAAGTATATACGGAGCAGACTTATTACGAGGCAAAAAAAAGTCCCGACAAAAGAAAATTCTTAAGAGACTAATCCTCACATATGGATCACAGACTTGGACTCAAGGTGCGAAGAGAAAGACCTCCTTATTTTCGAGCGAAAGCTTTCAAGAAGGATGTTTAGTCTACTAGAGACGGAGAAGTCTGGGGAAAAAGGAAAAACCGAGAAATATTTGCCGATGTTGATGTGGTTAGAATTATTAAGCTCGAGAGATTGATCTGGCCGGCTCATGTGGTAAGGATGGGAGAGACAGGGATACCTAATAAAATTCTGAACGAAGTGCACCATTGCACTAGAAGACCTGGACGACCGAAGCTGCGATGGATGGATGGGACGGCAGCCGATGCGAGAAGCCTTCGGTCTTGGGACACGAACTGCTTGAACAAGAAGTGCTGAATGGCGGAAGATTATTGAGGAGAGCAAGATCCACCAAGGATTGTAGCGCCACGGAAGCAAGTAAGTAGTTAGATAGTAAACATTATTACACTGGGTGTGCTTCTAAGAGCTAGTGAATTCGCCGGCTTGCAACTTGTTGCTCAACTTATTTGACCCTCAAGAAGTGATTAATATAATTGTATAATGCTCAACTGTCGGTTTTTAAAAAATTTTCTATTGTTCGCTGTAATACTTCACAATAACTTTATTTGCAAAACAAAAATGTCATATCTGTTTCCTCTGAGGAATTCTGTTGGAGTGTTGAGGCAGAGGCCTGACCTGCAGAGACCTAACCGACACAGCCCACTAAGACGGAAGGATTATGTATTCTGAATATTCATGTTCTTAGCAACTCGGTAGATTTCAGGAAAGGGGGAATTTATTCCGGCCTCTATAATGAATGGAAGGCTGTTTAGCGAATCTCCGGGGAAGCTATAGGATCAAGGTTTTATTTTAAAGTGTTACTTCTCTGGCTTTGTTTGAACTTAAACCTTAGAGGTAGTTTTTTTTTTTTTTTCCATCTCTAAAATCCTTACGGTTAAATTCTACGAATCTATTAAAATGCCCAAAACTTAGAAAATAACACGAGGTTTCATATAATTTAAGAGCCCTTAGAAAATGTTATTAATAATTTTAAAAAATAAATAAAACTACATTATTTATTAGGAAAAATTATTAAAGATCTTTAAAACGTACTAATAAAATATCTTTTGACTGTAAATACATTTTCAAAGAAATATTTTTTAAGTAATGAGAGAGAGAGAAAAAATTACTTTTAAAAAAAAATTTATAAGTTCTTCTCCCTCTCCCCTCAAAAAACCTGTAAGTCACTCCAAAACAATAGATAACTAACGAACCAACATGTCCGTTACGTCATTAGTCACTCTAAAAATGTTCCGTTTGGATGAAATATCGGAAAGATGATTTAAAGCCAGAGTAGCATAGGCCATTCTTCAAATATAAGGAAATCACAGTCCCATGAAGAAACCAGGCTTTTTGGATGGATCTGGCAGAATTTTTTTCATTCATTTTTGATATATGTGTGTGTGTGTTTCTTTTTGCATTTTGATAAGTATTAAATTGTTTTATCAAGATTTTAGCATTAATTTTAAATATACAAACGTATTTCAAAAATTCAAATCCCCACTCCCTCACAAGTCCCATTTGTTGAATATTCTACATTTACTTTTTTTTAGATTCCAGAAAACCTAACCTATCGCTATCTAATTAAATTAGATGTGCAAATAAGTGATTAAATAATTACGTTGAAATTTAGTTAAATTAATTACTTGTCCCTTGGCCATGTATCTCACTTCCTCACTTTTTTTTTTAAAATGGGCACCTAACGTAGTTATCTCATCGCCTTTTACAGCTGAACAGTTGGCAAACCTTACCAGATCTCTCTGTGCCAAATTGAATCCGATGTTGGGAGAAACCTCCATTTACATCCTGGTGATCAATACTAACTCACCTGCTCATTGAATGGAGAAAGTAAGTTAAATATTTTTCCGTTACAGATGTTTTTCAGTTTTTATGGGATTTGGTGTGGTGTAAATATGGAGGCTCTAGAGTTAAGGCCTAATCAGTAAACAACGAATAACCACAAAAACCTGACTCCTCCACACCTTACTCACTTTTAATTTATTTATAAAAATTGTGCTTCATTTAATATGTCTCCAGTACGGTTACTTTAAAATGCGAAGGTAATTTATCTCATACGCTTTGAAATAATTTACTAATAATGTAATAATTAAACTAAAAATTATTGAAACTATTGCTATTATTTTCTTATATAATTATATTCCCTGATTCTGACTCTCCACTCTACTATGATCAATCACACCCTCACTTTTGAAAATTGGAACATTTTGATTTATCTTCCGTTCTAGGAACAATGAAGATGGGATATTTTGACAATTTCTGAGATCAAATTAAAATCTATAAAAAAATAAAAATTATAGTGCCATAACTTGTATTTTTCAGTTATAATTTTTAGGCAAATGAACTTTATATTTCAATAAATGTCTAAATCACCAAAATGATCTCATTCACGTTAATAATGATTAGTAGTAATACCTGTACAGTTAAGATTATTCAGAAAAGTATGATGAAACGGATATGCTTCCACTATCACTATGATTTAATGCAAAATATGTTAGGAATAAATACATCTGACTAGATATAAAAGTTTTTAATGGATCAGGTGGTGGATTTAATGTAGGCAATGCTTATCATACTGCGCAAAACAATCCAACTGTTTCATTATTAAAATTTAGATGAAATTCCAATGTTCACACATTATCATTCTCGCCAGTAATAGCATATTGGAATGCTCTATATCATATTCATCATGTTCTAATGCGATTGAACGCTCACCGCGTCAATGCACGTTGAATTCGCATCCGTTTACGTGAAACGTAAAATGTTCACTAATGTCCACGCACACATATATAAATACAAATATAAAATTTCTACTTAAACTTGACTAAAACGCCACCTATCTGATCCTAGTATAGCTATAAACTATCGTATAAGGTATATTGTGTGAACCGGTCAATGTAGCCGATTAATCGGTCAAGTCGTTGAGAAGTTACAAGATCACAAATAAACGCATTACAAAATTTAGAAGAATTTTTATGATTCGGATCAGTAACCCAGTTGTATAAAAAGAGTTTTGTATGATAAAGCTAGCTAGATGAAATAAAAATGTTCGTTCCTAAAACCAATTAATTATCCTTATAATCTTCAGAAAGAATAAAAATCATCTATTTTTATTCAATCCGACAGGTATGTAAAAAGCAATCAAACCTTGGAGAATCCGTTGCACGTGTACTAGGGTACCAAAGGGAATAGTGAAGTACACCAATGGGGAGCCATATTTTCTCTCTTTATTGGGTAGGATATTAAACATTGAATTACGTTCTTTCAGCTGGGGTGAAGAACAGAAAGCGCTGTTGGTGTCATTTTTAAACGCTCATAGCCCCGCTTCAATAAATGCTATTATGTAGAAATTGGTATCATTGAACGGAGAAAATGTGCCATTAGAGATTGCAAAAATAATTTTTGGATTTGGATTTAAGACGGAAGTAAATTAAGTGAGTGAAGTTGACCAATTTTAAGGATGAGTTGATGATTTCACTTTTCATTCTCATTCCATTATCTAATGCTAGCGACGTATTTAAATTTCTACTTGAAGTAATACTACGCCTTTAAATGTCGTCGACACAGCCTCTGTCCGATTAAAAAAAAAAAAAATAGACGATGACTGTCAAATTTTAATGGTTTATTTATTATGCTTCTGATGGTTTTTTAATCAGAAGTTATTTGTTCGAACTGTTTCATTTGAGCACTAGGTGACTACAATTATATGCAAATGAAAATGTTGGTAATTTCTTAGTCCAAATGCCACAAAAATCATAAATTAGAATTTAGATGACTATTATTCTTCCTGTTCTTAGGGAAATTCAAGAAGTAACCGATTATTGCAGGGAAGAACATCTTTGAAAATGAGGTATTATATACAGATAATATCTGTCCCAGAGGAATATCAGTCGAGCAGACATTTTAGAACATATCTTTTAGGATTTCTGTACCCGGATCCTGTAAATATAAAGTAAGAAATAACCGCGTAGATTAAAAAGGGCGAGTAAAGTTGTTGGGCGGGATAAAAAACAAATCAACAAAAAAATAGTCACCGCAGAACCGTCTGGTAAATCTCCAAGGGATTAACTAAGAATGGAAGATTATGCTTGCTTTTAGTTTGAAGAGTTCGATCACAGTTCGACGGAGTCGGATGACGGAAGGAATATGGACAAAGTTTGCAAGTTGTATCAATGTCAAATCTCTGGTTTCATCCAGTGTTATTGTCGTTATTTTAACTATAAACTAAATAGTATTGTAAATTAGATAAAATTATATTTATTCTTAACTTATATAATAAGTTTAAGTGTATATAATAGATAAGTATATATAATATATAATATATAATATATATATATATATATATATATATATATATATAATATATATATAGTATATATAATATATATAAGTGTATATAATTTTCGAAATCAATACTGCTCACAGTAGGCAGTAAAATATAAATCCGAATTGTGAGGAATAGCAGCTTTTTATAAAATAAAAGTTAAATGTGATATTTTCAACTGTTATTAAAAATTGACAGTAGTAGCTGTATCTGGTAAATGAAATTAACAGTTTTTATTTTTCATGTAAAATTGACTTTTTTGAGTTACCAGTTGTCACAGCTTATGCTCGTTATCCTAGCTACTAGTGACTATATAATTAATTATATATAACTAGTGGCTAAAAGAAAAATATATAATTACTATTATTATTTGATAATCAAATCTGTTAAATATTTATTAGTCGCATTGCTGGAAATAGGATTAATAGTGCTGTCTAGATATTTGTTTTCTCGTTTATCCAGTCAGGAACGCATCTCTCCGGCAAGGATATCCCATATGGAGATCTACCTGAAACGGGTTGGTCTGATATCTGCAGACTTATCTGGGATGGGATTGTCAAGGAAGGAGATAGGATAGCGAATAGTTGAAGTTCCAGTAAGTTATCGGTAATGTCAATCTAAGGGCAATTTAAATCTGTTTGAATAGAAATATCAAGATGCCAAGTTTAAGTTTTTTAAAATTTATTTATTGAATAACATTACATTCTGTCTCAGCAGGGATAATGAATGAATAGTGATCAAAGAAATCATTCATACCATATTTATAAAAAATTTAAAAAATAAATTAAATAATAAAAAAATAAACTTAATACAAGAAATAATAAATATATTTAAATAAAATAAAATAAACGTAACATCATAGACGCAGGCACACTTAGAAACACTATTTAAAATCGGCTTGGGACTCCCCAAGCCAGACTTGTCCCCCAATTATGGATGGAAAAGGATGACTCGAGGATATCCCAGAGCTTCTCACTCAGTCGTATCACTGGTATTGAAACCAAGCGGAGACTGTACGAGGGCGCTATAGCCGCAGACATACAGAACTTGAGTGGAGAATCTGGCCATTGACAGAACTGCAATAGACATATTTACAACAGGTCTCGGGGCCACTGTCGTTTCAACTTTCGAGGAGGATTGTAGGGATGGGTGGAGCTGGATAGCGATTGTACTGAGAGATTAAGATGATGAGCAAGGTTCTGGTGACAATTGGATGGAATAAGGTCTAAAGCAAATGAGATATTAAGGTCATAATGTAGGGTATTGCTGGTTACATAGTACGGAGCACTGACTATTGTTTGAAGGACTTTGGACTGAAAGGATTGGATGCGTTTGATGTTTGAAAATTTAGCTGTCCCCCAGAGTTCGAGTCCATAGGTCCAGAAAGGTGTCAGAATTGTCTTAATAGTTTGTTGTCAGCTAATAGCTGAAACTTTCTCTTTAGCAGTTTATATAATCCGCCAAATCGTCGATTAAGTTCTTGTCTTTTGGGTGTAGTATGTGGGTTCCAAGTTAATCTATTATGAAGTAGGAAGCCAAGATACCGGACTGTGTCTGAGAAAGGAAGCGGCATGGAGTTAAAATGAACTGGCGGAATAGATCTGCGTCGGAGGGTAAACGTGACGTGTTTGCATTTAGATTCATTTACTTCGATACGCCAATTATTACACCAGTGTTCGATCTGGGAAAGGTGCCTTTGCAAGTTTAAGGATGCTGTTTCGGGATCTGAGTTGGATGACAGAATGGCGGTGTCATCAGCAAATGTTGCCGAGAAGCTTTCGGAATGAATAGGAATGTCAGTGGTTAATAAAGGATGGATCTCAAGACGCTACGTTGAGGAACACAGGCCTCAACTGGATAATGATTGGAAAATTCTGTTCCATAGCGTGCCCGGAAGGAGCGGTAAGAGACGTAGGATCCAAATAAAGATAGGATAATTATAAAGATTGAGGTAAATGGATTTTAAGCTTGAAGAGCGATCCGAAGTGTCATACCTTGTCTAAAGCTTGTGCTATGTACAGAAATGCACTGGAACAATACGGTTTGCATTTTAGGGCTGAGGAAATATGATCAACAACTCGGAGTCATTGTTGAACAGTGGAATGTTGCGAACGAAATTATAACTGATGAGAAGGAAGATTTTGAGCTTCTAATATGGGTGGGATTCTTTTCAGAATGATCTTTTCGAAGAATTTTGTAAGGATTGGGAGTAGGCTAAGGTCTATGAGTGTCATACTGTTAGGAGGTTTGCCTGGTTTTAGAAAAAGGATGATAGTGGAATATATCCATAAGAGAGGAAAGTGGGATGCAATTGTAGATGTGTGTAGGGAAAAGGCCTGCTTTAGGTGGCAGTTGTCGAAGAATCTAAGAGGTAAGAAGGTCGTATCTAGGGTTACGGGGAGTAAGATTTTGTTGAAGATATTAGACCTCAGAGGGATTATGAGCATTAGGAGATAAGGAGAGTGGGATTGGTGATATAGAAATTCTTCTACTGGTGTGTGGGTGGGATGGGAGTCTGGATTAGGAGTGAATTGGAGAGGTGATTGGAGAATTCCTCGGCTTTATCTTCATCAGACACTGCCCAGGAGCCATCATGTCGCTGGAGAGAATGGGAAATATAGTGGGATTTTAGAATTATGTTAATGATATTCCAGAGGAAATTGTCACGAGTATAGAGAAAGGATAGGTAGGAATTAAAGGGATTTAAAAAGAAAAGGTTGCCGACTCACGCTATAATTGTTTAGAATAATAGTTATAGGAGCGGCGATCGTTTGGATGTCTGATACGTTGCCATAATGATCTGGCGTGGCGTTTGATATGGATTAGAGATGTTGCGGTAAATGGTTTTGTTAGAAATTCTTGGGGAGGGACTGAAGAAATAGGCAGTCCAGACACCTTGTTGTACTGTGGTGGTAAAGGAATAACGGCATCATCAAGGTCTTTTGGGCTTTTTTTGGCTTACTCTGAGGTCAATTTCATTGTTCAGGATTTGAAGAAAGAGATTCCAGTTAACTGAACCTCTGATGAAAGATGGTGGGGAGGATTTCGGAATGGGAGCTATTGATAGTTTTAGGATTAATAGACAATGTTTAGAGTACCTCGTTTTGTTTTAAAATGTGGGTCACAAGTCATCATTCTGTTGAAACAAAGTCCAAGGTAATGTACCGTGACTGTGAGAAGAATTTTGTTATTGCCGATATAAATTGGAGGGGAGATGGCTAGAGTAGATCTTTCGTAATTTAATGAAATTTTTCCATTTGTGTAAATTAAGCAAGCGATTTTATAAAGAATGTAAGACAAGAATGGGGTCGTGGAATATTGTTAATTTGTCAAATCGTCAGCATAGGTCAATAATATGTAACTATATAACTGGTAATTACATCGTTTTGTTTTGAAACAAAAATGTTTTTATCCAAGCATATTCATCTCACGTCTTCCCGTAGAGTGGAGATCGTCATACACCATGGTCATCAACAGCCTTAGGAAGAACTACAAGGCAGAGCCTCAGCATAAACAAGGCTTCATGGCTGTTGCAAGCAAATCTTGTGCAACAAGTATTCGTCTTGTTGCACATTAAACGTGTATATTTAGAAATATTAGTGGGATGTTTAAGTTAATAACTGTCCCATATCTAGGTCAAGCGTTTCAGCTCCAATCATGTTGCTAATTCATTTGGCATGAAATTTAAATTTCAGCTTCAATGTTTCGTGATAAACAACTCCTGCTCATCTGCTTGAGGACAGGATAAGAAATAATATCAACGTTATCATGGATGTGAAAATCACTAATTTTTAGGACAGCAAAAAAACTATTACATCCTTCTAAGAATGAGGGCCGATTTCGATTATTTAAATTATTTTTTTTGTTATGTTGTTTTTCTTGTGTAACATAGTTTCATGTGAATTTATTGCTTTACTTTCTTAACTGTTAGCATATTTGTTACTTTAACATGGAAGCTTCAGACTTTCAGACGTTTTTCGTAAAAATGCAACTGCGATTTCAGCATTTACTAATGCTAAGGAACTTTTGAAAAAAAAAAAGTTACTATATAAAATATAACTCATACATTCTTTTGTGATGTTTATAATAGTATAATTTATGAAAATAGTAACACATGTTTTCATCAGCTCTCCACAACAGGTGCCTATACCGTACAAGCACTTTTGTATAAAAAACTCAAAACATTACAGTGAATACAATTAACAATTTAAGGGTTCCCATAAGAAGTGTAAATTAAGGTATGATGCAAACAGCAAACTTCAAAATAGAAAATACGAGACTTGTTCAACTTGTGAGAAGAATAAGCAATGCTGACGGGTTTTAAGCAATGTAAATTTGAGATAAATTATTCAAGCAAGGTTTCCCTCTAAGCAGATATAGCTGCCAACCACCCACAGATTCTCTTTTAATTTTTCATCACAAAGTATTATGTTTTTTCTTGCAGAAATGTTGCTATCGCTGGTAGAATAAACATTTCAGCTATCGACTACAAGACGTATCAGACAGTAATTAAACCAAAGTGACAAGGATTAAAAAAATACAAAAGATTAAACATTTAGCACACTTATTTTCTCTACAAAGATAGAATAGAGTCTATAAAACTGAAGTACAACTAAACACAGAAGAACCTATATAAAAAGGAAAACGCTAAATAAAGTATATACATTATTAGCTGATAGTGTTTTCGAGGAATGGCTTCTAATCATTGAAAGATTTTCCCACGAACTATGGTAATGGTAAATGTTATTTCAAAGTAAATTTGACTTACATGATGTAAGTAAATATTTTTTTTAAATTTGTTTACTGTTATTTCTATAAAAAACAAATATAATATAAAACTACAACAAAGCTAAAAAATTAAAAAAATAATTGTGCTGATATAGTTAATAAAATATTTCATTGCGTTATTAAGTTAAGCGAGATTAAATAAATGGTCTATTTCAGAGGCTCACAAAAGGTGGGCCGCAGAGGATTTCCGAGGGGTTAGCTGGTAAAATAAATTATAAAATGCTTTCCTATTAAATCTCTAATTACTTTTTTCCAATATTATTATCTTTTTTTTCCTATACTTGGATATAACCATTATAAACTCTGGTAGTAGTAAAGTAAATGTCAAAAGTCCCTACCATGTCAAACTGTCGAATGTGAAAAAATGCGACTTTCAAATTGATCACTTTGAAACCAACTAGTTTTGGCTCACATTACGTTAAAGTCTTCAATTCCTAATCAAGTGTGGACTCCTTCTGTCTTTTGGCGTCTGTTTTCAAGACATTGTCACAACACGAGCCAGGCCAAGACCGATTTCAAAATGACGATATGAAACTAGCATTTTTCACATACGATTGCTTGACATGTTAGGGACGACATTTTCACAAGTTCCTAATGGTTTACATCATTTACTAAGGGGTCCGCGACTGACTAGCATTACCGGTCTATTCAGTAGAGTTTCTTACCAGCTTTAAGTGGTTGATGATGAGTTTTTATATTCTCTCTGAACAAGAAGATGCTTTGTCAAGTTATGCACCGCGGTTTTACAATAGCTTGAGGATATCGAAGTGCCGAATACACTTTATCTCGAAAACATGATAGCATACCGAAAAAGACACCTCTACCTCTGCGATGAAGCACCTTAATCTGAGGGTTAGTAATAGGGATTAATTATTTGCTGCAAAATAAGTTGTATTATTTTTTCGTTAAAATTAATAAATTGTTTTATGAACTAATTTATGTTCATTTCAGTAATGTGTTCATACGATAGAGATAATTCTAAACGTTTTCTTTGACAATATCTTTACTAGCAATACCTCAGGCATTGAGGAAAAACAAAACGCTCTAAAGAATTTCAATAAGTTTCCAAAAACATATATCAATTAAAATGTAGTGTAGATTTCCTAAAAAAATCTTTCTGCTTGCTTAAGTTTTGAACATCGTTGTTCAGAACCATAACTCTTTCATTTTTTTTCTTTCTTTTTTTTTTTTTTTTTTTTTATAGGATTTACAATATCAAAAATAAAACAGTTTTAAAAATTATATTTAGCTATTACCTATGAGAAAGTATAGGCTAAGAGAAAAACATCTCTACATAAAAAAGTATTATTGGAATAATATTCTAGTATGATATATTATTTTATATTATGCGAATTGATACTAATGTGTTTTGCGGTTTCTGACCACAATGATATTTCTTATTCAGGAAAATGTAACACCAAACTTTCCTTTTATTATGTACACATTGGATACACCACTAAATAAACAAATAATTGAAATACACCAATGTTTTAAATCGTTACTCTTCCAAGAATAAAACGTACTAATTTCACGCAACGTAAGAGGTCGATTTTTGTATATAATTTACACATATGGTGCCGTGGTAGGAAACAACAGAAAAAGATGCTACTATAATTTATCTCCATAAACAATTGAAAACCGTTACTCAAAAGCTGCTTATAGAACAGTCCGAAGCATAAACTCCATCACTCAAGGATATCGCGGCCCCAAGGGGATTGTGTTACATGATTTTAAAAAATAATATAACTTTACTATAATCAACTTTTAAGTGATGATCTTACTAGAAAATTTTAACTGCTGCACAGGGCACAGTTGTATTTCCTGCATCTGAACTTTTTTTTAAACTGTTTTCATAGACATTCGCACTATATCGAAGGTGGTGTGTACACGGAGCAGTGTGGTGTGTTATTTAAATCCATTTTTAACACTTAGAATACGGTTTTGGGGTCTGTTATAATATTTATATATATTTTTTATTTATTTTTTCTCCCACTACATTTGGGCACTTCTAGCAACACAAATGAGCTGCACTTATGAAATCCTTCTAAATTGAGTTAATGGGTTGAAATTTTTTATGTGAAATGAGTTGGTGCTTTAGAAGTGCCTTTTGTGAGGTCTCGTTTTTTTTTTCCCTCATCCCCGCAATTTTGATATTTTCAATTTTTTATTTCAGTGAAAATAAGATAATTCTCATAATTTGTCGCCGAAATGATTCTAAAACAGAAAATTCGGCCATAAAATGTTTTTTTATCGAAATAAATGAAATTATAGTTTTAAGGCAATTTATGAAGTGGCTAACTTTTAAATTATTTTTTTATTTATTTACTTATTTTATAAACTTTGTAATTCATTGCTATAAATCAATCGAATACGAGTATTAAGCTTATTTTAAAATTAGCAATTTGACAAATATACAGTAAAAGTGTAAAAAAAAAAATTAGATAATTCTGTAATTAAAATTTTCAGAGTGTAGTAATGATAATAAATATTTGTAATGTTTACAGCCTCTTGTAAACCTTCCTGATAAAGTCAGTTTTATAACGGTGATATACTCATCAATTGAAACGTGAGGTACACGTTTTTATTACTCAGAGTTTAAGGTTAGGACTGTGTCATTTTCGATTTGCGGCTTTTTTGGACTACAATGAATGGTATCTGTTATATACAGCTGTGAGTAGAACACAATTGGCCTAATTCATTCGAGAAAAAATTTCAATTTACTTGGAAGATTGTAGAAATAATATAAATAAAATAAACATCAATAATCAAGTAAACATAATAACAAACTAATAATTAAATTATTTACAAAGATATATTTCTTTAATAAAGGCAAGCAATATCATGTTCTAATTGTCTAGCTTCCATAAAAAGTGATTATTAAATTAGGAAAAAAAAAGCTAAACAATTTCTAACTCAAAAATTAATAAGGATTAGTTATGCAATATATAATCGCAGAAGGAAATAATTGTTAAAAAATATTATTAATTGTGAATTGACTTTCAAATATTGTTGAAAGGAGCAAATTTATAGTTTAAGAGAGACAAAAAAAATCAATTCAAAGGCCGTATCCAATTAGGCAAATATCATAGAGATAGACTGATGATTACCGGCAATAATTTCCTATTAGCAATAACATTTAATTGTTACAGCTATTTACGTAAAAAAAAAATACTATGCAAATTCCAGATACTGATCTTCCCAAGTTTGAACTTCATATCAAAGTGCCATTTAAAACTTCAAAATTCTGATCTAAATTAATTAAATATAAACTTAAACTATCAATCCTAAAACCTTGCTATTCGAACTCAAACTAAGCATTACAATCATCAATTCAGTTATTTTTCCAGTTTTATATCGTTTAACAGCTAACCTCACTTCCTTTTTTAATCTATTTCTTCTCTAATTAAGATGGCCGCTGAAAAGCCTTATGTTTTTCCTCTTTTTCTCAAATTGAAGACAGTGGCGAACTAATATTTCCATTATTATAAATTATTTATAAATGTATTATATATTTATGAATTACCACTTATTTCATTAATTTTTCATGGCTTTTTTCCCATCTTCAGAATGAAATAAATCTTAGATTATGTGCACATTTTTTATACTCCTCCTCATCATATGATCCATACTAATTTCGTACAATATTAAATAAGTTTTCAATTCATATATCAATGATCTTCCTAATTCAATCTGCCATTATCTCCACCACGCACGCAGACGAATTTCAAACGTTCTTATCTTTTTCTCCTTCTGAGCTATTAGTTGCGTATGCCAGTATTCAGGTAGACCTATATAGAATTAGTGCCTAGACGAACATGAATAGATTTTAACTTAGGCATAAGTATGGGCTCCAATTCCCTCCTCAGAAACAAAGCCACCTTCTCTACGTTAATACTAAATGATTACTCCATCATTTTCAACTTCCCAGTTAAAACTCGGTTATAACAATTGATTAAACCCTTTCCTGGAAGCGCCATATCGCCCAAACTTCCCGATGGTCAATAAGTAAGGGTACTTATTGACCATCGGGAAGTTATTCCGTCGTTCTCGACATCTTTTTCCACAACCTACCCGTAAGCACCTCGTATCCTCCCTTATCTTTCTCCACTTTGACTAAGATTGCGTGGTATACGGGGGTCTTTCGAATGTGCTCGAGTACAGATTAAAGCGGATCATGAACTGTTTTTTTTAGATTTGTCTTCTGTACCTCGAGACGGTCTCATGTCTCATCTTTAAGGCGAGTTAAAGCGGCTCCTCCCCACAATCTGTAGGCAATATTTACCTGTTCCAGAACATCAATATTGCTAAATTTTCAGCCTCCTATAGTTAAAATCCTCCTCCCAGGCATTGGAAAATAGATCACGTCTTTCTGGCCTCGAAATCCCTTCCTACAGAACCAAAACATTTGAAAGTTCCTTTCTAGCCCGCTCCACTACCCTCTGGGATTCATTTCCTTCTAATATCCGCCATGGTTCTTTCCTATCATCATTCAATTCTCCCCTTTTTCACCACCTTCCCTCTTTCCCAAAAGATACTCTTTAATAATAAAATTTTAATTTAAGATTTCATCTTTTTGTCGTTTTTTTTTTTTGTTCACATTAATTATATTTTTCATGACATGAATTTATTTCGTTGGCTTATTTATTTTTATTGAAATTATTATAAACACTAATTGTTTTTATTTTGCAGTCATTTGACCAGATAAGTTTTCTATTTCATTTTGTTATTCTTAAGGGACTTTGTCGCAAAACAAAGTTCTTTTTCTATCTATCTATGTTGGTTGAGGCACTGGTCAATATTTGAGGAGTATTCTGTTTTCAATCCCCTTCATACCTGACAACACAATGTTCCTCAAATATTTTTAAGCGCCTCTACAAACTTATTTAATATTCAACACACTTATATAAAAACTTTAATATGAATAATATAATATAATCAATAATATAATTTCAATATAAACACTTTAATTTCGTCGGATATTAAATATTTTTACTCAGTTCTACAAAATAAAAATATTTAATATTCAACGAAATTAAAGTGTTTCTATGACGGGGGAGGGAGTAAATAATGTACATATAATCTAAGAATTATTTATCTTAAAGATAGGAGAAAAAAAACACGAAATGTTAATGAAATACGTGATCGTTTTTAAATAAAATATAAATATATAATAAAGAAACTATTAGTTCATTAACTATTACTCTGTCCAATAAATTGTTGTAGCAATGCTCCTTGCACTGGTGCGTATCTGGACATAGAACAAACTTTACCGCTTCCCTTTCCCGACACAGACCCTTGGCATTCTATTAGACAAAAGACTAACATGGAACCCACATACTAGATAAAAGACAAGATCTTAATCGACGATATGGCCAGTTATACAGATTGCTGAACAGAACTTCTTTCAATTGACAACAAACTATATCATAATAATAATCTACAAGACAATTCTGAAACCAATTTGGACCTACGGACTTCCTTGCGAAAAACAGCTTAACTTTCGAACATCAAACGTATCCAATCTTTTCAGTATAAAGTCTTCCAAACTATAGTCAATGCGATGTATTATATTAGAATCAAGACCTTAACCACGCGGCTGGATGAGAAGCGCTGGAATCTCCTGAAGCTCTCCTGTGCCATCCAATATGTGTGGGGTAAAGCTTGGTTCGGAGTTCCCTGTATTGTAATTGTGTTTCCTTAGTTTGAAAATATTGCACATATATGTACATAGGTGTGTATACAGGAATATTTTATTTTATTTTGACTCGATATAAATTTTATTTATCTTATTTGTTTTCTTATTTTGCTAGTATTTATTTGTATATTTCCATTTGTAACGTTCCTATTTTTTTTTTATGCATGGTATGAATGGATTCCTACATACGCCTCACACGGCCAATATTATTTAACTTGGTGTATACATCGCACGTGTCAATATTGTTGCTACAATATACTCCTCAGACAGTCAATATATCGATAGAATTCGATAATGATTCAATAATATTGTCCATGTAAAGTGGGCTTAATATTTATGTCCTTTGAGAGTGGCAGCTTGTATTAGTTCTTAATTAAACGTTTTATCTCAACGTCTCTGCTTCAGTCTTCTGCTGGCTCATAAGCGTTGAGTACATTATTTACCTTAACAATGAATATGCATAGTTTACCATAGGATTATCAGGATTGAAACTGTACCTACAATATAACTTAATTTTTGGCATTTGTCAATAAGTAAGTTTGTTTAATATTATCAACATATTAAGGAGAGGAGGAAATTCCCGTTCCAAAAACGGTTGTAATCACTGGAAAAAAACATAATATTTATTTATATTGCCTCAATTTATTAGCTATTTATTTGACCTTACTTATTTAATGTTCTGTCACAATAAAGTAGTCTAAAGATATTCTCTATATTTAATATTAGATATTCATAAATTTTTACAACTTGAAAATTTAATTATTGAATTTCTACAATGACAACTTAAAAATTGACACGAGACATGTTATATAGAACTCGCAATAACGAAAGATTGTGACAAACTCAAGGGTTTATTATATAGAACCTTTTTATTATTAGGAAATTGAGTAATAAGTCTCCATATTTTAGTTCGAAACGTATGTTTGTGAGTATCATTTAAAAATATTGATTTTTGTCGGTGTCGTCTTCAGATCGGTTTAATAATTAAATATAAATATCCTAAACGTGAAAAATAACAAATTTTTATTTAATAACAAGAACTTTTTTAATTAAATTTAATTTTAATTTAATTGTCATTGGAAATTAACTGTGACCTTTTTTGCTGATGATTTAAATCGACAGTTCTGCCCGTATTTACAAGTTTTTAAGAGAATTTAAAATTTTAAACATCAATTATTGTTTGAAACAATATTTTAAAAAGTAAGATGATAGTTTTAGTTATATGAAAACATCCAGTGTTTGCCAGCTTAAGGAACTCAGCAACTTGTGTGGTTTGGATGATATATGATATCTTGTACTCAAGTCTCCCGACCAGTTTATTTCTAAGCACAGGCAATTTTATTTGCTAAAGATTCTTTCAAGTAACTACTACGTATTAGTTGGCGTACGCATGACAGTATAGAAGGATCAATCTAATTAGGGATTGATAAATTATTAATTCAAAAATAAGCAATTTAAAATACAGTTTGGTATTATTATAAATACTAAATTAATTAATTATTTGAGTTATTTTTATTTTTAAAGCCGTTATTAAAATTTTATAGAATCGTTTAAAGAAACGGAGAATTAAATTAATAAAAAATAATTAGGAACAGTTTATTCCCAGATCTTATCCATATTCACATCAGATCATAATCATTTTTAGATATATAAGGTATAGGCGGACCGTTAGTCAGCAGTTCATTTCAAACATCATTTATAACGAAAAAATTCATTTGGGTCAAGGCCGAATTCCGACCAGAGAAGGAATTTTTTGTTCAATAAGAAACAATAACAAAAAACTGTTTAAATTTGATAATTACCATATGCAGAAGCGTAAACTAGACAAAGGTTCATCAAAAATTGGTAGAATTAGTCTTCGTTAAATTCATTTGAAGGAGATTTTGTTATGTTTTCCGTAAAACCATGAATTATTCTCAACAATAAATTATCAGGCGATTTTTTTTTATCTGACTCCTACTTGACTGCAGATTCCGCACTCTTAGAATAACTTCCTTGATTAATAAGCTTTAAGTTCATGTTAACTAAATTAAAGTCTATCACAAAATAAGATGGAATTCTATTCCAGTTTTGAAAAAAAAAAATTATTAAATACGATATTCTCACTTAAGCTGCCAGTGTTTTCGGCAAACATAATTACGATAAATTATTAGGCAGCTTTTATTTATTTTTTTTCTTTGACCTGGGATGTATTGAAATTGATTAATTATTTAAATTAATTTAATTAATAATTTAATAATCAATTCAATTATTTAATAATTAATTTTAATGTAAAATTAAGTATTAATGTGGGTATGACAAATGAAATTCTCTTTTAATAAAGTTTGATAATATTAAGTAATATTCCTATATTAAGTAATATTTCAAGTAGCTGGAATAGAACACTGTTGTTAACTTCCCCAGATCGAGATGCCCTGATGTGTAAAGTTCGGCCATCTGGCCAACCACCTCACTGGTCTTAAACGCCTTATCTACTTCTCCCCATAATACCAAATAAGTCTCGAATGATATTATTTTTTTTTGTGTTTATTTTTTTAATAGTTGCATTCATTCGAAGAATAATTAAAAAATGCAACGAAATGAGAATCAACAAGGCAAAGATCATTGCAACCGATGTCGTTCTGGAAAGAACTAGGTAGTGCCTTGCCCATGGTGGGGGGCACATTTTCATAAAACAAATATTATATTATCAATACCAGGAATATTAAGCAATAATATTAAATTTTATTAAAAGAAAATTGCATTTGTCATACCTACATAAATATTTTATTTTATACATTTTTTATAATTAAAATTGTATTTTAATAAATAATTTATTCCTATACATCCCAGGTCACAGAACAAGAAGAAACAAAACCTGTGTAATAATTTATTGTAATTATTTTTGCTGAAAACACTGGTAGTTTGAAGGGTGAGAATTTCACATTTCATAACTTTTTCAAACCTGGATTCGAATTCCTGCGTATTCTATAACAGAGCTCTACTTAATTAACATGGACTTAAAGCTTAATAAACGAGGAAGTTTTTCTTAAAGTGGGGAATCTGTAGTCCAATAGGAGGCTGTTAAATAACATCGCGAAAAATTCGTGGTTTTAAGAAAAACAGTACTTAGCGTAATTCAGGCCTTCGAAAGTCCCCTTCAAATGAATTTAGCAAAGACAATTTCTACTTATTTTTGAAAAAAACGTTTTGTATAGTTTACGTTTCTGCAATTTTATTGTTACTGTTTTCCTAATCAACAGAAATTTAAATTTCCTCCTTCTCTGTTCAGAATTAGACCACAGCAACTTTTTTGTGTGGAAATACCTCCAAACCTATAGTCCGCTAATTCTGATACACCCTGTAACAACAATGAAATAAATGCTTAAGACAGGTAATCATTTTCAAATATTTTTTTTAATATGAATTATTAGTTTTATTATTAATGAGATTATATAATTCAATATACACGAAATTTGTATTTAAGTTTCCATTTTCTGTTAAATTGAATTGCTTTAATTAATATAAAGAATAAAATAATTCATTTTTCGAAATAGGTTAAATTGTTTGCATAATTTGAGTAAATATAAACCTTAATATCGGTTTCGCGACTTCAGCAGTTTTTATTTGGCTCCACGCCAATGTATTATTCAGCTATTTTTATTCTGAGCCTGTTAATAACTTACTTTTCTTTATAAATTATTGTTAGTTTGAGCTTGGAAAAAGTTTAAACATCAAATGCAAATAACATAAAAAACTATACTCAATTATATGAAAATTTGTGGGCGCATTTTCAATTAAATGAGACTACTATATTCAGATTTATAGAGAAAAACTTTTAGAGGATGTATTAATAAACTGATATTAACAAAGAAATAATAACTATGAAATTTTTTGAATTTTTTTTTATTTTTAGGAATAGTATGGTGTATTTAAGATTTGAAATGTTATTAAATAACATCCAAGCGTTAGTGCAGCTGAAAGGTCGTTGGGGAAGCAAAAAAAAAAAAAAAAATTAAAAACAAGCATAAATAAAAATTAATTTTAGAATTCAATATATAATTATATATATTATAATTCTTCAGGCAGTATTTTCTTCGACTCCGTATGCTTACTGCTACCCATAACGTCTGTTATGGGACTAAAGCAGATAGATAACCTAGAGGTATTTACATTTTATCTTTACCACCGAATAGCTTTCTACTCGAAAGGTACTGAAGGAAATTGTCACGAAAGTAAAATTGTGATTATTTATAAGAGACAGAAATAGGTGAAATAAATGAAAACCATGAAAAAACTCGGACGTGGTCAGAAAAAAATGTTTTTTAATCCCCCTCCCCCAAAAAACTACTCGATATTGATTGACCAATGACTAAAAATATTCTGAGAGTATTTGATTTATTTAATCTTACGTCAGTAGTTGCAATAGAATTAAGAACTTAAATGTCATTTAATCGTGAAAATATTCTGATTTTTTCTGACAAAGAGAATTCTAATTTTATATTTTACCAAGAGATTAAGGCATTATAAATATAAATTATCTATATCTTTGTATAAATTATGAAACCGGACTGAAAAATAAATGCAAAAGAAATGCTATAATTTTTATAAAAAATTCGTCCGAATTTAATTGATTATATACTATATAATATACTGTTTAACGTCGTTATAACGAGAAAGTTTCCTATGCGATTTTTATATTTTTTTGTTATGTTGTATAATTATGTAATTATTTTGATTTTTTGAATGTTTTAATTAGTTTTACTTAATTTAATTATTTTGCAAATTTTTACGACAGCGACCATTTTTATCGTTACATCCCATCAATTGGAATTATTAATTTTTATTTTAAAAATAAAAGATGCAGCTTTTTAAAGCTTTGCTGTAAAAGGAATATATTATTTACTAACATACGGGGAAGCAAAACAGTCGGTAGATGGTATGATAATTTAATGAAATAATTTACAATAATATTAGTGTTAATAGCTCGATCTAGAATTCAATAAATATGTTATTTAAATGTATTACATCACATAAACTTTAATAATGCCTAAATGTGTATGAAACACATTTAGGCATTATTAAAATTTTCCTTAACAATTAAGTCTAAATTTAAAAAATATAAATAAAGTTAACAAAATTAATATTTATAAATTAACTGATTACTCATATACAAATTTCTGAACAACAGGAAGTTGGCTAGGTGCATCTGTCCAATGATAAAGAAGAGGGTATTTTTGTTTTAATATTATTATAAAATTTAATTATAATTATTTTATAAAAATCACATTGAATGTTGAAGAATATAAACATATATTTCTTACAATATATTTCATGTCAGTATTCATGTCTTCTACATATTATATGCGAACATTATTTTTAGGGTTGGCAGAAACACAAGCAAAATAAAAACAGGTATTTAATGTAATTTGATAAGAATCGATCAAATTTTCAATATTACTCACTAGTCGAAATATTCAATTAACGCCTAGATTGATAGTTTTAAAAAAAAAATAAATAAATAATATGGTTCAGATTGTTATAAGAGAAGAACTTTATGGCTTAATTTATTTAACAGAATGTTTATCATATACTCTAACATTTGACCAAATTGATAATTGCTGTTAAATCGGTCAGTAAAAATATATATTTACATGAAAGAACGAAGTTTAAATCATTGACGTTTAAATTTTCGAAACAATTAATTTTATAAAAAAATTAGTTACTCACAAAATTTCAAAAGAAAGTTTGTTAAATTAATTAATACAATTCAAATGAAACCTCTTCGTAGAATATTACGAAAGCAGTAAAAATGATAAAAGGGAATGTTTACAAGTTGTTAAAAATAATGCTTAAAATTCAAACTTAACTTAGCAAAAATTTTATATTAAATGTTAGTGGAGATATGAATGATACGCAACTAATCTAGAAATAAATGTATGTGATTGCGAGTGTTGAATAGACGGTTTCCATTTTTTAAAAATACTCCCAATACTCCTAAAGATGGTACAATAATAGACGAAATTAGAAAGAAAATGTGCCAGTCTATTCTTAAGAATCTGAGTAAATTTGAATTGAAAAACAATACTACGAAGCCTGATTATAAATAGGTAATAAAAAGGTTTTACGATGCTATTAAAATCGATGCAATTAAAAATTGTATAGTTGATTTTGGAAGTTGTTATCTGCAGAACTGGTAAGACTTTATGCTTGTTGCAGTTGTTATAATTCTAATAACAACTATTAGCTAAAGGGTGGCATAGTAAATGATTTAGAAGTATTTTTTCTTTTTTTTTAGAAATAAATCTATAAAAAAATATTACGTATAGGTTTGTATTAACAAGTTGGTTAGGTTATTATTCTTAGCTTATTTTATTAATATTTTTATTTTCGTGTTTGTAATGAGTGTTTGTGCAGCTGAAGAATATTGTATCGATAGACGCCCTGTAAGGTGTCACATGTGTGCCATATCTTTAAATAGCGCTCAAATACAAGCAATAAACTAATTTAGCTGCAACTACTAACAATATAAAATAATTATGATACTCAAAAGCAAATATGCTAATCACTCTGAAAATATATATTTAAGCTTATTCTACAGAAGGCTGTCATTGTAAGCTGCCCCACCACTACAGCTCTAATAACCTCATGCAGTTTGGCCAAAGCGTTTCTTTTCTCTCTCTCTTTTACAAAACATTCATACCATATCCTTCCCTTTCCAGATTGAGCTATTCAATTGGAAGCCTATACTATGACAAATGATATGCCATAATAAGGCCCAGAGGTCAGTGTGTATTGGAAGGGAAGAGTATTTCTCCCTGTCGGATGCCCGATACAAGACAGTGTTCAGACCTGACTCTACTGTCCGATGGCGGCATCCTCTCGGCACACACTGAGCGCCCAGCGGCCGAAAGGGATCGGGCCACCGGATTCGGCTACCTTCGCCCGAAGCAAGTCGAGCCCTTATCAGCGATGTTATCAGTGCATCGCCATCGATCCTTTGCAACTAAGCAGCCCACTTCACTTTGGAGATAAGTCGCATTAAACTAGTCCTATTGTACTGTAACGTAATTTCCTTGCAATTCCAATGGAGTAATTTTACACAGGGCTTGAAAAAAAAGTTCAATTTTAACAATTTCGAAGGATCTGTTTACCAATTACAATAAAAGTTCCAAAAAACTTTTATACCTTTATCTAGTTCTAGATCCATTATAAAAGTATAACTCCTATTTACGGAGCTTGAGCGAGGTCCTGTTTTAACTCGACCAATTGGCATTTCGTTTGTCTGTCTGTTTGTTATACAATTATGGCCAAACGCGTCATTGGGTATTCTTCAAATGTTTCTTATTAGGAAAATCGACGTGTGTGTAGGGATTTTTATTTTAAATTGATATAGGTAGTTTACCAAGCACAGTCTCAATTTAAGATATTTTATTTTTTTACTACCTACAGTTTCGGATTTTTATTCTTTAATCTCGATCTACGATGGTGGTCGTTTAATTGGCCGCTTATGATACGCCAAAATTAATTAATTAAAAAATCTTTTGGTTTCTTATTCACGACCAAATATGACATGAATGTTTCTTGAAGGCATTTGATATTTTTTTTTTAAACAAGAACTGATACGGATGGTAGAGGCAAAATGAAATGAGAAAATTGCACTAACTGTGCGATGATTTAATTATTCTTTTAATGAAAAAATTGATCAATTTGCATACAATTCCAATAGGGTTCTGTGATTATCTGTGAATTGTCTTTGATATCATTAGCTTGAATCTTGTAGAATCTTAGTGATTTTTTAAGATTGAGAATTGCAATTGTATTACCGATGTCGATATGACAAGAGGACGATGTGAATTGGGACGATTCAGCAAATGAATGTCGAATGAATAAAGCCACAAAAAGGAGCTATCCTCCCATCGTCCTATTTCTCTCTTGCCCACTGTGGGCAAAATCCCATAAAAAGTCATATTAAAGCGACTGCACCCGACTCTAGATTTAAATCAAGTGATTTCTGGCCATCATTTTGGATTTCGAACATCCAATTCTACTATGCAGCAGTATCATCGTGTGCTGGATGTAGTATCCTCCACACTGGAGCGCTGAATGTACTACACGGGAGCCTTTCTCGATACAGAACAAGCTTTTGACCGAGTCTGGCACTCGAGGCTGCTTTACAAACTCCGTCAATTCCTTCCCCCAACATATTTTCTATTAATCCGTCCCTACCTCACTGATAGAACCTTCAAAGTAAACCATAATATTGCCTAGTCATCAATATTCTTTCAGTCCGCCGGTGCACCTCAGGGTAGCACCATCCTATACACGGTGTAAAGAGCTGACATTCCAACCCATCCTCACTACTTACGCTGATGACACATGTGTTTTATCTGTGAGCAATGACCCATTTGCGGCATCTCAAACCATGAAGTCAGACATCATCTAACCAACACATGAAGAATGGTGTCAAAATTGGAGAACTAAAATTAATCCCAACAAATCCCATCAAATCACCTTTATCGTACGTCGAAAACCACTACATCCTGTCCTACAGTATCCTTCAATAACAGACCATTTATTCCTGTCGAACAGATCCGCTTCCTAGGACTCCATCTTGACAAGCGTCTTACATGGAACCCTCATTCAACGCTGAAACGACAAGAAACTGTTCGTAGATTTCGATTACTACAACACTTACTTGACAAACGCTCCAAATTACCAATTTTCTACAAAAAGCTCATATGCATTACCATTATCAGGCCTATATAAGGGATAGAGCTAATAAACCATCAAATTCCTCCCATATCCAATCCTTACAATTCAATATCACATTTGTTGCAAATTTAGCCCGAAATAGATATACCTCCTTTAATTCCAGACTCCTTACCCACACCAATCCTCTTGTTCGTAGCCTTTCATCCTTATGTATTCCTGATAATCCTCCGAGGCGTCTGAAAAGAAGATGGCCTTCTAGCTTAAAATTGTCATTGAAGTGCTACCTATGGGTAGTTCCTTCAAAAGTCATTACCATGTCTTATATTCTTACACCACATTTACTTGTTGTATGATTGTAATACAGTTGTAAATTTCATTAAATAAATAAATAAATAAATAAAAAATCTGATTTTACATCAGTTATTCATTAGAAAGAAGAAAAATAGAAAATATTTTATGTCGAAGCTAAAACTCCTTATGTATAACTACAACCAATACAACTTTCGTAAAAAAAAAAAAAAATATTGAACCCAGCATATTCGAGGATTGACCTCAATACATAAGAGATATGGACAATATGGTGTGCCTTGTGAATTGTGACTTAAATCATTTAAATATTTAATAATAGAAACTGTTTTGAACTGGAAATCCAACAAATGAAAATATATAACAAAATTAAAAAATAATTTTTTTTTTGTCAATAGAATGATTTTTGCGATGGGCTCTTCTTCCAGAGTACGCATCATTTGTAGAAAAATAATATGTTGTCAAGAAAGATAATATAATTAAAATATTTTGGGAAAATTCTAGAGCATGGCTTACGATAAAATATAGGAGTATTCTTAAGTTGCTATTTTTTTTCCTCTTTCTGGAAGGGTTTCTGAAGATCTCTGTGTTTATTGAACCGGAACATAAACTATATTGAACAGTAACATAGAATAATTTCTTATTGATGTATAATGAAGTTATGTAATGTACCATATTATACTAAGCTATGCACAATGATGTTTGCCTATAGCGAATAATTAAATGGAACATAAGTTTTACCAGGACTATTTATTTATCAATAAATGTGAAGTTGAACTTCTGTTCTGTGAGATTTTAATATTTAGTGAAGACTAAGTGCTTATGATTTTTGATCCGTTACGTACCCTGAAAGTAAATTTAATGTGTGCAAACCAGTGTTTGGAAGCAGTTTTGTTGTAATGTTTGTATTCCTTATTGCTCTTCTCAACTTGAGAATTATTTACGTATATGGGACGAAACGAATAAAAAGCATATGTTTCTAAAACGGCAAATCCACTATGATCGGAGGCCACTCCTCAGTAAACACATTTAATTGATACCTACTGGGAATGCTATTTTAAAGAGGTTCTTATTAAATTGATTGCCAGAGTTATAAAATACGACGTTGAGCAACCAAGGTCTCCTTAGTAAGCATTCCACTTCAAACAATCCAGTCATAAACAAGTACCATTATTCAATTTATGACAGAAATTTATAATGTAATTGTCCTTTATAATAAACTCAACTCTATTCATAAAAAAAACTAATGTAAGTTCACTATAACTGAAGGTACCTTATCCAGTTATTTTACATTTCTTGCAGTTGTTTAGAACACGTTTTAAGAGTGGTTTTCTTTGTTTGGTTTTTTAATTGTTCTTCCTTATGATAGAATATATATTTCAACCCTTTCTATGAGCTACCACAGAATACCTGGCTTTCTACCGCGTATTAATTTTACATTTACAGTCAGCCCTGGCCCTCACCTGTTCTGGTCCTTATTTGTTCGACAGCATCTCTTTGACTAACTGACACTTAAAATCCTCATAAATGTTGCCAAACCTCAATAAGTTCCTAATTATTTCAGTATCACTTACGACGTTTTGCAGGTATAACATCAATATATTTGTTAAATATTTTAATAGTTAATAAACTAACTAGGTATGCAAACTTGGTAACACAACGGATAATAATTAGATAGTGTTTTGTTATTTTAAATGTACTTATTGGAGGATTTTATGAGGCCGGCTGAGCTGTGATGTTCGCTGAAATATGGTGGTCCTTTTACAGATTTTCCTGGCTCTTTATTTTTCACTTATTCCTTTATTTTTTGTCTCATGCAACACATAATTGGCAGTGCTTAGCGGTGTTAGAACCAACCTATCAATATTTTTCGATATCTTAACAAGAAGTTTACCTTTTCTGTTTTCCATTTTGATGACCTATCACTGGAAGACATTGCTTCTAGATTTCTCATTGCGTTTATGCCTATTACTTTTCTAATTGTAAGTTCAAGAAGGTTTTAGCAATTTCAACTTAGCAAGAGAAACATTATTCAAATGCTCCTAGTGAATAGCAACAGGAATTTCATTTCTTTAGGCACTGTGGATTTGCAGTGAATGGTTTTCTTTCCCTCCTCATACGAGATAGTAAGAATAATCTAGTCGAGATTACCTGCTTCGAGGAAAGAAATATAGGTCCTCGTGCGCCTGTTGACCCCGAATAGCCATAACCCGTGGATATTGACCGGTTTGTCACTGTCGTTGAATCCGAGTGAGTCAGTGGGAAGGAGACTGCCGAATTGGCCCCAAAGGGGCCGGTTATGGAGCTAATGGATAGCCTGCTGCTGCACCAGGGAAACCATGGTTTGTAGCAACGTGAGGTTGGGTGACCCCCTCCAGTTGGGTGACAGGGGTGACCCCCCTGTCTGTTAAGCAATATATGTCTGTATGAATACCACATCGCGCGGCCAAAGATCTCCATAGCGCCAACCCAAAAAAAAAAAAAAGTGTTTTATTCTTTTTATCTCTACGCGGTCTTCGTCCAATATACTATCTTTCTATAGGTTTACCTTTTTTTTGTAACTCCATTCTGCGTTTATTATAGTTATATCAGTGCTTTTCAGTGTTCATTGATAGAACCTAAGCAGCCATTACAAAAATCTTAGAGTTTCCGGAAAATGTAATCCTTTTAACCATGTTTCGCAATAGCTAATTCACTCATGGATGATTGATATACATATCTAATATTTTTGTGATTCCAAAATCCTGGCAGCAACCACAGAAACGAATCTAAAATTGTTATTTGTTTATGTTAGTCAGAACCTCAAACTTAGATATATTTGTATATGATTTGTTTTAGTTTTAACTGGATGGTTGTGAACCTAAATATTCGTTTCTTAAGAGGAAAGTATTATTATGCAATGATTGTTACAATCAAAACTTTTTTAATAAGCATTAATATTTGTAATTGTCAAAATCATAAATAGTTATATAGGATTTTGGAATCACAAAAATATTAGATATATAATATAAAAACATCCCCTGCTTCGTAGTCATCGTAAATTTACGTTAATGATTTTTTATATATAATTTCATTCATATATTAGTATCTACTATACTTCGGTGTACTGGTTAACTCTATATGTATATGGATTACTTCAAAAACAAATAAATATGTAATTACTATTATAATATTATATTTGTGATTCATAACAGATAATTAAATCAAATATGAGCAGAGGATCATATAATACTAATTAATTAATTTACTCCCACATCAGAGTACACAACTAATACCATTGCTAAATCAGCATCTATAATTACCTCAGGATCCCTCCGGACAATATTTACCTATTTCCATGATTTGCTTCCTCCAAAGCAGGCCAGATCCTTTTGGTTAAATAGTAAATAAATAAATAACCGTAAGTAACATCAATAAAGCCTTAAAGAGGACAGGAACGTTGCCTATATAACTCCCGTGCTCTTTTTATTAAAATAATAAATGCTGTAAAAATACAGTATTTATCAAACCCACAAATCCGTCCATGTAGAAATGTGCCGGCAGTAATGCTCTTGTTGCGGTCCACCACATGAAATGTTTTTTCGCTGCAAATGAAATCTACTGAAGAGAGATATTTCCGACATGCAAAGTCAGATAATTAAACGATAAACTATTTGTGTTGAACCTAATTTGATAAAAACAACTTGATGTTTCTTTTTATAGTTTTGTACTTCGTTATATAAATCATATAAATATACAATCATAAAAATTATATTTGCATGATACTATACATTGCTTAAAGAATGAAATCAAAATAAAATCGAAATTTATCATAAAATTCGAATAATCTTAAGCAGCGATAATCGACTAACGTACTAGTTGCAAGAAGGAATGCGGGAAGCTGGGGTTTTTATAATATGTTTCTGTGTAAAATAAAGTATGGATAAAAAACGATCTCCGAAAAATGTTTAGAATTTATTACTGATCCAATGCCATTAATAATACCACGACAAAGGAAATTATCGGGAAAATAAAATCTGAATTTAAGCGGGAACAAAAATGGTTTTCAAATAATCCTCCGCAGACACCATCTGTAAATCAATTTTACATTACTATATTACTATATCAATATTACATTCTGATAAATTATAGGACACAAAAGATATAACTAATTAAATCAGAGTTGGGCATTATTCGAATACAATTTTAGTCGAACGATGGATAACGAATATTTTTTTCGTCACTGTCCGAATAATGCAATATATGAAAGGATCATCCGTTATTTTAATAAGCTTATAGTAATCGTAAATTTTATATTATATGCGTTATTTATTATCCGATCCGAGCATCTAGAAAAAAAATGAGAAATTATGATATAAAAATAACAATAAAAACAAAAAAAAAACATACTGAATTGTTATTTTAAACAAATGCACCTACATTTATTTGAAATACATTTGTAACATTACTTTACGGAATTGATTAATAAATTTGTATGAAACTTGTAAAAACAAGCTAGTCAAAAATAAGGTTGTTTGTTCACATTTTTTTTAGTTCATTTTCTGCGCTTAGATATGTCACGTATCGTACTTTCAAATTCAATTTTTTTAATTTGCAAATCAGATAATTTGTTGAGTGATATTCATCAAATACTTTTTAATTGACGGATGATTTTTCAGTTGCATATTTTCATCCGACGAATGTTTTATTATTCAAATAATTATAACACAGGCCAACAAAAAAAATTTTTTTAAAAACTTTTTTAACTTTAATAGTTGATCTTTATAGATTTTTATGTCCTGAATCAACATCTGGTCTTAGTTTTTTTTTTGTATCACCCATAGTTTCCCGTAGGTTTCAGGCACATCAAACATCCTAACTTTTTAAACTTCTGTGACTTGTTAGCTACAATAGAAACATACTCTGGGTCGTTTTCATTTCCCAAGAATTTTGTAACGACTTGCTTGAATGATACCCATGCTTCTTTCTCGTTTAAGGTCATTGTGGATTCAAAGTTAACATCAAACATCATTTTTATAATGTCAGGTCCGACCAAGACGCCTTATTTTAGTTTAGCTTCTGAAAGGCGTGGAAACTTTTGGCAGAGATACTTGAAACATGGTCCATCTTTAGGCAAAGCCTTTACAAATTGTTTCATGAGACCTAACTTAAGGCCTAATTGTTTCATGAGGCTTAAGACTGAAAGCTGTTCAATTCTTTAAAAATCGTTTAATTTAATAAATTTAACTATAAAATGTGAAGAAATTGTGGGTGATACAGCTTTTTTAATATCATATTTGGATTCAGCACCCTAAAAACTATAGGAATAAGGTATTTTCAGTACAAAAGTTTTTTCATCGTTAGCCTGTGAAGCTGTTCAATTCTTTAAAAATCGCTCAATTTAATAAATTTAACTATAAAATGCGAAGAAATTGTGGATGATGCAGCTTTTTTAATATCATATTTGGATTCAGCACTCTAAAAACTATAGGAATAAGGTATTTTTAGTACAAAAGTTTTTTCATCGTTGACCTGTGTTATCTAAGAAAAAAATGACAGACAAATTTAAATTATTTGCTATTTTCATATAACACATGATGCGGTTAACATTATTCGTTAGAGCGAATAATAGATAATTTTATTTTAAATTCGTTATCTATTATCTAAGATAAATTTAAACTAGTTCTGGTAAGAATGTGCATCGGAAAACCTGAAGATAGAATCAGGATCCTTTGACAAATTTTACTCTGGGAAGTTGATAGGCTTTTCAGGATTATGGTGATCACCTCTTCCTAATTTTTTTTAAATGTGCTCTGAAATATATGACTATATAATTAATCTGGGCAGTGAAATATTCTTTCTTGACTATACCGATTAACAAATCAACTCTCAAATAAAATATGTATAGGATAAATGCACAGTGTAACTAGTACCTGAAATCCTCCTCAAAAAATTGATATATGTAATAAAATTTAGGACCTCCTAGATCTATATTTCAAAAATTAGTGGCTTCTTGGTATTGCCTCCTTGTATATTTGCTTGCTATGCTCTATTCTTGGCGAGAATTGTAACCAGAATAACAGGTGGCAAATTAGGAAGGTTCTTCACAGTCGAGTTAGTGTCTCAGAAACAACCATCTGCCAGTAAGGACACTGTTTGTCTTCTCTTCTATAACTAATTCGTTTAATTCTCAAATTTTACTGTTTTATTTCTTCTTAGAGTGTTTGTAGATTATTTTTAATCTGTGGAATTTATATTGGACCTTTTGCCGATACCTAACAAGATCTTCCAGCTACTGGATCATTACACGACTTTTTTTCCAAACATTATTTCTTCTATTTAACTTTTCTTCATTGCTGTCTAGGCTTACCACTGAACACTATTTCGAATATAAATTGCCTATTCCAGTAGGCAGGTGTACGGAGATTTTTTTTTTTTCGGGAAAGAGAATTAATGAGAAGGCAAGTAACCATTAAGTGACTACAGCTGCCTAATAGGTCGTAAGCTTTGAGGATAAAAATGAAAATTTGTTTAACAATTATTACTCAAAAAATAAAACTTATATAGAAATCATATTTTTTCGAACATTTCGGATAAGGGAAATATATCTTCCTGATCCCTCTCCCCTCCATTCACCTCTGGTGTCAGGTACTGGAACAAAACATGCCAGCTACTTGAACAATTTCTTTTTTCCTAACAGAATATCTGTTTTTTTCTTTCTTTCAGCTATTTCCTATAGCTCAGACGATTAAAAACATTCTAAAATATCCTCACGAAGACATGGAAAAAGCCTTTGACGATGTTTGCAGGAAGATGTCCGTAGCAGCTGCCTCACGTAAAAATGGAATTTCTCATTATATTAATACTGGATACACGAAGTACAGCGTAAAATGGAGCTATCCATTACTCTCTGTTGTGACGAAGAAAATTTGCTAGTAATGTGGGCTAATTACATGGAAAAACAGGTTTTCCTTTTGCCGAAAACCAGGTTCTTGACTGTGCAATGAAAAGTTTAGATCGGGAAAATTCCTTCGAAGATAGAGCTAACATCTAATGGTTCATAAGTGTTTTAATATTTTCATTTAAAGGATCCGTAGTTGTTATCCTTCCGGACTCCTGAAAACTTAATCCCGAGCTCATGAAAATTTGTATAAGGTATATATGGTATCCAAATGTCCATTCCCACCTTGAAGAAAAAGTCTTATCTTGTTTTGCCAATTGCACAATAAATCAATAAATCTGCTTACTTCTGGTCGGCCTAAGGTGAGTAATAACCAATTCCATCCATTAAAGGTAAAAGTTTCAGCCAATTTTACATCAATCAAATACTTATTTGGAATTTGTTACATAACATACTCTAATGTGAACAAGAAACGGAAGATCCTAGTTTTATACTAAGTTTAAGATAATTTTTTTTAACAATTTGTTTATTTGGAGTCTTCCAATTGATTTCTAGCATTTTTTTTTTTTTTTTTATAGTAAAGAAGAATATAGGTAAAATTTCAACAATTTATTTTACACAATTACTCCCTATCAGCTATTCCAACTCAAACTGCAACAAGACTATTCTCTAAATTTTCAATTAAGATATTACTTGCATTTTGAATGCTAGTTTACAAGCTGGAAAGTATTTTTATAAGAATAACTCAGGAAAAACACAATAATATCCCTATTCAAGTTTTTACATTTCAACAAGGTTTCCTTAAACATGTCTGCTAATGGTTCATTTACCCTACTTCAGTATCTTTAATTACCAATAAAAACGACAATGACTTTAGTGTTATAGTTGTAAGAGGATATCTTTGAAAATGTCGAAAACTTTTAAGTATCTGTTTAAAATAAATAGAATTATGAAGGAATGAAAATGAAAAGCAAGATTCATATCTATATATTAAAATTATGCAATCTCAATTTATTAATTATTCTAAAATCATAAACCAGTAATTTATAAAGAGATCTATCGTACCAGTAGAATAGTTATCGCATACAGTGAAAAAATTTTTTTTAGAGATTTTTTAAAATATGGCGTGTATGAAATATTCTGCCTGAAAAGGGTGTCAGCGGAAGAGTTTCTAAATAGCTCCAGATTTATTAAGCTTAATTAAAATACTATATTTTATTAGTTATAATCATTTTGGATTAAACTACCAAGGTCTTAACTCTGAAATATCATTTACGAAGTTTTTAATTTTTTTTGTTATTAGCTTCACTACGTGTCAGACATGTGGTAATGTGTGGGGCAAGTGCTCACCAAATTTTACAAAATTCGACTTGACAGGACTGTAAAATTTATATTGAATAGTACTTATTATGCCTAACTTGCCCCAAGGGGTACGTGCGTACAAGATATCTGGAAGACTCATTATTCAAGCAGTTGCGGTTTTGGGGTAAGTGCAAAATAGTTCCGGGGGATTATTGTACTGGTGTGATCATCGAGAAAAGTTAAAGCTTCTCTGAGATTCACATTTTATAATCATCATTGAGTTATGCAAGTGGGATTTTAAATATAATTGAATAAATGTATTGAAAAAAGTAATTTTTGTTTCAAATCGCTAGTCCTAGTGTTTAAAACACCGATACATCTGCACTGCTAAAGTTGAAAGACGCAACTTTATCAACAGGTTGGAACTAATATTTTTACATCTACTTATATTTCATCTTAGTGAACTTTCGTGGCTGATTTCCGATACATCCGTGTTCAGGTTTCATGCTCGGTAAAAAACAGCACTTACCAGTTGAAGCCTTGGGATTTAATTAGACTATTACGCACTTAACCCCAAAACGCACTTACCCAACATAATCCTAATTTCAAAGCATTCAAGCTTGTAGCCAGTAAATTAAAATCTACCAAGGATCAAATAACAAGTTATCACAATTTTTTTAATCTGTTATTAACTTAAATCTTTATAATAAATCAGTTTTAAAAGACACAAATTACATATAATAAAATGGACCATATCCAGTTGAACAAATTTGGAGAATATTTGTTATTAATTAATTAAAAAATAAACGATCATAAAAAAATTGTATTTAACTGTAATAATTGATGTAATGGATATCTATCTTCAATATTTACGATTTTGTCCGCACTTTAAAATAATTGTCTATGCCTTTAATCTTTAGCTGGACACGGTGCCGAATTTTACATGAGTTTAGGAATTTTCCCTCACTCCAGGATGATTGTTAATGAATGATTGGTTTCTTTTCTTTTTCAGTATCTAGAAAAGTTATCTGAGAAATTAAAATTCGACTTAAAACTTTCCTCCAGATCAGTTTAATTTTCTTCATTTCTGTCCAACTGACATACAAATATTACATTATAATAAAAATAAATAAACAAAAATAAAAAAATCTTGCCCAGCTAAGGCTTAAATAAGGACAAAATTAAATAAAAATATGTCCAGAATTAAAGGATATTTTATCACATATTTTTTAATATGTAAGTTACTATAATAATAGTAAAATATCCAGCCAAACAAATTTGGTAATGGAAGAGGACTTTTGTTATTAGTAAGTGAAAATTATATGAATATGAAAAATATATATGTTTTAATTTAATTATAGTATTTAAATAATGGGTCTTAATTTTCAACACATATGGCCTATTTTCACATATCGGAGGAATTTCCAAATGCTCTTAAGCATGACAATCAATAAACTAGGTACGGATTTAATAAAGGGTTTGTTTATATTATTTTATTTAAATAATTGTATTCATTAAAATAAAATATTATCAAAATATTTTGATTATGAATATTGATTTTTCTTTTGCAAAGAGTAAATTTAATTTGACATAGTTTTTTTTTATGAACAACTAATTGGCTTATTGGGTGAGGAAGCAGTTTAAGGCAAAAAAGAGATTGAAAAGCTAATAACTGCGAAAGTAAGAGATTTTGTGCCATTTTATGAATGGTACATAGTATGGATGACATTATCGTTTTATAATTATTATATTATAAATAAAAAACTTTGTAATTAGATAATCATTTTTTATTGAATAAATTTGTATTTTCTAAGCACTATATTTGTCTACTGAAGCAAAATCGCTTTAGAAATCTACCTCGTACATATGCAATTTCTTTTGACGGTTAAGATAAAAAAGAATTGAAAATAAAAAAGTTATTTATGTATTTCTAGAACGTCTAATGATTCATCTACCAGTTAACTTGTTTTTGTTAATTGTGAGTTAACTTGTGAGTTGTCAATGTGGAAGTTATTTATGAGGTAAGCAAAGGCAACTCATTATTTTAATAATTAATTTTATGCATATATAATTTTTTTTTTGTTTATTTTATTATAGCTATGGAAACGATTTATCGTGACAGGCTGAGCGACACGTGTGGGTAAAAAAAAAAAAAATATATAATACGAATAAAATAATACGGGGAAGAGATATTTTTTTATTTGTTTTTCAATTTTTGATTATGAATAACTGTGATATAAAACGAATTTCATCTACAGTAAAGAACATGCTATGAAACATTTAACGGTATTAAAAACTGTTAAAAAAAAAAAAAGAGTTTGAAATAAGCAAATAGAGTATTACGCAAAATAAAATTAAACTATACAAAACAAATTCCAATAGGAAATGAAATGATTAATATTTTAGAAAATATAAACAAAGGGGCGGTAAAGTTTCAATATTACATGAATACTAACACGTTTTTGGCCGGCAATCATTCCTTTCTTGTGGTACGTAATCCTTATTTTTGTTTTGTACGTTGATTTAAGGGCACAAATACATTGTTGAGTGTACACTAAAATAAATAAACTTGGAAATGAATCAACAACATGGCCGAAGAAAAGACACTTTGTTCCAAACAGATTGGGAACAATACTGACAGAGCTTTGTGTTACTGAGCAGCTTTGACAACTTATTTGTATTGGCGGTAGGAGGCGGGACCTAGCGGCGAGCAGCGGAACTACGTCTACAGCGCTGCTATCTGTGTCCCGAAGGGCGAACTACTCCCAGCCTTCCACTAATCGCGGCAAATTAGAATATAAAGGAGACTACTCTACAATAATTGGTGAGGCCCCCGTTGGTAATAATTTGATGAATATCCCACGAATGGAAGACGATTATTTTAAACGTTCCATCTTGAAGACATGCAATCCACTCGGGAATAACAATTCATTGAATGATTAAAATTAAACATTACGCCTGAATATAAAAAATAAATACAAATAGATAATAACAATAAATTTGAGTTAAACTCCCTTATGCTTTTGCTTATTACATCTGATTGACCTACCTTCAAGATATGATCTTGATATTTTTTTGGAGAGTCAATATATTATTTAAAGTAATCAAAATTCATAAAAAGTTTTGGATACCCAGATGGAACTCAATACGAGAGAGGGTGAAATTAAAATTCATTCCTCAATTCATCGCTAGTTATTGGCTGCATGTTTTGCATCCTTGATTTCATATGCCTGGTCTGCATCGAAAATGACTTATACATGAGAGGTCTTCGGGAACGCTTACGTAGTATGTTTCTCTTGAGAAAAGGAAACTGTACATGCGGTAAAATTCTCTTAATAAAGTATGAGGTGTGCGAATAGCCTTTATATTTTCATATGAATTATATAAAATATATATTCCTACGTAAAGAGTTTAATGAAATGTATGAATATGGTGTAATGATTTATAAGGAAAATGCAATTAGAAGATTAGATTATAGCCTTCTAAAGAAAGAAAAAAAAATATAAAAAAAACTAAGACTATATTATAATCTTCTGATTGCATCTTACGTAGGTTACGTAAAAAATTCAAAATAAAAACTAACTTCAAATTCGGAACCAGCACCATAAAAAACCTCTGTCTGATGACAAAAATAAAGTATACATATGCTAGATTTGAAAGTAATAAAATGGCACGTGAAAATATTAATACACTCATAAATGCATTGTGTTATATCTCAAATTCACATGGACCTAATACAGTCCGATTTATGCCATTAGCTATATTTTAAGAGAGAATTTTGGGCTAAACAAATTTAATTTTGGATTTCTTTGAAAACTGGTATTTAAAGATTTTTTGAGTTGCTGAAAACAATTATGAACTTGTTATATACTTTAGTTAATACATTATTTTTACTTTTCACACTTATTCAAATTTTTCTAGAGCATTTATTTCTAATTCTACTTAAAAAAATAAAAGTATATATATGTTTTGGCAGTTGCAGAATAATTGGAGTAAAATATTATTTAAAAAAAAAATCTTTTTAAAAACTTTTTTATTTTTTTCTCGGCTTCTAGGATTCTTCGACCGAACGCCAATATGTGTCCAATATATTTTGGATGTAGAAACACCAAAAAAAAAATTGTTTAAAATCGGTGGTCCATTGACTGTGTCCTTTCCTTGTTAGTGACTTTTGCTTGAACGCCCACGATTTGTGTATATTTATATTATCATTAATATCTCAATTTCGTTTACTATTTTTACATTTTAATGTTCCTAAACTTAATCAATACTTTTTTTCATGTTTTATGCGATTCATATAATTGAATATCAAAGGTTTCCTTTTTTTTACATATATTCTTTTTCTCTCTATTATTTAGAATTTTTATTTTTATTTTGATAATTTAATTTTGTTGAATATTATTTCTTCTACAAACTTACAATTCTTATTTTGTATTATTATTTTTCAATATTTTCATTCATCTTGTATATTCGTTAATACTCTTTTATTATGCTTTTTCAACATTTCAACTAATATCAGCAATAGACTTTAGAAGACACAAATAACTCGTATTAGCAATACAATAAATACTAGAATTATTGTACTTCCGTAAACATCACCTTCGCTGTCAGGATTACCTGAACTTATAATTTTTATTAAAATGAGGGGGTGGATAAAAAAAATGTATATGTGATAAAAAATCTATGCCCCAAGGGCTCAGCAACTCTTGGCTGTGGAAGGATCTCCCAGGAGAGTATTGCGAGGTACCACACCAGAGCTACCAGTAGTTAGCAACTCCATCTAAAGGCAACATCAAAGAGGATGGAAGTCCTCAGGCGACAAACTTCGCCGCATCAACACACAATGTAGAACAAGGGGTATTCTCCTAGCAGTCCAACCTTCTACTAGGAGTGATATTAAAGTGTTATTGCAAATTACTAGGAAACTCGCAGAGTATAACTGTACGACAGTATTTTGAAGAAAAACAAAATCAATATTAAACTATTATTTTTTTTCTTGTTTTTATGTACCAGGTATGCAAATATGAAACCGGAATTTGCCAATAGAAAGCGCTAGCTGTAAATTTAGCTACCGTGAAGTCCCGCTGGGGGCACCATTTTGTTTTGTTATCATCTGTGAAGGTGTTTCAACTCACAATTCAGTTGTCACACATCAGTGTATTTTGTGAAACAACAGTAAACATGTCGAATTTTGTGCCTGGAAACTACGATTTGCGGACAGCATTGATTTTTTGTCATCTGTTCGCCTGGAGTTAACCATGATTTTTTACGTTTTGGATTTTCAAAATATATCCATTTTTCATCGCCAGTCACAATTCGATGAAGAAATGACTTTCGTTTGTATCTGGCGAGCAACATTTCGCAAATGGTTTTGCGATTTTCCTGCTGCCTTTCGTTCTAGTCATGTGGAACCCATTTGCCAATCTTTTGAACCTTTCCCATGGCTTTCAATCGAATGGAAATGGCCTCTCGTGTCACACTTAACTGATCTGCGAGTTGTTGTTGGGTTTGAGTGTCATCCTCATCCAACAATGCTTGCAATTCACTGTCTTCAAATTTTTTCGGTGGTCTTCCACGTGTCTCGTTTTTGATGTCAAAATCACCACTTTAAAATTTTTTGAACCACACAAGCATTCTATGGGATTCTGCTGCTGTTTTCTTTAAATGGTAACAAAAAATCAATGCTGTCCGCAAATCCTAGTTTCCAGGCACAAAATTCGACATGTTTACTGTTGTTTCACAAAATACACTGTTGTATGACAACTGAATTGTGAGTTGAAACACCTTCACAGATGATAACAAAATCCCCATGTACCCCCAGCGGGACTTCAAGGTAGCTAAATTTACAGCTAGCGCTTTCTATTGGCAAATTCCGGTTTCATATTTACATACCTGGTAGATTATAACTAGCAATTAGCTTTATGGCAGCAATAAAATAAAATTTATGCAGTATTATAAATTAAAAGACAATAAAAAGAACAAACCGTGGTTCGATAATGATTGTTTAAACTTGTGTGAAAAAAGAAGAGCCGCTAAATTAAAAGCTTTAAATAATTCAAGCGATAACAATGTTGATAACTTCCGAGCCTTGATGAATGAAACGTCTAAATTCCTCAAAAATAAAAAACGAGAAGATCTTAAAAACAAAATAATAGAGATAGAAACTAATAGAATTGAAAACAACGTAAGAGACATGTACAAGGGTATAAACAGATCGCGTATACAGTTTGAACCCGCAATGAATGGAATTAGAGATGAAAATAACAATATCTCGGCCGATCCGGGGGACATTGTGAATAAATTTAAAAACCACTTTGAAAGTATTTTGAATTCGGGAAAAAATAGTCAATCTCCTCCTTCTGAATATCAGAGTGCTGAACCGTTAATTGAAGAACCGAGTAAGGAGGAAGTCGAAATAGCCATCGGAAAATTATCTCATAAAGCAGCAGGAATCGACAACATTCCCAGTGAAATAATAAAAGCGTGCGGTGAAGCTGGAGTTTACACTGTACACTGTACAGTGTATACTGGAACAAAATACATTTTTTGGTTAAAAAGATCTGGGAAAATGAAAAAATTCACGAAGAATGGAAAGAATCTATACTTATTCCGATTCACCAAAAAGATTCGAGGACGAAGTGTAATAACTATCGCGGAATATCACTCCTCCCGGTATGTTATAAAATATTCTCATTGATCCTAACTTGTCGAATCACAGAATATGCCGAGGAAATTATCGGAGACTACCAATGTGGTTTTAGACGAAACCGATCAACTATCGATCAAATATTTTCCTTACGGCAAATATTAGAAAAAAAATTAGAATTCAACGGTGTAGTTCATCAGCTTTTTGTGGATTTCAAAAAGGCTTATGACTCCGTTGATCGCCAGAGACTGTATACCATTTTGATTGAGCAGGGAATACCGAAGAAGTTAGTAAATCTAGTAGGGATGTGCATGACCGAAACATTCAATAAAGTTAGAATCGGTAATTATTTTTCGGAGAAATTTAAAGTTCGCTCGGGGTTAAAACAAGGCGATTCCCTTTCACCTGTCCTATTTAATTTAGCACTAGAGTATGTCATTAGAAAGGTGGTGCGTACCGAAAGGGGTTTAGGAGTGGTCAAATATCCGTGTTTGGGTTTGCCGATGATTTATAATTATTAAGTGAGGACGCGGAAACTATAAAACTGAATACAACAACGTTGATGACAGCTGAGAAAAAGGTTGGCCTCAAAATAAATACGGATAAGACGAAATATATGGTTAGCAATAGAAACAGAGGCGATTTTTAGGATATAGATATAGAAGAAAATAGGTTTGAACACGTTGAGAAATTTAAGTATTTCGGGTCCCTGATTACTAGAAAAAACGAAATTCAAGAGGAAATAAAGGCGCGGTTAAAGGCGGGAAATGCTTGTTATTTTTCGGTATCAACATTACTTAGGTCGTGCATTTTGTCCATTGGATTTTGTGCGTTCTTTTAAAATCTATTTTCTATTGTAATAAATTAATTTAAATTAAATAGTGATAAAAGAAAAAAATATAGATAGACAAGAAGAATTGATTGCAATAAAAAGTTCTGAATATGGCAGCCGATTTTCGAAATGTCATGAAAAAGTAAATGAAGAATATGAAACAGAAGCCTTAAAAGTGGTAACATACCTTATATTTTCAAAAAACTCAATGAATTTAGCTTGAAAAGTCGAAAAAAAAAATTCCAAGGTTATAACTAAAAATTGTACAATTATTAATTTATGATTTGGATTACGCTATATTTCCAACGAATCTTCGTCCTCCCTCGAGGTAGGACACCTCCAACACCATCTAGGTCATATTTAAAAACTCGTTAGCCGCTCAGTTATTGCTTGTCCTTATTAGAGGATTCAACCATTTCATCTCTGAGAATTTATTTTTTGGCCAAATCAAAATTTAACAATTATTTTTTGATGAAAAATGTAAATATCGTTTGTAAGAAAAAATTAAATAAAAGTTAAAATTAATTGTTAACATTTATATAATATGTTAAAAATTAATTGTTAATTTACAATTCAATCTATTTACAATGCAATAATCAAAACGACCAAATTCCCTCTACAATGGAAATACTCACACATTACCATAATTCACAAACCAAACAAAGACACGGCTACTCCATCATCATACTGAACTATCAGCCTGTTCCTGATTTATTCAAATTTTTTTGAGAAACTACACTACAAAAGACTTCTTGACATACTGACAAATAATAACATAATACCTGACGATCAATTTGGATTCCGAACCCAACATTCAACCATTTAACTATTACACAGGGTGACGAACTACATTGCGACGGCACAAGAGCAGAAATTATATGCAACCGAAGTATCTCTGGACTTCGCTCAAGCGTTCGATAGAGTCTGGCACCAGGGGCTTCTCTTCAAACTTAAGACGATACTTCCTCCTACCTATTATCTTATTCTTCATTCCTTTCTGAAATATACTTCTTTTTCTACCAAGGCTCAGAACTTTCTACCATTAGACTGGCCTTAGCAGGAGTACTTCAGGGATCAGTACTAGCTCCGCTACACTACATCATATATACACATGATATTCCAAACAACACCGAAACTCTGACAGCGAAGTATGCAGACGATACAACAATTATAACAAAACACCAAAATCCAGCACACGCCTCACAGACTTTACAATATCATCTAACAAAACTTCATGATTGGTGCAAACTTTGGAAAACCACGACAAATCTCAACATATCACTTTTACTCTTCGACAAGAAACCTGCCCTCTAATATACCTCGACAATGTTGTAATTCCGCAGACAGACAAAATTCGATACCTTGGCCTGACATTTGACAGCAGAATGACATGGGATCCACACACCAAGAATAAACAAAAAACGCTAAACCAAAAACTAAAACTATTATACTCACTTCTTCCAAGACGTTCAAAATTGAAACTTAGACATAAACTTACTCAAGCCCATCTGGGCCTACGCTTCACAGAAATACGGGACAGCCAAAAAAGCACACGTACAAAAACTTCAAATTTTTCAGTCAAAAACTTTTAGAAATATCACCAAATCTCCTTGGTATATCAGCAACTTTACGTTACATACTGATCTCAATATGCCTATAGTTAACGAACACATACGGACCCACTACAAACGATTTCACGATAACTTACTCGGACATCCTAACACATTCATACAAGACATGGCAACAACCAACATGCCTGACAACACTCGGCTCAAGGCTGAAGAGGAGCTGGATGAGGGGCCTACTAGCCTAGCTATATCGGATCATTACGACAGATAGAGGTGCCGCTTGGAACTACTCTTTCTCATGCATTTCATGGCACATTAACATGTTCTTAGCCAGCACATTCACTGGTTGTCTCATAGAAAGGTATAAATTTAAAAAATAAAGACAAATTAATAAACAATTTATGACATATATTTGCTTTGGATAAAAGTCGAGCGTCATTAACTGATTATTTCCTTTATGCTAAAAAAATAAGTATTACTTTTAGAGCATTTTTTCCCCTAATAACTCGTATTTGATAATTTTTTTTGCTCAAAGCAAAACTCAGAACGCCTTAACCTGCTTAAAATTTGAACTAGCGAATTGGGAGTGGCCCCTCTTTATTCAGCGTGAAAAAACTATGAAAAGACGGTCATATAAATACTTGATTGATAATATGATATGATGAAAAATAAATAAGCAACAGATCAAATATAAAACCTTAATTCATGGAATAATTATATTTTTTTTCTACCGATTTGATCTTTTAGTCTAGGTTATTGTTTCAAAATATGTTAAAGCAAGTTGTTTTCATCTATTCATACAAATGAACAGAATCTTTTCGCAATTTTTGCACTTGCTAGTGCGACATTCTGAAATATATTCGAAAGCACGTAAACGTTATTTTTTTCACGTCCCGTTTTGGCAAATTCATAAGCTCAACTGATTATTTAAGTTAGTACGGAGGAAAAAGATGAAATTGAGAAGAGCATTTAAGTAAGAATGAATAAACGAAGGTATGCTTAAACATTAGTATGTATAGAAGTAAAAAACTTGTTTTAACATATTTTGAAACAATAACTAGAATTAAAGATCAAATGCTTAAACATTAGTATGTATAGAAGTAAAAAACTTGTTTTAACATATTTTGAAACAATAACTAGAATTAAAGATCAATTATGTAGAGAAAATATAATAATTCACATTATGGTTTTATATTGGGTATATTGGGAGTTTATTTTTCAATACATGGTATTTGTAAAAAAGTGATTCTATTTTATTCAGCGTGAAAAAACTATTAAAACTCTCAATTCGCTAGCTCTAATTTTAAGCAAGTTATAGCGTTTTGAGTTTTATTTTTAGCAAAAGAAATTAATCTAAAAAAAGAGTTATTTTTAATTTAATTTTTTTCACTTAAAAATAATTATTTTGAGGTTATTTTTAATATGTTGTCAACATATGAGTTTTATCTTGAATAAATTACTAAGAAATTATTTTTAAATTATAAAAAAAAAATTCATTCATAATATATTTCCTTCTTTAAAAAAAATCTCAATTTCAATCCCTGTACATAATTATTTTATTTTTTTAATCTTGTCCTCGTTTACCGCTGAGCGGGGTGAAGCGCCTTCTGATAGAGCCTGATCCATTTATCCCTATCCTCAGCCAGCTGTCTTCTCCTCCAGTCCATGCCTCTCTTCTCGAAACCTTCCTTTACTCCCTCTACCCAGGTCTTTCTGGCTCTACCATGTGGTCGCTTCTCTTCCATTTTAGCCTCGGGGGTAACTCTTGCTAGCCTGTCTTCAGCCATCCGTGGGACATATCCGAACCATCTTAGCTGCAGGCCATTATTTCTTCTGCAGGCCTTATGTCCAGATTCGTTCTTATTTTGGAGTTACTGACTCTTTTTGTTTACCCCTCAATTTTCCTTAGGTAGCGCATTTCCATTGCTGGATCTCTTGTGCTTGGAAGTGAGGGTCCAGGACATATTTGCGTATGTCAGGATTGGAAGATATGTATTTTTGTACATAACTTTTTTAGTTGCTTTAGAGACTTATTTCTTGTTCAGAAAGCCAGTCTTGAGGGATTGGAAGCATCTGCCTATTATCTTGGTCCTTTCGTTAATATCTCCGTCAACCCATCCATGCTGGTTGAGATGAGTCCCCAGGTATTTGAAGTCCGCCACTTGTTCTAGACGATCGCGGCCCTACGGTTTCTACCAATCCTCATATATGCGTTTTTTCAGCATTTATTTTCATGTTTATGGATTTTAGTTTATTTTGGAGGGTCCTTAGATTGAACTGCAGGTTCTGGCAGTTGTTTCCAAACACTACCATGTCGTCGGCATATGCTAGGATGGTGTAATGGACACTCTGGGGGTTCCTGTATCCGAGGTGATATGGCCTCATTTTCTGTTTCGCTTGCTTTAGTACAGAAACTAGTACCAGGGTGAATAGGAGGGGACTAAGGCTGCGTGTGACCCCCGTGCTCCTCCAGCTCTTTGGAGATATCTTCCTTCTGCACCCGATCGAATGCCATGTTTAAGTGTACGAAGCACACTTTGTTCTTTGTTCTTTTCGATGATCTTCTCGTATATTTGTCTCATCGTGAATATCAGAAATCCATATTGTTCATCTCCCAACTTTTGTTCGATGATGCTCCTCAGCCTTTTTTCGAGCACCTTTGATTAAACTTTATATGGGATGCTGAGTATGAAAATGCCTCTTTTTTTCTGAAGATATGCCTGCCATCTATTCCTGCTGCTTTTCCAAGCTTGAGCATTTCTATAGCCTCATTCACCTCTTCGTCGTTAATGAAGTCATCCCAGCTGCCTTCCGTGCTCCAATTCTGTTGATTTTCTTCCAGTCTTTGCGCATGGTTTGCAAACAGGTCTTTAAAGTATTCAGCCCACCTGTTCATGATGTTTTCTGGACGACTCAGGACCACTCCGTTTTTGTCCAGTTTATATCTTCAGAGTTGCAACCTTAACATTGGCCCATAAAGGGTCAAACCGATAAAAGATTACGCATCCCTTCAGGGTATAATAAATAATGAAAAGAATAAATGTGCACTCTAGCTGTTGAGTATGCCACGATTTATATTTTTTAGTTCATATTCAATTTAGTGATGAATGAATTCTCGTTCGTAGATTTCATCGGAATCTGTTTTCTAACTGTATTCGTATATCCTAAAAAGTAAACCAAATAAAACATAAATTTATATAAGCTGATCCACTTTTAACTAATAAAAATACAAACATCGAAACTAAAATAACTTAATTATTTTAATACATATAGGATTTATTCAAGAAATTCCTGTTTCGTTTACGTCGAACTCAAGCTGAAAATTAGAACATTATAAACGAGAACTCACCCAGCAGCGATGTTTTTTCACTTACCTGAAACAAAAAAAAAGCAATCAGATGTTTGTTCTGAAAAAAATTAAAATCATTAAAAAATAAAATAAAAGGAAAAAAATATATTTATATATATAAATATATATATAAATTCTAATGATCACAATTTTTAACGTAACGGATTTTTTCCTCATGTCTATATTCGGTTTCGAAACTCTAATTTTGGTCCAAGAATTTACTATTGCTCTTTCTTCAGTCAATTAATAAAGAATGTTATCGACACGAGAAAAGTCTGATCACCGTCCCAATGAATGATATGCCTTGCTTCTAATCAAGATTGGAGTTGCATATGTTACTCATATTATTAATCTTAGGACTTGTCATAATGTCCAAATTAGTCACGGGCTTCAGCATGGACCAGATCGTCTTGACGTCCCTTAATAAAATTCATTTAAAAAAAAAATCCGTATAACTAACTATGAAATTTTATAATTCGATAAATGCGTAAAGTATTAATTAATTATATTACATATTTCTGGGATCAAGTGGTATCAGGAATATACCATAATAATAATAAAAAAAAATGATATTTCTTAGCGAACACGAAGGTTCAAAGCCCATATCACTAACATTCGTTGTCTACACACCTCCGTTAACCTAACTCTATAAATACCCAAATCCCCGAGGTTAGCGCCGAATTACACCTGCCGATTACTAGGCCGAGGCACTCGGTTGAGTAAAATATTGATGATCACCCCAACACACATGGAGGGGTCAGTTAGCGAGTCAGTCTAAAGGATTCGATAAACATGGTTCCGCATCGGAGGATATCGAAAAAAATTGAGAAAGTAGGAATGTAGCAACTTGATCCCGCCTTGTAAAGTGTAGCAAACATTATGAAAATTTAAATTGAAAGTTAATAAATTATCGTCAAAGCTTATCTATCGTACATATTCCTGGATTCTATAGCATTTCGTTTCCCTGAAATTGAATGTGGCTAATGGTAAATGTAGCGAAGTGTGCGCCAGACGCGCGAAGTGAAATTATTTAATAAATGTTGTCACTTTTATCAGTTTTTATCTCATAACATTAGAAGGGTTCATCGCACAGAAAATTACTCTAAACTAAATTAAAGGATGCTTAAATTGAGCGTAGAATGCTAATTTTGGTTCAGTAATTTGGTTGAATCGGAAGTCAAAATAACTAAATTTTGACTGATAAGTATGATATGTTCGTTTTACATATGCGTATCTAAAAAGCGCAAAAATGATAAATATCAAATTACTAAAGTTGTGAAGAATTAAATTCAGTGTTTATAGCATGCCTATTTTTTTTTTTTTAATTTGCTCATTCTAACGCATTGATACAAAAACCTATTACGAAAAAAACCATAGCGCTGATTTTCCACTATTTTGTAGTTTCATCACTTCTGGTCTCATAATCACTGATGTCTCATCCCTTAAAAGCATACAGGAACAATAAATTGTTTTCTGCTTCTAAAAAAAAAAATAGACTTGCAATAAATGAAGAATTAAATACTCTAGAATTCTTTTAATTTGACATTTTTCATTTGGATAGCCATTTCTGAGTTACAGACATGTAAAACTGAACATAGCATATTTTTCAGTCAAAATGGTAAAATTTACCGGTTTTGACTGCTGATTTCGACCAAACTATTAAACCAAATTTAGAATTTTTCTGAGGGATGAATACTTCTGATGCCATAAAACAAAAACAAAATATAATGCCCAAATTAAGGATTATTTTTAACTTCCCGCGCGTTTGGTGCACACTTCTCTACAGTTATGTTATACCATCAGCCACACTTCCACATCCGATTTCAGCCGATTAAAAAAACAAAAATATATAAAATACAGTAATATGTCCGATAGGTGACGACGACAATTTACTAACTTGCAAATACAATTTTCAGAATGCTCACTACACGTTGCAACAGCCTGACGCACAGTTCTGGGTTGAGACGGCACTTACCTATATTTTTTAAAATTACTTCGACCGAGTATGGACCGACTATATACCAATCAGTTAAGCGCTATTTGACATTTTTGAGATTCGTTAAGTAATTAGTCCAATAGAAACCACAGCGTGAAGAAGGTATATAAAAATAGCCGACCAAGTTGAGAAGTAACCAGGCTCATTGTGAATAATAACAGTAGCGACATTGCTAACCCACGGCCAATACTAATTATATCTTAGTGGAAACAAATGACTATAGAAAGTTAATCCAGTCGGACCAATCTATTTCAATCCTGGTCGAGGATAGCTTTTACCCCACTGGCCATTTGAATCTGAACTAATCAGGAGTTATAGGCCGCTCCCACAGTCTTCCTTATTAGGCTAATGCTTTTGTCCTCTTTCTTTGCCTCTTCCTCTTCTTCTTTCACCCCTAAGTACTTCTGATTTAACATAGAAAAGGAGAACAAGGGAGAGACCTGGTTAATTGAGAAAGCCTTATGACCTTCTCTAGAATATTTTACTGCTGGCTATTCCTACAGTGATATAATCATTGTGCATTTATTTTTTTTTTTTGATCTAAAAATGAACAAAATATACCGAGTAAATATCCTAAATAAGCAATACATGTAATTAAAATATAATTAATGCATGTTAAAGAATTAGCGTACTAAGATGACGGATACGGGCTCATCTTTCACACATAATATCAGTGAGGATTGAAAAATTACGGGATGCTTGTGTAATCAAAGCTTGTAATAACTGGGAAAATATACAAAACATAATATTTATTTATGTTTAGCCTTTTAGCTTATAATTATGATTAGCCTTAATTAATTAATTTATTATGTAGTTAGCCTTATTTATTTAAAATATAAAGTTATCTACAAGTATTATATAAATTTACTATCAGATGCTCATAAATTTTCTATTAATGTAACTTAGAAATAGACACGGGGCAGGCTCTACAGTACCCGTAATACTGAACAATTGTGAGGGTTTAGCGAGCCTAGACGACGTCCACGGTCTGAGGGGCTTTATTAATGTAGACTTTCGCTGGGTACTGCCGGAAAAGTTTGCGGGCAGTTTACTACTACTTTGACAGAATAGATAGGGACATATTTCGCTGGCACTGCCCGGCAGTCTAGGTATGACGTCATACCTATACTGCCGCGTCTCTGACCGTTCTAGAAGGATTTATACTGCCTCAGTAAAGCCGGTTCCCGCTTAAAATTTAAAACAATCTATTACAGTTCGTTAACCAGTTTGAGGTACTTTATGACCAGAAACATACGGACTATAGGAATGTAATAATAAAAAAAAAAGTGTGGTAAAACATATTATTTTATTTTTATATTCAAACATTATTATTATTTTATTAATTAACAATAAAGAAACCTTGACAGACGAACTTTGTTCATTGTCTGAAATATCTAACAAATATTTAGTTGAAAATAACATAACATTATATATTTTGTACATCTTTAGTGGCATATCTGGAAATACTTGTAAATAAACGTAGAATATATATATATATATATATATAATTCGATAATTTGTATTATTACTAACAATTCGATGAAAAAAGTCAAGATGTAGCCTTTACTGTTCTGTTATGCTGGTTGATGGGTACATTTTTAACTATACATGAAGTATAGATACAGCATGATCAGGTTAAAGCTGATTTGCTGGGATTTATTTATTTATTAAAGGTTGTTCCTATTAAGCTTATTTATTTATAAAAAGTCAACTAGAATATCAGTGCCCTTACAGCATAACATAATTTGTAAATCAAAAACTCTAATCAGTCATACAAAAGATGATAAATTAACGTAACACCGAAATGATTCCGAAAAATATTCTCACGGCAGGTTATGCACCTTTTAGCCAAAATTAATTTGTTTGTGGATCCCTAAAATTTACAAAGGAATGTAGATTGTTTTTATGAGAAAATTGAAAAAAAATCTTATAATGCATCCTGATATTACAGATGACAATGGTTAAGTTTAAATTATCCGGTTCAAGGTCTATTTACACATATCAGTGCAGACGCCATGTTTCTTCTGAAGATTAGAATCGAGGGATTTCCACATGTCCGACGCATTTCAGTATCAGTGTTGTCTAATCTAAAGTGTTGTGTAAATTGACCCTGTACATACAAAGTGTTTGTGTGTACAAATGCATCTAACTGCCAATGCTTAATGTACTAAGATGGTTTCAAGTTAAAGTTGATAAAATTATCTTGTTTACTTCACAGGCTGCCCCGGGGGCGTCTGTTAGTTGTTTAAGAATCATATTTTTATAACTCTGTTCAATATAAAAACTTCATAACGTCAGTAGTATTTAATCCTTAAAAGCGGACAAAAAGCTGAATCAGGATATTTATGAAAAACGCCATTAAATCCACCATTCTTCAAGCTTGATAGCTACCTCATTAGACTGTAATCGAATTAATTTCTCCTACTCTTACCACTTCTTGTAAATTCAATCGGAAATCAGACATGGTTTGAATTTCATGTTCGTTATAAGTCCCTTTTATCATTAGTGCCCGCGAATGGAGCTATGCTCAGAAATTATGTTTTATTTTTAATTTAATTAATTGGCGTGGGTGAAAAAAGTGCAATAGTTGTAAGTTGTCCATTCATGGAAATAGAAATTTTACTACTTTGTTAGATGACATCAATATAGGAAAGATGTAAAAATATTACAACATATTTATAATCATTAGAGAAGTTGATAACATAAAACAAAACACTCTGGTTTCATAATCGTACAAAAATCATTTTATTGTCCCTTCATTTTAAAATTTTTATTTTAAGGAAAACTGAATGGGCAATAAAATTGGAAATTAATAAAATTAATGGCGATTAATATTTATTTGAATGAGATTTTGTGGAAATAAATTCCGTACCACGCTCATTTGTTTAGTTTAATGAAACGTTTTTTCTCTTCTAAATTCACGTTTTTTCCTCCCGGCCTGCTCGATTTTTTATTATTATGTTTTTTTTTTGGGGTTTAAGGATCGCTTGAATTGATTTTTGAGATCCAAAAGCCATAATTATAGAAGTTTAAGGAAAATCCTCTCCAGGATTTCGAGATCAATTTTACAGACGTGAATTGCTCGTACAGGAGAATATAATTATCATTGTTTGCTAAAAGAGATTATGCAATGGTTTACGTATATCAGTGGTTTTATTACTAATGGGCTAATCCATGCTTGCATGTAAAGAGTAAGTAATTGCAGCAGTGCGGTCATACAGTGAAAGTAATTTACACTGTAGCTCAAAGGATAAGCTTCATGCATATCTACCGTGAGAAAGATTATCATGAGAATCATAAAAGCCGATTAATTCCAGGTTTAAGTTCAAGCTATCCTGTAATTAACTGTTTTTACAAACCATATCGTTCTTTGTAATAAGCATGTGGTCTTGATAGAGCATATCGTAAAGAAAGCAGTGTATAAAATGTTGGCGTTCGTATATTAAATGTGATAACCAGAATAATTATATTCTCTCTGCTGGAACTGAAAATACCATTGAATAAATTTAATAAAACGCAGTCACCAAATGCCAAACAGATCAATTTATTCATGTAAAAAATATTAATTTAATGTTTCGTTGAGAGGATAAGATCATAACCATGTGCCATAAGACGTAAAAACCCAAAGAGGAATAATGATAATATTAAATCTTAAAATTAGTTCATTGCGAAAATCCAGTATTTTTTTTTACAATTTTAAAGAACTGTTGTTTTAAAAATTCAATTTTTGCGGGTCGTGTTGTCTGTTGTGATTGATTGATGACTGTGAAATAGTTACAAGATGGATTTAAGGCTGGGTAGAGACTCTCTGATGTATTGCTTCGAACAAAAATTCCTTTCAATCTCAACACCGTGAGACTTTCTAAAGGCAAGTCCTGGTTTATATTTCTTCTCCAAGAATTTCAGTCCTAATTCTAGATTTATTGTGTTGAGAATGTTAGATCTCCGAGACATCGATCTGAACTGGCCTTGATCGTAATTTTATTATTTTCCTTATAAAGTTTAAAAATAATGGGTTTTATTGTTTGATTGTGTGTCAAATGTACACATCTTTCGTAACCGCCAGTATGCACTGTAAAGCGAAACCAGACCCAGGCTGTCCACTACACAGGAATATTATACTATATTTTATTTCTTGTAAAATTAGCATATTTACTATCTTATATTTTATGATAGAAAGAAGTTGAAAGAGGCATTTTTGTTATCCTTTAAAATATTGACAAAAGATATATATAAAAAAAACAAAAAAAAACATACAGTTGTGAAGACGCCTGTGCTATGGTGTGAAAGTACGGGCCGATAAGGAACTGGAGGGAGAGCATGTGCTGCACTAAGTAGAAGGGCAGTTAGGGCAGCTATAAAGCCCTTTAGTGAGCAGTTTTATTGCAGGCACTAAAGTGAATTTGCGCTGAGTCCGATACACCATTTGCAGACTTATTGTTCTAAATTCGACATTGCTTGCTGCTAAAGCAAGGTCTATAGCCATGTGTTTATTATTGAAAGTCGGAATATACCACCGATTCTCAGTTATCTTGTTTATTTAAATTTCGTCTCTGTGCTTTTAAAACATTTAGTGATGCCAATTATTTGTAATACGCAGATACATGGTGGTTTGAGTAGTGGAATCCATAATTATTCTTAAATATGACTGGCCTCTGAATAGCCATTCCATTACTTTAAGTCTTGAATGTAATGATGCCCGAAAGCTAGTACTATAGTATTGGTATAATATTAATACTAGTAAGTAAACTAGTACTATAGTATTGGTAAAAAATTAATACTAGTAAGCTCGTATTGTGCTATCCGTTTGTGGGATTGGGAAGATGCCAAAACAAGCGAGAGAGCAAGCTTTAACATGATTTTTTGGAACTTTTCATAATTTTTTGTTATAAAATTAGGGCCAATAATAAAATTTATATCAAGTCCGAATTTAAATCCTATTCTTAGGACGAGGTTTAACTAAATTAACTTAAATAAAATTATATTAAAGTAAATTAGATATAAATAAGGAAAAAAGTATCTTATATTTGGAAGAAAGTTTTATGGTTACTGAAGAACCTGTTGGCAATACATCAATAATTTCTCGAATCATATACGATTAGTCGCAAAATCACATTAATTTTTTGTTGTATTAGTGTTTTAACGTTCGTTTCATCACCTCGCACTAGCCAATGTTTTCTTGTTTGTCATTTGTTAATTATTATCGCCTGCGCAAAGTCTATGGAAACAACAGCTGTGTCAATGGTGGTGGATCCCATCCTGCCAACTATAGGAGAGCTGAGGGTAGCCAGAAATCATTGGAAACATCTATATAGTCCTCCAAAAGTGCAAATTAGCGCATCTCCGGCTATACATGAGTACCCGCCATTTCCTCCATCTTCAAAGTCTTATCCAGATCTTTTAAGATCGCGATCGGACATCTGAGGCAGCCTCTACTACCATTAGGTGCACCTGCACCTCATCAACAACAAGAGTATTCACGAATGAGATAGGGCATTATCCAGCCGGCACCTCCGGCTGACTATCATCCTGCATCAGCATAGCAATTCAACTTAGTGGCTTTAATAACCTCATCCAGCCTCTTTTAAATCTCCTTCAACAACTGTCACAGGTTGCCAAAGCCTTGAATCCTGGATACGACCACTAATCAGTTATTACCACAATCCTGAAGCCCGATAATGTCAGTAGGAAACTTCAAATGAGCTGGATGAGGGATCTCCCTGCCTAACTTTAAACTGTATACCAAGACTGGTAGAAGTGCCGCTAACTATTACTATCTTTCATGCCTTTCATGCTACAAATCCCATTTTTTTTTTCTATTTATCCAAAATTTACTGTTTGTCTCACCATTGACATGAACTGACATGAATGAAGAGATAAAGGTTTAAACAAAAATGAATAAGTTATGGAAGCGTATGTTCTTCTACAATGGTTTGTTTTGTAGCAAAAAAAGAACCTAATAGACGGAAGAGAAAAAATAGAGACAATAATCAGAAAATCATATCTGCTGAAGAATAATTGAAAACTAAAAATAATAAATCGTATTTTCATTACCAAGTTAGTTTTTTTCATACCTTTGATATTACAGCGTTACCACGTTCGTAGTATATTTAAATTTTAATACTACATAGAAGATCCGATTGCTCTCTAATCCTCGTTTAGAAAAATACGTAACGTAAATAGAATAACTTATTACTTAAAAATCACAAATTAATAGTATATATATATATATATATATATATATATATATATATATATATATATATATATATATATATATATATATATGGCCGTATTTGTAACTCAGCTACTCAATTGTATTTCATTTAAAATATTGAGTTAATTATATTTAAATAATCTATAGATAGCTCTAGTTATAAGAAGAATTTATTTTTCTTGTTCACTTAAGTTCTTATACATTTTATCCATATTTTGATGTTAGTATGATGAACAAAATGTTTTCTTATGTATATACACACACACACAAAATAAAAAAAAAAAAATATATATATATATATATATATATATATATATATATATTTTTTTATATAAATAAAATATATTTAATATATAAATATATTTTTTATAAAATATATATATATATATTTTTTATTTTGTGTGTGTGTGTATATACATAAGAAAACATTTTGTTCATCATACTAACATCAAAATATGGATAAAATGTATAAGAATTTAAGTGAACAAGAAAAATAAATTCTTCTTATAACTAGAGCTATCTATAGATTATTTAAATATAATTAACTCAATATTTTAAATGAAATACAATTGAGTAGCTGAGTTACAAATACGGCCACCTCCACTTTGTAATTTTTTTCAGGAGCAGGAAATAACCGATTACATTTTGCCGAATATCAAATAGAACTGACGTTTTTATATGCATTTTTAGCACGTTTCTGGCAGTTTTAGTAAGCAGCTATAGTATTGCCTAAGGGGGAAATCATCAACAAGGTCTAACTCATTTTGTGATAAAAATGGATCTGGTAGTGTGTGTAACTGAGCTACTCAAATGTAGGAGTTGAGCGTTAGTTTATTTTAAGAGATGGGTCCATTGTTCGCACAATTTTACTTTGTTCGTACCAAATCGAATTATCCTTGTCTGGTTATATCCAGTTTTCTCCCTTTAGGAGTGGAGCCGCGAATCTCGTTGCCATAGGTTTCGACAATCTTTTCGACAATCAAGAATATTTACAGGCTTTGTACGAATACTTCACCAAAACAAAGTCATTTGCATGGTACTAAGGGTTATCCGGAGGGCCTTGAGATCGCGGAGGATTTGCTGTTGGTCTTGTTCGATGTGGTCTGTTGGCTTCTTTTAATGGCTATTATTTTCTCAGAACCTAATAATAATCATAAATCTTATTTCTTTATTCATTACAGAAATTGTTTCTTTCTTAATGACAGTAATTGAAGGATTAGTTGGTATAGGTATGGGGCGAGTTGTCATAGCTATGCCAACTGATCCCATACCTAACTATGCTAACTAGCCCAACAGGGATTTCAAAAACAAGATGGATACCAATGAATCTCAAGCTTCAGAAACAATTTTTAATTGCATACAACCACACCTAAACACTCTTTCAAAAACCACCATCAGCAGAGACTCAATTCGATCTAGAGGTTCACCAGAACAAAGAAAATGCCTCCCCCTTCAAAAAGAATGATAAAACAGCGATTTTTCCTTCGCGACTTTTCTAAGCAGACTGTATTTGGGGTGGATGATGTCCCTTTACATACGTTCCCCATTAACAAGACGGCAGCGATCTTGCACCACGGTGGATGGAAATAAAAGCTTTATACCAAATAGCCCAAATATCCGCTGATGACCAACTTGTGTAGATACTGTACAACAAATAAATAAACCATTTAAAATTTATTTATTTATCTGAACTGACATGTTGAAAATAACTTTACGATGACACTCTTTGAAAAAAAGTGATAGTACAGGAAGTGGCTAAAGAGTGACACAAACAAGCCATTAGGGAAGATGTTTATCGAATACAGCGCTACAGGTGGGGCTGCAGTTCACCGGTCTGCCGCTAGATCGCAGGAGCATCCTCTCCAGCGGTGCTCCATTTAGTTACTCGGATTAATAACCTCTTCAAGATCCAGATCTGCGAAAGTGGTCCCTTTAATTATTCGCCCTCTCTCAACATAACGATAACAATTAACTCGATCCTTTTAACTTTAACAGCTTAAAATATCACCACTTTCGTGGACGAATACCACCTCACTGGGTTTAAGAGCCCATCTTAAGCGTTAACTTTTAATGCTTTCCAACTCAAAAGGTTAGAAGAGCCAATCACACCATGAGAATAATTAGCAGGCGAACTCGATAAATAAGGTAAGGTATTTTCATCACAAGCTACTTCCTCTTCATTTCTTTAACCATCACTATAATATTGATAGTGATATTATTTTAGGGTAAAATATATTCCAAAACTAATCATAACATTTGCGAAAAAAAAAGGCGAAAAAATTATAATCTGTAACAAAACATGAAAGTTTTAAAACTTCACGAGGAAGATATTGGATACAGTATCAAAGCTTTGCGTTACGCATTATATTGTGCTAAATTAGATCCCTGTTAAGTATTATTTTAGTCAGCGGTAAATTATAAACGACATTTAATATAATTGGAAGTTAGTTCTCCAACTTTTCCCGTCCAATAGCCAAATGATGATATAAAACGAATTGTTGAATACATCTTCTATTTCTATGACTCATTTTCGACGACTGTGGCATAACGTTATAATCGTGTAAAAATGTTTTTTCATGTTTTTCTGCAGTGATAAAAAAGAAAAAAACTAATATTAATCATATTTCATTAACTGGATTGGTAATGAACTGTTCATAAGTAAATGATAATTAATAGAATTAGTCATAGTTAACAATTAAGTCATATCGTTAATAAAATTATGATTAATAACATTACTGTGTAAAAGAACAGAAAAAATTAATAAAATAAAATAGATTATCATACAACGGTATATAACACTACATAAGACAAATAAAACAGAAAAATATACAGTTGAGAGGTGAACAGTTTCACAACTTTTGTTGCTTTGGTGTAGGATATCTCAGGATTGGACCTAAAGACGTCAATTAGTGATCAAAATGAAACTAGTTAAATTCATTTTAAAGTAGTATATAATAATATCCTTCGTAGGTATTGATAAATATCCTTCGTTTCCATTATATTTGCCAATATAAAGTCATAAAATGGTAATTTCTCGTTTTTCGAAACAAAATGTTTCGTTTTTTTTAAATCTGCCTCGCGAGTACTATTAATCGTACTCCATGATATTTAGTATGACATGAAAAATAAATAAAAATCATATATATAAATATATATATATATATATATATATATATATATATATATATATATATTTTAATAAAATAAACTTTCGATCGTCTGCTGAGGTCGCAAATTTAGATTTTTTTGTCAATCAGAACCCAAACGACATATACAAAAATCAGAACTACCTGATCTTGCGTTTACTTGCACTCTCATTTTGCCTCGTTTCTGGGATTTAACAAGCAACAACTCTATACATGCCAACGGTCAACGAACATATTCGGACTTTCTACAAAACGTTTCACAACAAGCTTCAAGATCAAACCAATATGAATCAACTTATTTAAGAAATAGGCACAAAAAAACATGCACAATACCCGTAGAAGACTGGAAAGAAGTTGAACAAGGGATCTCCTTGTGTTAAAAAAAAACCCATTAATATCACAAAAGAAGAAGGTGCCAATGGGCACTTACTTTTTCCTTCATCATACCTGTATTGCTCTGTATCATATCTGTTGTTGTATCGCATTAAATGAATGCCGGTGCAAACTAACACTTGTGAACCAAGCATTAAAGAAAGAAAACTATAAGTCTTTAGTATTTCATGTGAAAAATAAATGAAAATTTTATTTATTTATTTTTTTTTAAAAATAAAATAAACTTGCGGTCGTCGACCGAGGTTACAAATTTACATTTTTAATGTCAATCCAAACCCAAACGACATATAAAAAATCATAATTACCTGATCTTGCGTTTATTTGCACTCTTATTTTGCCTCGTTTCTTGGGTTTAATAAGCAGCAACACATCCATGCCAGCGGTCAACTAACTTAATAACTAACGGGTCAACGTTTCGAAATTGTGAATCCCACTTCAAAAGCTGAATACAAGTTATCCTGCCAGAGATAGAACATCGCTCATTATTTAACATATTCTTATTTCGTTAAAACTTTTTTGTGAAGTTCATTAAGTCTTTTCCAACCCAAGCGCCAGCTGGAATGGACTATGGCCTAAAAATATTGCTGGCCTCGTGACTGCTAGCGATACCATCACATTCTGGTTAGTTTTCCATTTCCTAGCAGTTACCGTCCCCTTTATAACGCTGTTAAAACGATTTGCATATTTTCGAGATAGTATATGATAATGTAAATGGAAAAACCTACCGTGTCGGGCTGGTTTCTACAGAACGCTGTTAGGGCTAAATAAAATGACAATAAAAGTAAAATTAATTAGTTATACATATTATAAATAACTATAAACCATTATGAACTAACATAAGTCATTGGCCAAAACTCCTTAATAATATAATTTTAGCATCGAAGAGCCAGAGTTAATGCTAAAAATATTGTATAGCATAATATTATGACAAAATCATTCCTTCAATTGTCTTTTCCATCGTGCTTCATTAAAAAAAAAATCTGGATTGAGAAGAAAAATTCAATATTGTAAAAAAAAAATTGTAAAATCCATGATATAATAGCTATTTCCGGTTAGTCTGATGCGCTGTATCTTTGCTAATACTGGTCCGATTTTGATGATTCTTTTATTGGTTTTTAGATAGTTTAATTATCTTTCATACAAGTGCATAGATGATTTACCATAAATTGCACGATTTTGAAGTTATGCGTAAATAAAATATTCTTTTCATCAAAACTTTTTTCCCTGCAATTCCTCGGTGATTTACTACATGAATGAAAAGTTAAAGACCTTTATGAAGAATAATTTAGCCAAGTTTCATCAAAATCGTTAGAGCCGTTTTCGAGAAAAATGTAAAAAATTGTAAAATCCATGATATAATAGCTATTTCCGGTTAGTCTGATGCGCTGTATCTTTGCTAATACTGGTCCGATTTTGATGATTCTTTTATTGTTTTTTAGATAATTTAATTATCTTTCATACAAGTGCATAGATGATTTACCATAAATTGCATACTTTTTAAGCTATGCACAAATAAAATATTCTTTTCATCATAACTTTTTTCTCTGCAATTCCTCGGTGATTTACTACATAAATTAAAAGTTAAAGATCTTTATTAAGAATAATTTAGGCAAGTTTAATCAAAATCGTTAGAGCCGTTTTCGAGAAAATTGTAAAAATGTGTAAAATCGATCATATAAAGTGGCACTTCCGGTTAGTCGATTTTGACGAAAATGTTGCTGTAACATCACATGCATGTGCTAACCTTAAATATGGAATTTCAGTATCGTACAGCTTTCCGTTTTTGAGCTAGACTGATCACATACACACAGACACACACACAGACCATTTTGCGAGACTTGGTCATTTGGACTCAGGGGACCTTAAAACATGTATTTCCGTTGAAAACTCGAATTCGAAAATTTTCACGATCGCAATACTTCCCCTTACTATATACTTCGTATATAGGTAAGGGAAAGTAAAAATAGTTCGACAATTTCGAAGAATCCTGTGGAACTTGAACTGATCAGTTTTCATCTCCTCTCTAGAATTATTTATTTATTTTTATATCACTTGAAAGTTTTTAAGAAATGGTGTAAATATAACGGAGAAGAAATTAATGAGTTTAACGGACCATTCCTGCTGAAGGAAACGTGGTATAACAATACGTAGAATATTTCCAAACCAGTGGAACATGACGACTTATCTTAGATATTGTTGATTTGGAGCATACAATAATGTAATTGCTTTTCATCTTGAAATAAATAGTATAGGAAATGATCAGGGTAATGAATGAAGACAAGAATGAAGAACTAAAGATATTGCATTCTTCGGAAGCTAATAATCATGTTCAGGGTCGCTTTTTGAGCTACCGATTTATAGTTTAATAGGCGTACAAGGAGGTCATGGTGTATCCACATCAGATATTTTGTTATAGGATGTCATTTTGTGCACTGCCCGATATAATTCCCTTAGTTGATTATCATATTAAGTGGTATTTATTTACAAAACTTTGGATTACCAATATTGCCACGCCTAAATAATTGGAACCAAAGACCAGCGAGATCCAACTGCCAATACCTGAGGGACAAAGTTAATATTAACAATCGTCTGCAGCATTAGTTTAAGAAACATCGCTAGGTGCTTCTCTAGGTGCTTCACTAGGTGCTTCCTCTCCCATATTTTCGACTCAGATTTGGAAACATAGGTGTTTCGGCCGCCAGGTTTATTTCAAAGACCGGTTGCCGTCTGAGATGGGAGTTTAATACACTGCAAGCATATACCATTTCCCCTCATACGGTTATCTGATACAGCGGAATTCCTCTGAATCTCTGAAAGGTTCTATGTCATATACCATATCAATATGATATCATATAACATATCAACTTATATATTTTCATTCTTTTATACTTCTACGTGTTCATATTTCTTGGCTGTCATATTTTTTTGTTTTTGTCCTGATAAGGGGCTGCTTGGCCGAAATGTCGGCACACATTAAAAATAAGTTTTACTTATCAGCGTGTTTCTTTTCTGGCCGCATCCCCCCAACTAACATCTCCTGTAATTACTTCTATGGTCAACAATGTTGGTACTTTGTTTTATGGTTTGTTTTATGAATAACCTTTAATAAATAAAGGATTTCATGATTGGAACAATCAGTACCTTAAGCTCATACTGGGTTATTAAAATTTCTTGAAGATATTATCTTAGGTAAAATACGATGAAATAAATAATCGGGATGGAGTTAACTTAATATATTTTTTGATTGTGTAGTGAATTGTGCCATCATCAGGGCTGATATTAAATCGAAAATACAAGAGATATAAAATATGCTCAGGAATGGAGGAAGTGGGTGGGCGAAGGAAGGGGACAAGTCTTACTGCCAACATTTTAATAACGGTATTCCAGAGAAATATAAGAAAATATTAGAAAAACGTTTTTTTAATATTTATCTGGAATAACGTTATATAAACTTTGGCAGTAAGAATTCTCCCCACCCATTGCCCACACACACTCCCTCTTTCTTTTCAGAAGTTTTGTCACCATTTCAAACTAAAATATGTTAGTTCTATCATAGTATTTTTGTATTTTATATGTATTACATTTTTATTACCTCTATTATATTATTATTTACATTCTTCTTACTAAGTTATCTGTATTTCGCCTATATTAATTGTATTTTTTACTGAACATATCTTGTACTTCTTGTATCTTTGCTTTAATTTCAGCCTCTATGATGGCTCACATGATTGAACCGAAACGTTGTATAATAAAAAATATACTATGTTGACTGCATCCCGATTATTTATTTCATCATAATGGCATCACAGTCAAACAAGCAGTATTAATAACTTAAGCAAAATAGCTAGTTTTAACTAATTGTTGAAGATATAACCGCATGACAGTCTGTGATCCGCTGAAACAGAGAAACAAGCGGTACAAGAAGTAGGAGGGTGGCAGTTCTGGGAGAGCACTATGCACTGGCCCCCTTCTTTCCCCCGACAATCCATTAGCCTCAGCCTACATTAACCATCAGCCCATCTTCGTTTTGTAGCATAATTAGGCTGAGAGTTGTGAGGAGATTTATGGTGGCGCGGGTCGTAAAGTGAAAGATCATTGCTATCATTAAATTTAATATCATTGTTATTAGAGTGGTTTGAGGCAGTATTTTAACTTGAAACTAGTCCATGTTATAATCGAAACATGAATAAATTCCATGCATCGGTATATGGAAAGGAATTTAGTACGATAGTACTATGATGGCTAAATTCTAACTGTTGCTAAATTCCGACATTGAATATTTGACTCATATCAAAACTAAGTTAAAAAATAAATAAATAAAACTATTTGAGCTCACTATAATTCATGGAAAGGACCCACAAGCAGACTCTTTATTAAAACCAAATATCGATCTTATTCATGATAATTTTTGAACCGAAATTTCATAATATTAATGACAAAATGTTGTGAGATTCCAATTATTTCACTTCCACTACCTGAGCTAAATAAATAAACAATTATGAATAAATAATCAGCTAACATAATTATTTCGTGATGGTGACTAGTTTATAAGAGGAATGAGACAGGGTGGACAATATTTAATAGGATGGTGCAGCTGCTCGCTTTTGCAGACGACATCGATATAATTGGACGTTCTAGAAAGGTGGTTGTCCAATCCTTTCTGGAACTAGATGTTGCAGCCAAGAAACTGGGCTTGGTTATTAGTGAGAAAAAGACAAAATATATGGTAACCCAAGAGATACCAAAACAAGATGGTGTCAAGGAAGATTTCGGACCATACAAGTGTGAACAGGTCTTGGAATTTGCATATCTGGGTTCACAAATAGCCAGTGATGGATGCAGAAATAAGCAGAAATTTAGGCTGTCAACCGATGCTACTAAGGATTAAGGTAGCACTTGAGGAGGAGCTTAGAGGCTCAACCCAGTAAAATCATCCTCTACAAAACGCTTATCCGACTGGTTTTGACCTATGGATCCGAGATCTGGACACCAACTGAAGCGATAGAGCAAGACATTCTAAGAATAATTTTTGGCCCAGTGCTTGTTAATGGAGAATCGCGACGAAGGCAAAATCAAGAGGTCTACGGTAGGTTTAACGAGCCCGATGCTGTCAAGTTCAAAAGCGGGACGACTCAGATGGGCCTCCCATGTAGCCAGGATGACAGATGATATGGTTCCAAAAAAGATTCTGACTAAGATCTTGCATGCAGTTCGACGTATCGGAAGACCTATGCTGCGATGGAGGGGCTGTGTTGACAACGATGCCAAAAAACTTGGAGTGGGAAGTTGGATAGCAAAAGTACTTGACTGGGTCGCCTTTGGTTTTGGTACCTATAATACACTTATAGATAGGCTATATGAACTGTAATCACTTTAACATTTACTTAGTTAAGATAAAACTTCATATAGTATTCCCAAATTTTACTTTAATTTATACTGATATCGGAACAAGCACGTTTCAGAAAATACAGATCAATAGAGGACTGAGTGGCTGACATTACCCAAGACGTAGAGGATGGATTCCAAAAAGGGAAGCATAATATTGCAATATGGATAGACCTTGAAAAAGCATTTGATAAAGATTGGAAAGAAGACCTGCTTTACAAAGTTGCAGAAAGCGGAATAAGAGGGCCGTTGTTGCTTGAAGGGCGGATCTGGTTGAAAAACTATCTCCACAAAAGAAAGCTCGAGTACATATAAATGGTGAGAGAAGATGTTGCAAAGAATGTTTGAATAACTGTAGAATTATATTCAACCGAAATTGGCATGGTCAATTGTTCTTTGTTTTTTGAATCAGGAACATCGAAATAATATTTCTAATCTTATAACTTTTTTAGAATCGCTTATTGGTGTTTTTAAAAATTAGTAATCATTGTAAAAAAAATCTAGCGCCGTGCTCGCATCACACACCTTTCACTTGCCACCCTACATTGATTAGAAATTAATTTGTGCTGATGTGCAGGGAGTGAAATAAAGGTTTCCATTTACTTTACATGGAAATTCCATTTAGTTTTCATGAAATAATACTTATAAAAGTAGATATTATTTAAACTGTAAACGGAGTGACGGATAATTATTTCAAATAAACAAAATCAATGTTATATTAGAGGAAGCCATTTTGAAAATTCGGTAACTAAGCTCAGTCAGACTATTTCAATAAGAATAAGGCCTAACTGATGTTGAAGGCCCCTTTTATATCTGATATATCACTTTTATATCTGATATATATATATATTAATTGTACATTGATATAACGAGTTTTATTTAAATCATTAGGGTCGTTTACGAGGGAAATTTAAAATCGATGATATAAAATGGTACATCCAGTAAGTCGATTTAAAAAAAAAAAAAAGTAGCAGTAACATCTGTTGAGATGGGAAATTATAATAAATATATCTGATAATTATATATATATATATATATATATATATATATATATATATATATATATATATATATATATAATCTGTATATATATAATATATAAATATATCTGATATATTTATATATAAATGTATATAATAAACTGTTATAAATATATCTGGCATATACCTACCTTGAATACGTAATTTCAGTTCCCATAGTCCATTTTGCGAAACTTGGTTATTTAGACTCAGTGGACGCGAAAACGTGTATTTCCATTGAAAACTTGGATTAGAATTTTTTCACGTTCGCACTAATTTCCCTTTTTTTCTTATAAAACCTGAAAATATAAGCTTTAGTCTCATTTTCTTAATATATTTACGAGATCATATAGTCAATTTCAGTGTATCTTCTCCATGAACTTTTCAGATATTTTGTAACCAAACTACTACCCAAATTTCAGCTCTTATAAGTAAGATAGGCGATTTATAAATTAATGTGTAAATTTATTTATTTATTTATGAATAATGTATAAAATTTATACTAACCTTGAAGATAATATTTAGCGAATTCCCAGGAGTCAATGTAAATTATTTCAAGTAAGCCTTGTTAAATCTTGCTAATGCTAAAAAAATGACATCTTCCAATGGAATGCTGTCAATATAAAAGTAGCACTAAACAACCCAGCTAAAAAAATGAGGATAGCATAGTAATCGCAACCTTAACATTATTTAAAATTAATTGTGAAATAAGTTGTAAGTTGTCTCCTAGAAGATTCGCAGGACGGGGAAATTATTTAACAGCACTGTGGGGAGAAAACCCTCACCTCAGAAGAAACTGACTATGACAAATTGCTAACAGTTTAAGACTGAATTCACCCACGACATCTCTCTCTAAACGTGACATGAGAAATGAGGTAGACATGAGAGACTTATAGAGGTAGATATATGAGAATTTGTAGGGTGATAAGATAGAAATAGACACAAAATGCATTATAATGAATTAACAACTAAATTTAAATGAACGACCAATGATAATATTTTGTTTCTTCAACGTCACTGTGTAGAAGTAAGGTTACAAAAATAAGATAAAATGCCCGAGAACTCACTTGTTTAAAAGTACTGTAGAGCGTCGATTATCCGAAGTAATGTTGTCAGTGGTGGTTCGGATAATCAAAAGTTCGGATCGAAACTCACGTACTCGCACACTATATAAATATATATATATATATATATATATATATATATATATATATATATATATATATATATATATATATATATAGTGTGTGTTTATATATATATAAATATATATATATATATATATATATATATATATATATATATATATATATAGTGTGTTTATATATATATATATATAAATATATATATATATATATATATAAATATATATATATATATATATATATATATATATATATATATATAAATATATATATATATATATATATATATATATATATATATATATATATATATATATATATATTTATATATATATATATATATATATATATATATATATTTATATATATATAAATTATTTTTTTTTTAATATGTAATAAGGAAAAGGAAGATCTAAAACAACAACTTTGTAAAAAAAACATGTTTGTTTATTTATATAAATATAGTTTGTATGTGCAAAACCAGTGTCATAAAGTACATATAAATTGTTTAACTTAGTCACATGTACATAATGAAATGAACAAAAATATGTATTTACGTGTTTGCAAAAAAATAATCAAAGTGTATCTAATCAAAGCTTTATCAAAATTAATGCTGTGGCATAGAAAATGTCATGATCAAATTAATTAAAATTACACATTACAAAAAAAACAAAAAAAAACGTTCCGATGATCGAACTTTCGGATAACTGACGTTCGGATAATCGACGCTCCACTGTATTGTAGTGTAAGGAATCCAGCAAAGTGATTATTAAAGTATGGTGTTTATATGTAGAAAATACAATAATTAAATATCCTGAATAACATAAGTTAAATCATCTCTTTACATATTTATTTTATTTTTTATTATGGACCACGTGACAATTTCACTTCATCCTTGCTTGTTTTCTTCTCTTCCATATTCCTTCATATATTTTCTACATAGATACACCATACTTTAAAAATCACTTTGCTGAATTCCCTACACCACAATACTTGTCAACAAGCGATCTCTTATTTTTGTAATCATACTTCTAAACAGTGATGTTGAAGAAACAAAATATTATCATTGGTCGTTCATTTAAATTTAATTGTTAATTCATTATAATGCATTTTGTGTCAATTATTCTCTTATCACCCTACAAATTTTCGTATATCTACCTCTATAAGCCTCTCATGTCTACCGCATTTCTGTTCTTTCCAATATTCCTTCATCATATTGCTTTGGTTCATTCTCAGATCGCTTTCTAGCGGTTTTCGTTTCCGTTCTCTTTTGGTGTTCTTCCATTCCATAGTTTCTTCTTCTCTTCATTTATTTCTTTACAAATCTTCGTTGACCTCTTAAATGCAACTTGTTTTAGTCTTTTTCTTCCAAAGGTTTATCGGAGTTAGTTGGTGGAGCAGCCAAGAGATAAAACACGAAGCAAGCGTAAAACTTCTTTTAAAGTGTACCGACGTTTCAGCCTAAATCGAAGCCTTCATCAGGGCTAACTAAAATAAGATGCAGCCATGAAAGTATGAAAGCAACGAAATATATATATACATATTAGGAAATACATAAGAAAATAGGAAATAAAATAATTGAATAGTATACATAGATTAGTTTTTCTTTGTATACTCCATCCAATTATTTAAAATTCTCCTATATATTTCCTAATATGGATATATTTACTAAATATTTATTGATGCCGAAGATGGATGTTCCTTGTTTGGGTAGTGGTTGCTAGGGGCAGAAACGAAGACCTTATCAGCGGACAGCCAGCCTGATAGTGTCAGTTCATTCTGTCAGTTTGTGTCTTGAAGTAGAGGCCTACTGCCTTCTGGTAAAAAAATATGCTTACTTTGTGAATTTGTAGTTAAAAAATATGTAAGTGAATAGAGGATTTATAAAAATATTTATGTATATATATGAAATCCCAAGACAGAAATTGATTTCCACAAACAGAAATATTGAATTTCAAGCAATAAGACTACAGGATAAAAGATTCTGAAATGTTATATCTCATTACAGTTTCTAATTCACATGAAATTTATTTAAAATAACGTCGCCTCGTAAAAAAAAAAAAAAAAAAAAAGAAAAGAAATGTTCCCTGAGGCCAAATAACCAAATCTCGCGATGTGGGCTGTAAGTGTGTGTCTGTGTCTATGTGAACAGCCTAGCTCAAAAATAAAAAGTTGTGCGATACTGAAATTACGTATTTTAAATAGGTATATAACTGTGATGTTTCGTCAAGATCAACTAACCTGAAGTGGCACTCGAGATCATCGATTTTACACTTATTTACAATTGTTTCGAAAACAGCAGTAACGATTTTGATAAAACTGGCCTATAGTATTTTCCTTAAAGACCTATAACTTTTCGGATATGCAGTACATCGCCGAGGAAATGCAGGGAAAAAAGTTATGATAAAAAGACTATTTAATATCGGCATAACTCAAAAAATACGCAATTTATATTAAATTTGTTACATAATCATACGAAAGACAATTACATTCTCAGAAAAAAAATATATAAATTTGACCAGTATTAGAAAAATCTTATTAGCGTATCTTATAAGAACTACTCATAGATGAAAAGCCGAGAGCATCCGAAAGGAAAAGGATGCGACCGAACATCTTCCCACCAAACCGCAAACCGATTGTCAACAATACGTTCTGTAATAATATAAAAGTAGAAATGAACTTAATAACTTGTATTTTCATATTATTTAATGGAAACTAAACTAAAATTTTACAAATGTGTTTTCTGTTTGACATACCAAAAGTATATAGTAAACAGAGTAGTCGTACTAAAATTGTTTAAAATATTATTTTATTGTTATTATGTGAAAGAAATCCTGAAGAATTTATTCTTCTGAGTTTATTTCAAGTAGATTATATGTGAACCATTTAAAATTATGTTGAAAAGATTAACTTTATAAGGTGGTAAGAGACTATTGTATAGAACGCGCACCACACCATATTTTTTAAAAATAGTTTATTCATAAAAAATTGGAATATTTTTGTGACCTTCGAATCCGAAACCGAAATTACAAGTTAAGAGTATATCTAAAAATCCCAAGGCTAGTTTTTCAAAGCATACTTCGTGTTAAGTGATTAAAAATTTAGTAACTCAAGTGACTCTTGGTTCGTATCAGGATTTTATAACTGTAAAGTGAATGATTTTATTTTATTGAAATATTCGAAAATGTTCATAAATGAGTTTATTATAATTGTTCTTTACATGTCATCAAAATTAGGAAAAAAAGTAATATAGAATAAATTGAATTTAATTACTTGTTTAGAGTTAATAAATATTTCATCATATATATTTTTTCCATTTTTTTTCCTTTTAAACATCTAAAAACTCAGAGCTTAAATTAAACCTCTATGTGCTGTAATACTTTTTATTTATACATTCAACTGATTTTATTTTTTAAAACTTTTAACAGCTGTAAACCTAAACCGTGAGGACAGCATATGTTTTATATTTACAGAAAGACAAATCTGTTTATTGACGGGCATACTGATGGTAAACAATAAATCCGAAACATCTCAAATGTTAGTCAAACATGAATGATACTATGTCATCACACTCTATCTATTTATAGCCCATTTATTTTCATTCATGTTTTCTTAAGATACATTCTCGTTTTTAGAAACTATGACACCAGGTTCATAATCAATATTATCATTACAATCCTGTTCTAAAACTAGTGTCATATATTGGCCTATACACTTCAGATGTTCATTCTCTACTCGGTACGGAAGAGGGATTAAGTTCAATGGGTCTCTTGATTTACAATGGGCTCTATTCAGCTTCTTTCGAATAACTCAGTAGCGACATGAATAGTGAAGTAGCAGTCATGCAAAGAAAAACTAAGTTAAAATTGTAGCAAACGAATTTGTAAAAAAGGTAACAACCGATAAGGTAGACTTCGTCCCTTTTCAAGGAAATAAATATGTAAAGTAGAAATATATGTTCTAGGAATAAGACGAATAAGATCAGGTTTTTGCTATTAATCAATAAAAAGAAAAATTATTCAATGGGAACAACAAATACAGAGAAAATACAAAATACCAAAGACCTTAGAAAAGCAAGAGAAACTTTGGTGTAAGCAAAAATACAATAACACTAAAATAATTAAGTGTTACATATGGTACATATAAAATAATTTGGCATATGCGCAGCATGAGCCAAGGTTTTTACTTGAAAAAGAGAAAAAATTAAAATTAACCTCGTGGTTTCATATATCAAACATAAGACTACTGAATTCATTACTTTAATAATTTTATCAATAAATAGTTTTTTCCATGAAGTCGTTTTCATCAGTGAGTATACCCCACGCGGCTAAGTTGTGATAGAACTTCTAGTGGATAAAACCTTTTTTTACGTCTTTGAACGTCCTCTTCTGCCATTAAAGCATAACAGAGTACCTACATGAAATAAAGAAGTACAGGTGCGGCCAAATCAAGGATGAGCTACAGTAATCCGATCACCGAATAGACTATTTTTTATCACAACTAAATTTCAGACGACCTACATTAACCAATCCCCGTTGACAAAGGAGGTAATATCCCGAGGTGCCGAAAGATATTTCACCGATCCTGAGCTAATAATGGGGATAGCGAAGCTCCTCCTCCGTTTCGCATTGTCGCAGTTGGTAGGCCTAGAGCAGACGGATGCCAGTTATTTATCTTTTCCAAATGCCTCTCGGAGAATTAGTCTTCTTCATGAGAACAAATGGTCCCAAATCCATTTAGAACATAGCTATTACTCCTAATGACAGGCTGGTAATGGCGATATGTTTCACGATCCTGAAATATACATGTCATATAAATTTATTTGATAACATAGCATTACTATAATGTGGATCGTTTCGCATTAGATGGAAATCGATTGTAAACAGTGACGGTTATGAATTTATGAATTTTTATGTAATTCAAATAATAGGGTAAAATTCTTGTAAAGATATTTTCTATTTCGCATCAATGATTTATTTATTTGTTGTGATCCTGTAATAAAACACATCGACATCGTTTTCCGAAAAAGGAGTAAGCGCCATTTAGCAACCTTTTCAGGAAACACATGAAACGGTGGATTTTTTCCCAAATAACAATGTATTTTTTATTCTGTATTGTCTACTTTAGGACTTTATTAAGGTGGCAACATCTTAATCATTATAATATATTTTTAAGGCTGCTAGCACTCGTTAAGGCCAGAGTAACGACTAAGAGTCGTTAGTATTTGATGCTGACGTTCACAACAGTCGATTTTTAGACCATTTTCAATTATTTTTTTCGATATATCTTGATCCAGAATCGTTAGAGGTAGTGTTTCCGTTACATATTAAATTTTAACCTAAATATAGAATTTTTGGTTCTTAAGCCTTTTTCAAAAACGAAGATGACATCATCCATGTAATAACTTCCACTAAATAATCTAAGAGTTACATAGCTTTAGGTTTCTTAATTTTTAATATGTAAACTATCACTATTAGCCATAAACCTATAGTATGCCAGAACCCATTATTTAATTATGTTTCATAAATAAACCTGCAGAAAAAATCCACAACTGAGTCTAAATGTCGAGATAGGCAACCAATATGGAATCCTCGTGAGACTGAAACAACAAGAAATTTTTGTTCGGCTTCAATATTTAATAAATTAACGTTATAGCTCCAAATTCACTTTTAATGCTTTCCAAACCAAATCATTTTATTTGACGCATTCTCATACGAAAAAGATACTCAGGCATTTATAGTAAGATGGAGTTAACACATGGCATTGACCCAGGAAGTATTAGTTATTAAATAGGGTTTATAACCAAGGAAGTTACTGTTTTGCTTCCTGCTTATCAGCGTTGAACAAGTTTTATTTCCTTAATCATCCCTTCTCCTATTGTATGTATAAAAGCCTAACTGAAATGGATAGTGTTTCTAGAATTAGTAGAATAAGAGAATGTGAGACACTCTCACTATGTTAGTTTTAAGTCTAGTTGCAATATCTTTAGTATAGTCTATCTGTAGTTAACGCCATCAGTAGCTCACTATTTTATATTATGTAATTTTGTAAAATGTTTAATAAAGTATTTTTTAAGACTTGCACGCATCGACTTTGTTAATTATGGTCAACAAAACATTCCTTGCTTATATCAGATAATGATTCCACACATAGCCTAGCTGAAAAAATATAATCAACCAATTTCAAGCGGGTTCTAAAATAGAAATCACATATACTAACCAATCGTTGTAAAATTATAAATAATGCCCTTGGAAAAGGGAATTCTAAAGTAATGCCGTCACAACGACAACTCAAACTTTTTTTGCCCTCAAAGCGTTTTAGTGACGTGGGGTCTGTCAAAAGAGAAAAAGAAGAGGGCACCAGAATGGTTGGCAGGTGGGCAGCTGTCATCCTGGAACTGATAAAAATTATGGAGAAATTTTTAAAGGGAATCGGGGGGAATGATTGAAAGCTGCTGACTCGGTACTCCTGTTCTCATTTCATTAATGATGCCATTTCGGCTCCCGATTTTTTACACTCTTTTCCTAACGCGTTACTCAAGAGAGGTAGCTCTTGTAGATATTTAATAATTCGCTTTAATCAAAATATCTGATGTGGGCAACACATGACTTCCTTGTACGCCTATTAAATTATAAATCCGTGGCTCAAAAAGTGATACTGAATTTGGTTACTAGTTGCCGAAGATTACAGTAAAAACGAAACTCGGCGTCCCGACATCCATCTATTGACACACACTCTTGTTACTGGAGGTCTCATTCCGTTATTACATGTCGTTTTCCTTCAGTAGGTAACTAGTTTCCAAGATATTTCTTCATGTTCCGTGACTACAATAAAACCGTCAATATCACTGAATAAAGTATTGGAAATCGACATTTTCGACATTTTAAGCGGAAAAATCCACTTAACTAATATCTTATTCTCACGCTGCAGACTTGTTGAACTCACAAATGGGAAGGAAAACCAGTATTTTACTTTCAATTTTAATACTTAAAACAAGTAATACAAATTTTTAATTGGATTAGAAACAAAATTGCGTTTGTAACCTTTATTACCGAAATATATGATTTATGCATTTAATTTAAATATAATTTTTGATGTAAGCTTATTATGACCTTCAAGTAAAGTACACTTTTCGGCTCACCAATTTTAACCAAAATTGTAGTATGTTATTTAAATCAATATATAAATTAAAATTACTAAATGTGAGAAGTTTTGTATAGTATTTTAATATAATTTTTGATGTAAATCAATTATGACCTTCAAGTAAAGTACCACTTTAGGTAATCAAGCAGTGACCAAAAAGGGAGGTTCACAATTAGATTTTAAAACAATCCTAAATACAAAATTACAACTTTCTACAGCTAAACGTTTTTGAGTTATGCGAGGTACGAAGGTACATACGTTCAGAGGCCATGACGAAACTAGTAAAAATGGATTCAGGGATGGTCAAAATGGATATTTCCGTCGAAATCTGAAAACCGAAAATTTTCGCGATTACAATACTTCCTTTACTTCGTACAAGGAAGTAAAAACAACTTAATTGGATTATTACAAGAATTGCTATTATTAAAAACTTACCAACCATATTGTAGATTCGTAAAAACTTGAAGAGTTTTGTAGTCGATTATATCAATAATGATACATCTTAATGAACCTGGAGTCTAGATGAAAATACCACCAAAGAACTTTTTCCTATAATCCTCATTCTATCGAACTCAGTCGAAACACAAGTTGGCATGGTCGAACAAAAAAGAAAAAAAAAATCCTTCCAACTTGCCTCCGCCTAATCATCGGTTTTCATCATCGGTTGTATACCATCCTTCTCAACAATTTGCCATGTCTTTTTTAATCGCTTCGACGCAACACGGCTTTCTTTAATCCATTGTTTTCAGTATTTTTATCCGTAGGGCTTAAATGCATATTTTTTTATTTTGACATTTGCTGGAACTGTTTGCATCATTATAGCTTCCGCATACATATAAAAACTAATAACCAATTATTGACATAGGATATAGAAGGGAATTTTACCACTCAGGGTAAAATCGTTTTTGGGACGGACTACCTTCTGATGATGTTTTTACATTTATGTAAGTAAGGAGAGCGATTTTATAAATCGCTTAAAACATAAATGGTTTATGAACTTCCCAGAGCAAAAATTTAAATTTAAAATTCACAGTAAAAAATATAATTCAGATTATATTTTAAGTCAAAGTAACTAGATAAAGTCGTTTTATTAGTGTCATCTTTTTAATGTGTTTTTAAACTATTTACGGTCCAATACATGTAGTTGCATTTTTATATGGAGAAATTAAATATAAATTTAAGATACAATACGTGACAATTAATCAAATTTTACAATAGCTAATGAAGAAGATATCGATACTTCATCTGCAAACTGTCTAATATGAAAAATTTATTGTTTCTATAACATATATTATATTAAAATAATTGTATGAAAACAAATAGAAACCTTTTCCATAGATCGTTTGTATATTTTTTATTATAAATACATTACATTGCTATGAATAGTTTCTGATTCTATACATTAATGAAAAGAATGTCATGAATTTGCATTTTATATTACATGCATATTCCATTGCCTTTTCCCTTCAATCGAGTTTTATATCGCACCCGCCGTAGACAGAGGTGCAACTCAAAAATTTAAATCGTTGGGAAATCATCAAAGTTTTAGCTGAACACTTTTGAATGCCTACTTATTAAAACACACGGAACGTTGTTTTTTTTCGGGTACCAATTTTTGGGTGACGGGATATAGGAGTGAAAACTATAATTATCCTTATATTTTATAAACGGGATACAAAACGGGTTATTTCCTAAATTGAATTCCTTTGCTAACTCAAAATTCGAATTTTTTGAGTTGTAACTAAATTCTACGATGGGTGCGATATATTCTAAGAATATAGAGAAACCGAGAGTTATATTATTGTACAGAGCGCGGTCCTGAATGATATAAAATTCATATCTTATAAGATACCTAATGACCATCTTTTGATGCATCGCTGTGATAAATCACCAGCTAGCATATCTCCTTATTATTAAATTGAAACACAACAGTAGTCAGGCTTTTTTCGACTTCCATCTTCATAATGTACCGCTGATCTACAGCTCCAAAACAGTAGATGAATTCCGGCATACAGTTAGAACACATTATGCGTAAGAAATCTATATATTTTTAAGATGAAAGTTCTGAAAACCTTTCGGAAAATGCTACTTTCAAATGCCAATACTGTTTCTTACACTTTTACTTCCTTGTATGCAGTAAAGGAAGTATTGTAATCGCGAAAATTTTCGGTTTTCAGATTTCAACGGAAATATCCATATTGACCATATCCGGAATACATTTTGACAAGTTTCGTCGAGACGTCTGTACGTGAATTCGTATGTTCGTTCGTTCGTGCGTATCTCGCATAACTGAAAAACGGTTAGCTGTAGAAAGTTAAAATTTTGTATTTATGATCACTGTAAAATCAAGTTGGGAACCTCCCTTTTCGGTCACTGCATGATTATCTGAAGTAGTACTTTACTTGAAGGCCATTATTGATTTTCATTAAAAATTATATTAAAATATAATGCAAAACTTCTCAAGTTTGGTATTTAAGACTTTCATACCAATATAAATAACATAATAAATTTTGGTTAAAATTGGCAAACCAGACGTGGTACTTTACTTGAAGGTGATATTAGACTTTCATCAAAAATTATATTAAAATATAATGCAAAACATCTCAAATTATGTAAATTATACTTTTATATTATAATATAATAAATTTTGGTTGAAATTGAAGAGCCGAAATGGGTACTTTACTTGAAGGTCATAATAAACTGTCATAATCAAAAGATATATCGACATTTAATACAGAGATCATATGGATCAGGGATAAATGTTATAAACGCGTTTTTTTCCCACTCTGATTACCCAATTTTATTACTTTTTCTATGTGTTAAAATTGAGTAAAAAGTTTTCTCCCCATTTGTGAGCTGAACAAATCTGCAGCAGGAGAATAACAAGCGGGTTCTTCAGCTTAAAATGTTGAAACCGTCAATCTGCAATGCTTTGTCTAGAGAAATAGACAAAAAACGACATATAATAACGGAATAAGACCTTTATAAACAAGAGCTTATGGGTATGTGTCTGTTGTGTCAACAGATGGACGTCGCGACGCCAAGTGTCGTTTTTGAAATACTGCTATCTTCGGAAACTAGTAACTAAATTCAGGGTCATCTTTTGAGACGCCGATTTATAGTTTAATAGGCGTATAAGGAAGTCATGGGGTGTCCACAACAGATATTTTATTTTAATGATCCGTACTTTACTTGCTCTGCATTATCCTTAGCAAGGGAGATTGACAAATTTGAGGAACAAACTAAGGTGTTCTTTTCTTGATTTTCAGTGTTTTATTAATATCCTAGGAAGACAAAGTATTACTAAGATAACCCGCCTTAAGCTCCAAAATATTAAGGATTGTTGATGTACTTATTTATTACAGTTTTTAGTAACAATATTTATTAAAACACCACATTATATTATGTTGAACCAGGATTAAAGCACTTTAAAATACAAAAAAAAATTGATTGCTCCACTGGAAAATTTGAGGTATTTATATATGACCTCTTCCCATTCTTCAATTGCCCTGGTCTGAAAGAAGACGTTGGGAGACTGATTGTCCCATAAGTGGCCTATTGGCGAAGACAGGCGTTTAACGATATAAGTGGCAGTTAGGCGAGAAGGTGAAACCCAATTAGGGCGGGTAAAGCAATTATTTTGGCGGGAAGAGATGCTGGGACACCAGGGTTGGCTTTTTGAATAGAGCCAATGGGTGGGTTATCTTGGGCCATGGGCCGCTGGGCAGGGAAAATGGCTTTTCTTTCAGATAATTTCCCGACCGTCACCGGCCTCCTAGTTAATCATCATCCAACAGCCCACCGTTCCACAGTTGCCGTCAAAGGCAGTCGTCAAAGAGTGCCTCTGCTTAAGAGTCGCTGTAAGCAGATTGACAGTGGGTGCAAAAATATCATTAGTTTAAAAATTATTCGCTGAATATTCTTGGTATCATTATCTAAAATATATTTAATCAAATGATAATTTAAAATCTGTATCTTGGAACATAAAGTCCAAATTTCGTAAATTTCGGATGACTGATTCACTGATAGAGATTGGGTGACTGACAGAAGATACAGCGCTTTGAACTCTTTATTCATTTTAAAAAAGTATACTGAACAAGTTGTCACAGAATTCCATTTTTTTTTTTTTTTATAATCCGAAAACTATATATCTCCCAAAACGTTCCAGAGATAGTTTAATTGTCTACAAAGATAAAAAGTAAATAAATATACATAATAAAAATTGGACTTTTTCATAAAGCGGTGAGGATTGTCCTGCGAGCAGGCATACCGAATATATTTATTTAAATTGCTAATTAAATATATTCTAGGATTACTTAATTGTATTGGATTTAGTTGTATAAAAAATTAAAGCTTCGTTAATACATATTTGTCCTTTCGAAAGCATTGGTTTAATTCACTTTTAATGTTAATGAGTAAATTAAAATAACAGTGAATCGTTAATAAGAATGTTCATTCATTAGATAGTTTAGGATTAACTCGAGGCTGCGAACAATAGTTTAGGTAATTAAAACATTAATCATTAATAGATTAATTAAAATTAATCATCAAATTTATACCAATCCATATTAATTTGCTACTTATGTAATGTATGTAGCAATGTAGTATCCATAAACATATGGATATTTAATAGTAATCATAATAATAATGACGGTTTGATTAAGTTATAGGATATTCAAGTCTTTTACAATAAGGTAAAAATTAGATTGAAGAATGGAATTTCGTACTCTTTCCAATGAATTCAAAACTCAATAAATTCGCAAAGGGCAGCTTGAAAGTACCTGAATTGGAAAAAAAAAGAAGAAATGAAGTGGCTATCTTTTAAAGGATTACTGAAAATCTTAAAGAAAAATAATTTACTTAAGTCTATCTTAAGGGAGAGATTTCTAAGAAGGTCTCCTTTTTCAATTTTCCAGAACGACTCCATTCGTTTCTATCCCGGGAAATATCATTTGCTAAGTTTTACATTAAGAGGATCAATCCTAACTAAACAATGTGCGCACAAAATAAGTAAAAAAATTATTAAAAATAATTATTGATTAGTGAAATAAATGGAAATTAAGCATACGGTATAAAAGATAGGCGGGCCATTAGAAGCACTATTTTTTTTTAATTTTAAGTACTGATGTTAATTGAAAAAAAGAAAGATTTTTTAATTATAATTTCTTAATAATGCTTTCAATAGCGGTGGTATAAACTATCCCAATGGAATGTTTACTGTGGCTAACAGTGTGTTGTAAGGGTAAACATTAGTGGAGTATCATCGGCCTATCTGCTTGACCCAGTAAGATACACATCACCGTGCTGTATTCTCCAGAGGTCGATAGTAAAGCACTGTGGCCTGCCTTTGTTGGCTTTGTTTAATAGCATTTATAATTAGTTAGAACTCATAAGCAACATTACTAAGGCAGAAAAGTCAACAAAAACAAAACAAAATTACTCTTATAAAGTTTTTTAAACTTTAAAAACTACCTTAATTTTTACTTTTCCTTACCTGTAAACAAAATAAATAGTAGGGATAAATATATAAGATAAATAGACAGTTATAGTATATATATAAACATATAAGATAAATAGACGGGAACTACTGAATATTAAGCAATATATAAGGTGAAGTATTGTGAACGTAAATACTTCGAATTTTATTTTTTAACGAATACACGTTTTAAGGTTCCCTGAGTCCAAATTACTATGTCCAAACTAGTGAGTGTGTGGCCATCCATGTGTATGTTATCAGCCTAGCTCATTAACGAAAAGTTGTATGAAATTGAAATTACGTATTTAAGACAGCTAAAGGCCTGAGAAAATACAGAAACTTTTTCGTCGTAATCGAATGTGCCAGTGGCAAATGGTATTGGATCCATGATATAAAGTGGCACACTTTATATCATGGATCCAATACCATTTTAAATTTTCTCTAAAATAGCTCTAACAATTTTTATGAAACTTACCTTGAAACTTACTTTATGAAGCTCTTCTCCTTAATGCCCTTTAATTTTTTATATGTGTATCACACGATCGAGAAAAAGCAGAGTAAACAGTTATGGCGAACAGGAAATTTTATTGGCGCATACATCAAAAAGTATGCATTTTATGGTAACATTGAAAGGTAATTCAATTTAAAAAAATAAAATAAAATAATCATCGTAATCGGACCAGCATTAGCAAAGATTTGTTGTAAGGACTACAAGATTAGATCCAAGATGGAAAGGCGAATGAGTCCGAAAGCAGACTGAAGTGACCGAACCTCCTCCCACCACACCGCCATCCTGGATCTGTAATAGTTTAATGTAATAATATAATAGTCGAAATTGTTAACTTATTAATTTATACTTTTATATTATTTAATGGAAACTAAATGTTTCCATGGAAGCTAAATGCAGATTTTAACCTTGACAAACCAAAAATATGTATCGCAGAATTGTTATGCGATAGTTTGAAAAACTATTTTATGGTAATTTCGTGGAGAAAACGTGAAGTATATGCCGATGAGAATATTTCAAGTTCATATAAACTGTTTAAATTTTTTTTAAAAAATGCATTATTATTATAGGGTTATAAGGGAAAGATCGAGCGCCGCACCAAAAAAAATAAGAAATTAAAATGCCTTGTTAACACAATTTTTTTTTTATAACGATTTACTATTTAGAAAGCTGTACTGTCTTTATGATACCTTCACAAAATCAATAAAAATTTCTCGAGAATTTAGTTTTAGTTGGAAACCCATAATTTATAGAAAGTATAAATTGAACTGTATTATTTTATTACTTTAAATAATCAATACTTCTTGAAATTCTTCACTATTATGAAATATCCCTTAAAGGGACAACGACGTATTAAATTTCTTGAGAAAAGAGCAAAGAAATACGGAAAATATTTGATAGGAACAAAGATGAATCAGTTAGAAAATGGCGATCTGAATCCATTAAATATTAATATGGCTACTGCATTACAACAATCGTAAAGTACTTGGAATCAACAAAATGTTGAATATAGGAGGTTTTCAGGGAGAAAACCGAGATGGATATGGATTTATATGGGTCATTCTCAAATAATCTTGAAAAAAATCTAGAGTCCTTGACTGTTTTGAGTGTCAAAGACTACTAAATCTGACAGTTTTACGATTTTTAGATTATCTAGGTAGGTTCCTACCTAATTGTACTACGTAATTAATACCTACCTAAAAAAAAACTTTTAAATTACGAGAATTACTCACTAAAAAACTTATTCTTGATCAGTCCCAGGTTTTTTTCGTACTTACCTAATAGCACCAGTTGCCATTTTGGGATAACCCCCAACAATCAAAATATTTTTTTTAATTAAAAATATTTAATTAAAATATTGGAAATGCATTTCGGACATAAAGTAACTCGTGCGAACTTTTCACAAGAAATTTTGTTACAAATTTGTCACTTTTAAACATTTTAAAACATTAAATATATCAAAAATGTACTCTGCTTCGAGACAAACTGAATCCTAATTGAGGGATTGAACAAAGAATAAAAACCGTAACATTTTATAATAAACAGAACTTTCAAGTTCTCTAAGGATGTTCTAATGTTGGAATCGGAATGCCCGAATAAGATCATAGTTTCGAAAATCTGACACAAAAATGCATTGGGAGTGTTTATGTCGGAGCTGCGTTTTATGGGAATAAAAAGAAACACCCACTATATTCCTTAGTAAGTTTTTCCGAAGCTATGCTTCTTTGGGGTATCACAGCTCAAACGTAAGAAAACCTTAATATTTTTTTAGGAAAGACGTGTACGACGAACGTTGCAATAAAAACTCGCAAAGCTTGAACCTTGAGCGCCGATTGGTTATTTTAAATTTAAAAAAAAAATATTCCATTTTTCATCTAGATTTGCGTATTATTGACAGATGAGTAGAGATGGAGTTGTTTCAAGTTTTAATTAGGTCATTCCTTTTTTTTCCAGAGAAAAAGAGACAGATAGAAAGTGGAAGAGAGTTTGAGGGTGCGAAATAGAGGGAGATTGATTGATTTATATCCTCAACGCCTTTGTTCCTTTCTGAGAATCCAGAATAAAAATATCATGGAAACAAAACTAAGTTACAATTGACTTAAAAAAAAAAAAAAAATCGGAAAGAGAGAGAAAGAAGGCGAGAGAGAGAGAAAAAGAAATTATCTTTTATGGGATTTTTTGTTAATGGAGTTCACTTCATTAAGGAGATTGAATTTCAAAGTTGTCAATTGTTTTGAAGTTTTATTACATTTATAGAAAAATTTTAATACGAACAATTAAAATAATTTATATTATAATAATACTTGAAGATCCATACAAGATTTGGGGAACCCAATATATTTTACAGAAATCTAATCAGATCATTTTAGTGTAATGAAATAGCTATTTTTTTTTTTTTTTTTTTTTTTATCATGTTTTACTGAAATGAGCTGGTTCTCTTACATGACTTATTTACCTCTTAGTCTAAACTATTACAAAATTTTCGCCTCGTATGTTATTATCATATCGGTTTACTCATTCTGTAGCTCTGTCTTCAGTTCTCTGAGTTTCTGCACTTTTTTACTTTCCCTTACCTTATATACGAAGTATATAGTAAGTATATAGTAATATATATATAGTAAGTACATAGTGATGTAACTTGCCTAAATTATTCTTAATAAAGATCTTTAACTTTTCATGTATGTAGTATATCAACGAGAAAATGGAGGAAAAAAAAAGTTATGATGAAAAGAATAATTTATTTCTGCATAGCTTAAAAAATATACATTTTATGGTAAATTATGTATAGAATTGTATGAAAGGTAATTAAATTATCTAAAAAACAATAAAAGAATCATCAAAATCTGACCAGTATTAGCAAAGATAAAGCGTATTTTATGAGGAGCACAAGACCCTAGATGGATAACCGAGCGCATCTAAAAGGAGACGGATGCGACCGAACCTTCTCCCACCAATCTGTTATAAACAATATACTCTGTAATAAAGTAATTTAAGAATACAAAAGCGGAAATTAACTCAATAATTTCTACTTTCATATTATTTAATGGAAAGAAAATATTTCCATAAAAACTAAACCGAAACTTTTATATAGGTAGTGTACAGAATTGTTGTACTATAGTTGTTTAAAAAACTGTTTTATTGTACTGAAGTGGGAGAAGATGTGAAGAAGTGAATGCTGAGATTATTTCAAGTATTGTTTATGTGAACTTTTTAAAATTATATTAAAAAGATAATTATTATAGGACGGTAACGGAAAGTTGTGTGATGCGCGCATCGCACCAGATTTTTTTACTAGAGCACTAGAAGCGTCTGTCTCACCTATAGTATCAAGTAGAAAGCCAAAATCTTTATGAAATCATATTTTTATATATATATATATATATATATATATATATATATATATATATATATATATATATATATAAAATTAATGTTGTTCTGCCAACCTTTTTTTGAATCGTTCGTTGTCTGGACAGTTGACAACCCAATTTCATTTATAAATGGTTGATTTAATTATTAGGAATCTCGGTATTTTTCCTGATCAATAAATATTAAGGAAATGCGACATTGTAGAATCTAATTAGCGATTATATTCGAAATTTTTCATCGAGAACACAATCGTTGCATCACTAAAATTACCTAATAAATATTTTAAATTGGGTACAGTATTATTAATTTAATGATTCATAATCATTCGTATAATGATTCATATTAATGATTTTCTAGAAATATTCGTGAGACATATAACAAAAATGTAAAATGCAACAAGTTGCAACAAATGAGTGGTAATTTTGAAATGCTTAGTATGATTACATTAAATATCTGACTTTACTATTTGTAATCCTAGGATTGATCGAATACTTTCGCTTCTCTTTACTCCTATACAAATAAATAGAACATTTATAGATCGTGGTAATAGTTTTATTACCTCGTATCCCAATTACGTGGTAATTAGTACCAAACAATGTTGTCTATCATTAATATAGTTAATTTTTTTTAAAAATAGTGGATTACTGAATGAATAGCTAACGAAATGGATCTCATTATTGAAACCATAATAAAAATTCTAGACCATCAAACTTTCTATTAGGCGTTTCTATTAAATTCGTTTTTAAAGTCATAGATTTTATTTTTATTATTGTATCATAATAAAACTCTTACAGATAATTGCTTTCACTAATTACGAGTTGCAACAAATGAGTGGTAATTTTGAAATACTTGGATGGGACTGGATAGGAACAATTATAATATTAGCTTGTGGACTGGGAGTTTGTATTGGATTTAACTCCTAGAATAATTAGAACAGGCATGAGAATAGTTTTACGCACGTTTGGCTGGGCCCTGGCTACTCGTAATTAGGGATTGATAAATTATTTGCCACTTCTATAAATTTGTTCTAAAAACACACAAAAAATTCAAAAATAAGCAATTCAAAATATAGTTTGGTATTATGATATATATATATATATATATATATATATATATATATATATATATATATATATAAATTCATAATTCATAAATGTTTTATAATACTGATTTATATTAATCTAAATATATATATATATATATATATATATATATATATATATATATATATATATATATATATATATATATATATATATATATATATTATATAATTTTATATTTAGTTATATATATATATATATATATATATATATATATATATATATATATTTAGATTAATATAAATCAGTATTATAAAACATTTATGAATTATGAATTTAATTAAGACAAGAAATCAAATACATGTTGGTACTCACCAAAGTTTAAATGGATTATATCAAACAGAAAAGTTTGTACTGGTTCCTTCTCGCATTGTACTAACAATGACCGAGAGATAGGCAGGATGTTTTTTTGAAAACGGTTTAAGGGTCAGGGTTTTCTAGTAATGCCGGTGAGTAATTGTTTTTTCTGTTATAGATGGGAATAAATTTAAGATTGGACTGTTGGAGATATTTATTTGGTCATTTTCAGATTTTTGCTTGAATGACCAAATAAATATCTCCAACTGTCCAATCTTAAATTTATTCCCATCTATAACAGAAAAAACAATTACACACCGGCATTACTGGGAAAACCCTGACCCTTAAACCGTTTACCTAAAAACATCCTGCCTATCTCTTGGTCATTGTTAGTACAATGCGAGAAGGAACCAGTACAAACTTTTCTGTCTGATATTATCCATTTAAACCTTGTTGAGTACCAACATGAATTTGATTTCTTGTCTTAATTAAATTCGCAATCCATAAATGTTTTATAATACTGATTTATATAATTTAATATGTATAATAATACCAACTATATTTTGAATTGCTTATTTTTGAATTTTTTGTGTGTTTTTAGAACTGAGGATGAATGTATAACATTGGAAACTAGTTTTCAATAAAACAAATTTATAGAAGTGGCAAATAATTTATCAATCCCTAATTAGATTGATCCTTCTATGCCATTATGCGGATATCAACTGACTACTCGTAATTAGTGAAAGCAATTATCTTTAAGAGTTTGACTACAATAATAAAAATATAATTAATTTAATTAAAAATAATATAAACAATAATAAAAATATAATTAATTATAAATAATCTATGACTTTAAAAACGAATTTAATAGAAACGCCTAATAGAAAGTATGATGGTTTAGAATTTTTATTATGGTTTCAATAATGAGATCCATTTCGGTAGATATTCATTCACTAATGTACTATTTAAAAAAGAAATTAACTATATTAATGATAGACAACATTGTATAGTACTAATTACTACGTAATTGGGACACGAGGTAATAAAACTATTACCACGATCTATAAATGTTCTATTTATTTGTATAGGAATAAAGAGAAGCGAAAGTATTCGATCAATTCAATACAAATGGTGAAGTCAGATATTATAATATTAATCTACTTTGTTTTACTATCTTTAATATAAAGATCATTCGACTTTAATATAAATCTACTATTCCTATCTTATTTGTGGATTATTAAGATATGTTTAATTAATTAATTTATTTTAATTAATAAAGTTTATTAACAGGTATCTTTAGTTTTGTATTTTTAATCGAAAAACTCATTCATATAATTCGTTGTATTTGTTTTTTATTATTGTATAGAAATGCAAATTGACTATTGATAAAGGGGTGATGATAATGCATATTTTTATTAATTTTATAATATCTAATTTATTGTTAATTATTAATTCATTATGAATTAAAACAAAAAGAAGTTAAATATTAAAAGTACAAGAATAAAACATATGAACCATTTCAAAACTTAAATGTATTTTAAAGCACATACCTCCAATAAAATTAAGTAATTTAATGAATTGAAAGATTTATCCAATTTGAATCGATCCATAAAGCAATGCATGAACTGACAATGAGTTCAGATGAAGAAATAATGAAAAGACAAGAAAAAAAAATTTGGTTTATTAGAATATATTTCGAAGGATTCAGAATTTTACTTATACGATAATCACCTCCTCAGACTTGTGCTTTTTTATTATTATGTTTTTTTAAGAAAAAAGATTATTTTATACGGTTTCCTGTCATAAAGTAGATTTGTTCCGCGGATGTACTGAAGTGAATTCAATAAAATGTAAGGTATTTTTAACAAAAATAGATATAAAATTCAGTTTTTTTAGAGGACATCATGCATCCTACAAATTTAAAATTTTTATTTAAACGTTAGGATCATTAGATAATTTTGGTTGGTATTTTTTTTAAATTAAATGAAATTTAAAAAAAAAAGAACAATTTAAAATTACCATTCTATCTCTGGAGTTAACAAGCACATACATAGTTTTTTTGTTTTTAACTAATCATCCAGCCTTAACGAATATTTTATTAGAAAGCAAGAATATAGAATATAAAAATCAAAGTTTAATTAAAAATTTCAAAGCATGAGTTAATTAAAATAAATTTAAATTAAAAGAAACCGAGAAAGGGGGTGTATTTAATTAGAAATTCAACTTTTATTTTTTAATGACATATTAGGAAACTTTTTTTAAATTTCTTTTCTTCAACGTTTGTATATATTTATACTTATTTGCATTTTTAACCAGGGGATGGTTTTCGGATATTCAATATTGTATAATATAATCATGTATTTACATTAACATGTTTTATTGATTTTTAAAACCTATAAACTACTAAAAGCCTACAATATGGTTCGTACTTTCACTAAATAGTAAATCTAAGTAATTAAATGTTTATTTTATTCTGTACATGACCGATCACAGACTTTAATCCCTGAGTATCTCTATTAGTATCTCTATCTCTGAGTATCTCTCTCTATGTTTTTATTGTTTTCATTAATAAATATATTATTAATAACATTATACTTATAATGCGTAAGACAATTGTATTCATGAGTTATTTTCACAGTCGTATTTAAAAATGTTTAAGACTGCGGCTCTTTTTTGGGATACAAAATGAAATCTGAGTATATACACCGGGTCTATCAACGACAATCAAATATGTTTTCTATTATATATTCTATATTATATTGCGGAGTGGATTCTATAACTAGTTTCCTTCACAATTATACAAAACATGGGTGATTGTGCAAAAAGTTTCCAATAGATTAGGTCCATAATATACTACTAGATGACTGTTATAGACGATTCACCGGTGTATCCTTTTCAAAAATATATAAGTTTATCATCTATATCGATAACCTAGAACACGGTTTTGGGAGTTAAATGGATGCCTTTAATATATATATATATATATATATATATATATATATATATATATATATATATATATATATATATATATATATATATATATATCTATATGTAGGTCACATTTATGCATACTAGTGGTAGCACATCTTATATCAACAGAATAAAAAAACACTTCATACATACTTCAGCACTCAATATTTGTTTTCACTTTGTCTTTAATCAAATAATTTTTCATACCTAATTGTGGAATTGTGATTTATTAAGTCAATTTTCAGAACTATTCATTTCTCTTTAAGGTTGTTTTCTATTCTTCAAATTCCTAATGTTGTAGTATACATCAAACTATTCTGGCATTTAATTTGTGTCGTTTGACTCACCTAATCATATTTATAATTTAATACTAAATAATAACTTTAGAATTCTCATTATTTATAAATTGGCAAAACAGGAAAGTTTAGATCAATTATTTACTTTTTCCTGACTATGAGAATCGGTCTTAAAAAAACCTTTAACCTCCTAATATTTCATCGGTGGAAAGGGATCGTTTCGGACAGGTGGAAGACAAACAGAGACCAGAGAGCAGGGCTGACCTATGCAGTGGGTCGATCCCCTCTGACGTAACAGGTGACGTCACTACTGACGGGATCACCCCCCCAATAAGGAAGTGGGCTCTTCCAGTTCTTATATTGTCTTCCCTCTCCATCCATCTAGTCCGGCTCAAAGTCGGTTAAATTCTGTGTCGGCTCAGTCTACTTTATGAAGAAATAGTATGTAACGTTTGTTATTAGTGCAAAATAAAAGAGGCTTACAGAAAGCTATTATTAATGGCGTTAGCAATTAGAAAAAGTAATATAAATGGCATTATTTTGCCTGTTTACCTCATATGTTACACACATAAAATATCTTTAAAAGTAAAATTGTCAAGTTTAACAACCTAGGTATAGACCTAATGTTTAACCACGAAATCATTTATTGCCATAAGGCAAAATGTCATAGAGATGTCATTAGGTATTTACAAAAAAATTTGCAATTGGATGTTTTGAATAATTTTAACTCGTTCAAAAAATATTTCTTCTAATTCTTTTAAATCTTCCAATCTTGACAGTAATTAATGCTGCCTACACAACTACCTTCAGATAGGAGAAGTAGATAGATAGACAAAAAAATAAAATTTCTTTAGAAATTTTACCAATTTTTCAAAGAAGTTTTCTTTTTTAATATCGTTGTGACGTTGTCGCCGAGTCATATTCCGAAGTATTCTTATTTATTTTATTTTTTTGTTTTCAAAACCTAGTAAGTGATTTTCATGGAAATTTATAGGTACGTAACTGTTAGTTCATAGTGAAAAAAATTCCAAAAAGAAATTTTATGGGGTGGAGATGTATGATTGAGTAAAAACCAGTTTATAACGAAAACTCGAGTGAATTCGATTTTTTTTTTCTTTTTTTATGCAGATCATGAGATATTATTTTTGTCCGACTTCGAAAACCAGCAACTTCGTATGTTATTATATTTGAATCATATCATTTCTTCATATTTATAAGTAATTCGATTACAAAATAATTCATAAGAGAGATATTAACGATAAAATGTCTGGTGTGTCCACACATCGGACTTGTCTTACAGCTATGAGTGATAAGTCTTATATAAAAATAGGTTTAGGATTTTTTTTTTACAGTTTAATTTTGTAGAAAATTTAATTATCCTTCAAATTAGCAACTGGGTATGTATTCTGGAATGGAATGAATCCAGATGATGTTTGAAAATGTAATAAACAGTGAACAGTTATCCATAGTAACCTGAACTTAAAACTTAAAAAAATTCCTAGTTAAAAATACTTATATATAGAAAAGTAAAAACAAAGTCTAATACGCTTTATCTTTGCTAATAATGGTCTGATTTTTTTTTTTTTTGAATTTTTTTAATTTATTTATTTTTTGATTTTTTTTTATAGAAAATTTAATTACCTTTCAAACGATTACGAACATAATTTACCCTACAGCATATAATTTTTGAGTTATGTGGAAATGAAATTTCTGTTCGTCATAAGATTTTTCTTACTTTTTCTCGGGGATGTACTATATTTAAATGAAAATAGTTTAAGAACTTTAAGGAGAAGACATCTGGCAAGTTCCATCAAAAACGTTGGAGATGTATCGGTGCTGCTATCTGTAGGAACAATACGTTTTTGTTACACAGGCATCAGTGGTCGAAACCGAAACTCTATGCAATAAAAAATCAGCCCACCCGTTTAATATATATATATATATATATATATATATATATATATATATATATATATATATATATATATACACACACATATATATTAACCAGATTTATCTCTTCTGTTTCCATCTACAAGCTGTAATGTATACCATGGAATAAATCACTTAATTAACCTGTCTTCGGGAGCGATGGAGAATTTTAACAAAACCTAATTAGGCTAATCACTGCGATGTTGAAAACAGATTATAACTGGCCATCTCTGCTGAATATAGCGAATCCCGATCTCGTCCACAACACCAGACTAATTACAAATAAAATTGAACCGATCATTAACTATTTATTCAATTATCTTTTTAGATGGTTAAATTTGAAAATTTTAGTTTATCATAAAAAAAATAACTAAATAAAGTAAATTATATTTATTATAGTATCTGCATCATATTATACAACAAATCAAGCATTAATGCATGTGAATTTTATAGATCGTACCTGAATTCCACAGACTTAGCCATCTGACTTACAAATATCTGACCGACAAGAGTGAAACGACAAACGTTAATTGTAAAACTACGAACACCCAAAAGACACTGACATTTCAGAAATGAACGGAAGTGACATCGCCTAGTAATCAAATGGCTTAATAGCAGACTATTATACAAATCGAAAGTTAATTATGAGATAGCCTATTATATCCCAGTCATATAAAATGTATTATTGCAGTTCTCTCTCCCATAATTTTTTAAATGTCAATTTTTCGGAAAAGGAAATAACTATAAAAAGTTTTTAATTATGATTTACCATTAGTATGATTCATTAATTTATCATTTATTGATTTTGTATATCGTCGGTCCTATGTTAAACATATGAATATAAAAAATCCAATTCGGAAAAAAAAAAATGTTCAGTAGTATTTCGTTTTATACAGCTTGCAGTAAAATTTCGGATCTGTTGCGGCATTAGATGAAATCGCAGTTGTCTTTTTACGAAAAACATCTGAAAATCTGAAGCTTTCACGTTAAAATAACGAATATGCGTATTAATATAAAAGTAGAACAATAAATACATATTAAATTATGAGATAAAAGAAAAATAATACCAACAAAAAAACTAAAACAATCGAAATCGACCCTTATATACAGAAAGAAGAATGTAACATTTTTTTTGCTCTCCTGAAAAGTATTGATTTCCACATTCGTAAGTTTACCGTGGAAAGGACGATAGTAGGAATAGTTATTTTTAAAGTTTCAGCCTTCGTCTTGCAGGATGGTATACTTTTCCGACTTAGAATATATATTTAGAATGCTGCGTTGTTAATTTTTTTTTTATTTTTACGAAAATTTTTATATGTTATACGTTTCACGAAACAGATATATGCATAAAATGAAATCAAAACAGATATCTTAACCATAAATAACACATGCCTCATAAACTCTGTTATTTTCTGTCTACTAAGAAGAAGGTAAAAAGGTACAGACTTCGTTTACACCCCCTTAATTTAAAAAATCTGACAATCAGTTGTAATAAATAAAAGCAAAAACAAAATTCTAGTAAAAATTATATGAAAATTCCCAGTTCCAAAGATAGGGATATATAAAATATTACGATCAACGGTTTTTCAATTTCTTTACTACTTCGAGTTATTTCAAATAATTTCAGATACATTAAAACCACAAAAAATCCGATAATAATATTCAAAAGAGCATTTCCAATATATGTAGATATTTATATATTTTTTCAGGTAGGTATTTTTTATTGAATGCTTCCCTCAACACTCAAAGACAATAGGTACTAGGACTGTTATCATCCATTCACAGCATACATATATATACTAAAGATAAATACATTAAAAAAATAAGTAAATTAATATATGCACCTCACAACTAAAAATAAATGGACAGATAAATTAAATAATAGCAAAATAAGTAAACAACTGAGGTAAAGAAAAGGTAAGCAAAAATAAAATAAATCATCTTGATATATTCAGTCCTATGTACAAGAATATAAATTTATATTTTCAGTATTCAATATTTATTCTATATCCTTACTGTACGAACTTTTTAAAACTAGGTATATGCACAAATATGCGGTACATTACAAGATGTTTTAATGAAACGTAATATCGTATTATTATTTTTTTTTAAATTTAGTAATCGTTAAAATTCTAAATTTTTTAACTAATACTGATTCGCTTTCAAAGGGTCTCTGATGTCTGTAAACAACCTTATCTGACTGAAAATGCAATGATCTTTTCAATACTTTAATCAAATTTATTGTAGCCTCAGTATTTCTAAAATCATTAGTATTTTTACATGCTGAGGTAACAAAAGTTTGAAAAATGCAAAACGAAAAGTAAATCCCTCAAGATGGGTGTTTTCATTAGTTTCTAAGAGGAATTTCCGTCACTTTTGAGCAGTACAACTCATTTTTTTTTTATAAATTTGATGATTAACGATTAGGACATAATTCACACAAACACAGACATAATACACACTAACAACAATATTAAATATCGTGTTAAATGATAAACGAGTATATACGATAGTATATACTGCATTGCGTCGAGTATGCGACGTAGATTACACCTTATCCGAGCAAGGCAGAAGCGTTAGTATAAAAGTATGATGGAAACATTTAATCTGTTGAAATACTTTCTGGAAATAGTAAGCATGCCCTGTATGAAGAATTTTTTTTTTTTTTATGATGACTTAATTAATTGACCTACATCAAATTCAGGATTCATTGTGGTTCATCTGTAAAATAATATCCTAAATAAACGGCCGATTTTCCTATACTTCCTTCCCAATCGCTCAGAACTGAAGTTTAGATATAATAAAATACGTAACATGCCCGTGCCTTATTACCAAAATGGTCTGCATAAAAAATAAAAAGAAGCATTGATATGCAGATGGTATATCAAACAACTTCACAGATGTTTGTACCAATTTGGAAGAAGCGGTACAAGAATGGCAGAAATTCGTCTTATACAAGATAAATAGTTTTTCTGAATATTTTTTTTTTTCGATTAAAATTTCGATATGCTTGCACGAAATTCAATTTAATTTTAAAGGATTATATAACAATATATTCTTTTGCTAAATTCATTAGCATTTATTCATAAAAAAAAAAAAAAAAATCTTTAACGGCCAATATAATAACAGGGGAATGTGTTAAAAAAATAGGTACTAGTTTTATTTCATTAAAATTATAATGTTTGTTTTGTAATCCAAACACACACACATATATATATATATATATATATATATATATATATATATATATATATATATATATATATATATATATACACACACATATATACGATTTATTGTTCGGAGGCTATAATTTTTGCCAAGATTTCTGAAAGTATAATTTCACATCTATCGATGCCATATTTGAATTAACAAGAGAAGTCTTTAAGTCATAGTTTCCAAAGTTTATATACATAACATAATAAATAATGGAAAAGGATGACCTATTAAAATGACGTTAAAGGATAGAGCACTGACATGAATAGGATGGAATGAGCCAGATAGGATTATAATATTAATCAATGAAGGTTTTATCATCAGATAAGCCTCTCGCTTTAGAGCGATTAGGCCTGGAGGCGCTGCTACGAACGCTTAGTTTACACTGCTATTGTCGGTAACTAGCTACGGAGGCTTTCAATATACATAAGATACGTCAAGTATCTCACGTGACATGTAATTGATTTAAGTAACTTATAATAATTATAAATATAAGATGCTATAGTAATGAATTCAATCACCTAATTATTTTTCAGACACGGTTATGATAAACCATTGGTTATGATAATCATAATATGTCTCCTTAAATTGCAAAGCTTAAGAAAAAAAAAATTCAGGATAGTATATAAAGGGGCGGTGGAAAAAAAATATCGCCATAATCTAAAATAGCCATCATTTAGTTACACGAATGAAAATCAGAGCATAAATTCTAAATTAATGTCATGAAAAAATTTAATATACGATCCCTAACCCAATGAAATTTTAATGTCTTTAAATGGAAATAAACCTGCGGGAACAAATATTTTACAGCTAATTCTTAATCGATAATCTTATTTGGTCCATGAATCCACCTGCTTTTAATTCTCTATGAAAATATTTTTTTTCAAAATTAATGTCACATTGCCTTCTTATGATTTACTACTATTTTAATAAAGAATGTTTTTTTTATTTTTCAATTTTCCATTAGTAAATTTATTATTTTTTTCCTATTAAGGATAAAAATTATGAAATATTTTAATTTTAGGCAATCAGGTATGTAATCAGAATTTTATTTTGAGATATACAACTGTAAAACACTGTGTTGTGGGTCTGTTCATACTAAAACAATAATTAAAAATTACAGACTTTGTATCATTTCATAAAAGAAAGTATTGCGCCCTTATAATTTTTACTTTCTTCTTTTATCTCCTTTTATCATCTACGTTTCATTTGTCTGTTATAATTACTTTCCCTTACCTATACATGAAATTTACACTTTTTCACAATTTTCTCGAAAACGGCTCAAACGATTGTGATAAAACTTGCTGATACTCTTCTCCTTAAGGCCCGTTAACCTTTCATTGATGTAGTATCAAAGAGTAAATACAGAGAATAAAGTTATAATAAAAAGAATATTTTATATAAGCATAACTTAAAAAGTATGCATTTTATGGTAAATTATGTATAGAATTGTATGAAAGGTAATTAAATTATCTAAAAAATCAAAAAAAAAACATCAAAATCGGATTGGCAAAGATACAGCGCATCGGGATAAAAGAATTTTACTATAGGATGGTAAAGGAAAGTTGATATGCGCGCGGCTACCAGATATTTTATAATGTTTTAAAAGAAAAAAAACTTGTAAAATAATATGCAGTTGATATAATAAAACAATCTTTATGTAGTCAAAAAGTATATAAAAGTTTTAATAAGAAATGCGACTATTTTTTAGATTTATTTATAGAAAAAAAAAAGTTAATGCCTTGAAAATGGACAATAAAGTCCGAAACGTAGGCGATAATAGAAGAAAATAAAGAATTTAAGGGTGTAATTTATTCTTGAAAATATATTGATAAATATAAGCCCTTGGAAAATTAATGATAACTTACACAAGTTATACACCAAAAAGTAACCTAATTATACTTCATTTAATTAAAATTGGGCTTTTACTATACTTAATTTAAGTCTTCATAATTATACCTGTATAACGAACTGTTAACAAAAGCAATTATTTCCTGGGATGAACTTCTCGGCAAGAGCCAACTAATAATAGACCGGAGCCCATTAAAAAAAAATGGCCATTATCTGAAGAAAACTTTGATAGCATTTTTTTAAATCCAAATATTGTTGATTTTGCCAATTGGTAATCCAAGTATTGACATTAAATAATAAGAGTCAGCCAGCCGAATCATGCTGCAAAAATGGAGCGTAAAAAACACGAAAATGTAGGACTATTTTTGGGTTTTCAACTATAATTCCTAAACGGTGCATTCTATCGAAAAAGTTGCCGTATATTCAATTAAAAAGCATTAAATTATGTGCCTAAAGAGTACCAAAAGTTTTTGTCGAAAAGCCAAGATCAAAAAAATTACGGTTTTGTCGAAAACAAGAACAGATTACTATATATGAATCTGCATTTCTAAATAAGCGCTCTGAGAGAACAACAAATTATAGAAAACAAGTTGTAGAGCATCAAATTCTATGTCCATTGAACAAAAAAATTTCAAATTCAATTGGCATATTATCCCAGCAGAGATATCATTTGGTTTTGCAAAAAATGGAGTTATGTTGATTTTTAAGTTGTATGAATTACCACTTTTATAAAGTTTCCAACCTTCCCCTCATTGTGCGTATTCGACATCTTGAAAAACCATAATGAAAGCTTTTTTCAGTTTTTCGAAAAAAAAACCTCGCTTGCAATGTATTCAAGGTTGTATCATTACCAATTTTAAAAAACATTGAATTTCCTGTAAGTTTTGTATGTAATATTTTTGAAAATTTGGAATAGCTACTGCTTTATGGAATTGTGAAAAACTACAAAAATTCAAATGTTGAATATGTCGGTGGTTTCGGACTAGGCATGATTGATAAATCAAAAATAGTCCTAAAATTTCGATGTAAATTGCCAAATAATTTTTTTTTGGTTTTCCATTTTTTCAAGTAGGATGATCTGGCAGACTCTTTTTTAGACTTTAACATTTATTCTATTAGGATTACTCAGAGAAATAAACAAAATAATATAGATGCCAATTATTTGTTAAATTGTCCCATTGTTTGTCCTAGCTAAGTGGAGAGAGTTTTTGCCAAATCGTAATAATGTTAGGAAAAAATCTAATAATGTTAGGAATTTTTTTTTTGTATCTTGATTATCCATACATTATTATAATTGGATTTTACAATTTTTGGTGCTGGAATACATATAATTATATGTATCTATTATTTATTATTTATTTATTTATTAATTATATGAGATATTATTAATATATCCCTTGTTTAGTTTTCGCTGTTTTATAATAATTTTAATTTCTTACTCATTTCAGCATATTAATTAATAACACCCAATCTCTGACGAAGGAAAATTCTAAAAAGAATTCATAGCCCAATTTGCAACAATGGAACCTGGACAATGCGCACCAATGGTGAACGAGCGCGTCTACAACAACCCAGATGTTCTTAAGAATAATAAAAGTAGGATGTCTTCGATGGGCTTACATTACAGCATACACTAACAATGACCTCAGATCAGATTCCTTAGAGAGTACTTGAAGAAAGGCTTAATGGAGCGAGAAGAATGGTTAGAACTCGGCTACGACCGTTTGACGGAGTGGAGGCGGATGCAAGGGGATCCACAACTGGAGAGCGGCAGAAACCAGTAGAGAAGATTGGTGGACTAAATTGCAGGAGGCCTTGATTCTTCAAGAGTTGTTGCGCCATGGATGATGGTGATGATGAATCTCTGACAAACCGATGCCACAGCTCACTCCCACGTTATATTTCTAAATCTTCAAAATCGTATCTAATATATTTAAAACAAAAAAAAAAATTAATTAACAAAGAGCTTTCCTTTAGTTCTCTCAGCAAAATAATAAAATGAAAAGAGGTCGAAGTAAAATAACAACTGAATTTTAGGAGCTTAATTATAAAAAACAACTGAGGACAATTAAAAAGTAAATTCAAAGATATTAATCTCCTTTTATATCTCTTAAATCAAAAATCTCTTCTTTTAATACAAAACAGAAAATTAATTAGGAACCGAGTAATTATGATATAAAATTAATTTCGAGAACTATTAATGAGCTATGAAGTTATGGTTAGTAAAAACTTATTACATGCTTTACTGCGTTTAGTCCATTCAATTTTTAATTTCGTTTTTCCTTTTTTATCATTAAACTGTTTTTAAATATTGCGACTATTAGTGAATTAGAACAAGAAAAATAGGAGTCCAAATTCTTCTATCCATAAAATGTGGTTATAAATACTACTTCTTTCAGTTAGTAGATTTAATCCTTAATAGACCATTCGTATCTAACTTTTCTAAGGGAGAGTCTGCTTCTATTCATACCTCTTTGGGCTACAATCGATTCTCTTGTAACCTCCTAAGTCGCAATAAACAGGAGTCAAGTGCAGTTGTTATGATTGGAGCCCTTTTCAAAGCTTTCTATTGAAGTACAACTTAATTGTTTACCCACCTGTAAATCAGTAATACGGTAAGTTGCAATTATTTAAAAATGGTTGGATTTTGTTCCAACATACATACACGTTTTAATTTTGTTTCTGAACAGAAACAGTGGTTTGGCATCCATTTTAATGAAGGTGTATTTAAGTTAACTTCGGTCAAATACCAACAAATGAGTCTGAGGCATATTATTTTGCATTAGATATGTACAGAAGTAGAGGTGAAAAATTTTTGGCTTTGCTTCCAAAATTTTCTATCCATTCAAATGAGGAAGATAGTGATAATGAAGAAGAGAAATTTGACGAATTACCAAAAACAGCTGAAGAAAGGCTTCAAAATGACTATTTTAGAAGAAGTGGAAGATCCCATTTTTCATGAAATTGAACACCCCAAGAAAAAAGCTTATAATGCTTCTAAAGTAAGGTAAATAAAAGTAGGAAAATTTCTAGGACACATTTTAGGTAAGCATTTATATTGACGTTAACAGGATGTTATCGAATATTGTTTCTTTTTTTACGATTACTTAATTTTGCTGAAGTGAATATTTCTGTTATATTTTTAATTTATTTAAATATACTTAATATGATTGTTGTAAATATAACCTTTTGTAAATAAAATCAGTTTTAAATATAAATTGTTGTAATATGAATTGTTGTAAATATATTTCTTTATAAAATATATTTTGTTGTAAATATACTTCTTTATAAAATATACTTCTTTGTAATATACTTTTCGTTTAAATTTTGTTTATTTGTTATTATCTTTTAAATTATTTAATCAAATTTTTAGAAATTCTGATAGTCTACTGGCCAGAGTGAGCTTAAAGATACCAACAATGCTTGATGGTGATTGGCCAAAGTGTACTTAAAGACACCTCATCATATTTTCTTTATGGAGGAACAAAAAAATTAAAAACTTTATATGTTTTACTAATTCGGAACACAAACATTAAGATTTTAAGAAAGAATTTAATTTCTATTCATTTTTTAAGTTGGCCAATTAAGATCGAAGAAAAACGTGAGGATATACTAAAGTTATAATTCATGTGGGGAAAGCCGATTAGGTTCGAATTCTAAATCTGGAGGATTTTCAAGTCCGAAGAAATCCATATATAATGGAAATTTATACTCCTAAAAAAGAACAATAAGGGATGACTCCATGGTCATGGTCGGCTTTCTTCAACTCTTGGCAAAACTCGAAAGAGGCTAGGCGTTACTGCCTTTTGGAATTCAAAATGTGATAATAGAGATCATCTGTTTGGTACTCTATTCTTAAATAGTCGCTTTTATACCTTTTTCAGTTTAGCCCTTCAGTAGATCGTAAAAAATAAAGAAATTATCGAAGAAAGTGCAACCATTCTTCAGGAAGACTGACGGACATTTTCACGTCAGTTCATCTCAAGATAGGTGTAAAGGCTAAACTTATTTCTTTTGAATGCAAATGAAATCCACTTCAATTGATATCTTATCATGAAATTTCAATCTAAAATCTAGATGATTAAATTTTAGTCTTTGACGTTTTTTTGTCCCCCTAATTGAATTAATTAAAATGTTTATAAAAAACATTATTTTTCCCTAGCCTTTTTCTTATGTTTAAAATAAAACCGTGCATGTAAACCGTAAAACTATTTAAAACGTTTAAAAAATATATAAAAACAGAATGCTTTTTTGGTTTTCTCTTTTTTCAAATTAAACATAACGATTAGTAGAAATTTTAGTTTTTTCCAATCGGGAACATCGGTCGCTTATAGGCCAGGAGCTGAGGCCAAAAAACGTGTCTGATTTCAAGAAAATTTTTGATCGCGTAGATCGAAATCAATCTTACCATAGATTGGAGATATGAATGTCTCCACAGATCGGTTGATATCAAATTTTATAGGCCAACTAATTCATCGTTTCCGTCACTTGTTTTCAGATTTTACTTAGTAACTCGAGTTCCAGTACATTTTAGGTAAACCTTTGACTTAACCTCAATTTATAAGAACGCTAAATTTCCTGTAAGTTTTGCATGCAATGTCTTCTGAAATTTGGAACAGCTACTGAGATGCGGAACCCCTTCAGTCTCTCAAAAAATGTCTAGAAAATGCAAACAGTTTAGATATTCATTGGCTTCGCCTCAATAACTATTTTTTAGTCCAATTAAGGGCAAAATGCATAATAACCAATCTTGTAGAGGATTAAATTTCCTACAAGGTTCATACAAATGTTTTGTAATTACTCCCAAAAGACGTTAAATAATATTGAAATAACAATTTCAGAGGAAGGAAAAAATTTCAATATTTCTTGATGTATGTAGGGAGTAATTACAAATATTTTGTAGAAAATTTAATCTTCTAAAAAATGGATTATAATGTATTTTGCAATAAATTACACTAAAAAATAGTAATTAAGGCGAAGCCACTGAATATCTTTTTTCGTTTTCTTGATATTTTGCAGATGTTTACAATCCAGCATCTCGGTATATGTTTCGAATTTTATGAGATATTACATGTAAATTTGCATAAAATTTAACGTTCTTTAAAATTGGTAATAACAAAGCTTTATCTAAAATGCACTGAAAACTAGTTACTGAGGAAAATCTGAAAAAAATCCACCAATATTGTGGATGTGCGTCTTTTGAGAGTAATTAAAAATATTTTGTATGCATTTTGAAGGAAATTTAATCTTTTATAAGATTGATTATTATGAATTTTGCACTTGAATGGACTGAAAAATAGTTATTAAGGCGAACCCACTGAATATCTAACAGTTTGTGTTTTCTAGATATTTATGGAGATGTTAAAAGTTTCCGCATCTCAGTAGCTGTTCCGAATTTTAAAAGATATTGCATGTAAAACGTGCAGGAAACTAACCGTTCTTTAAAACTGAGGTGAAGTCAATGGACTGGAAGTGAGTTGACATACTTGATTTAATTTCTGTTATCCCTCCATGGTACATAGGGCCCTGAGGAAGTAGACTGAATCTCTGTCTCAAGCCATCTCCTTGAGGGTTGCCAAAGTAAGATTGTACTTCCTTGCCTACTCCAGGACAGAACTCCTCCACGTATTCCTCGGCCAGCCAACTCGAAGCTGTCCCTGAGGGTTCCTCTCAAGAGCCTCCCGGGCGATGCCTTCTTTCATCCTTAAGGTTAGCCCGATCCACCCCCATTTTCTTAGCCTGTTTCATCTTCTATTCCCCTTTGTTTGGTCCTTATAAGTAGAAACTAAGTTACTGAGGAAAGTCTGAAAAAAAATGACGCAAATAATGAAACCGTAGACCTATAAAATTTGATGGAGGGAGTTATTGTTGACCGTATATTTATATTTAAAGGGAGAAGTTGATCGGGGGTGCGGTCAAAGAAATAGACTTAATAAGTGTGGTCTTATATAATTGTGCCTACGTTTCGGCCTAAATTTTAGGCCATCTTCAGGGCAGCGAGGCGTGTGGTCTAGCGCCAACTGAATATTCAGTTGGCGCTAGACCACACGCCTCGCTGCCCTGAAGATGGCCTAAAATTTAGGCCGAAACGTAGGCACAATTATATAAGACCACACTTATTAAGTCTATTTCTTTGACCGACTGAATATTCAGTTGGCGCTAGACCACACGCCTCGCTGCCCTGAAGATGGCCTAAAATTTAGGCCGAAACGTAGGCACAATTATATAAGACCACACTTATTAAGTCTATTTCTTTGACCGCACCCCCGATCAACTTCTCCCTTTAAATATAAAATTTGATAACAACCGATCAGTGTTGGAAGACATTTATATCTCCAGTCCATGGTTAGAGTACTTTCGGTCTACACGATCTAACATTTTCTTGAAATCAAGCACGTTTTTTATGTTCCCGATTGGAAACATACAAAATTCTATTAATTTCTTTTTTTACTAAAACTTGTTTAGTTTGAAAACGGAGAAAACAAAAAAAGAAAGAAAAAAAAATTAATTTTAGAGAATGTTGATTCGACTAAATACACCAATCCTCACAAAAACGAAGCGCTGATGTCTTACTGACGTTTTCTTTTTGTTGGGAATGATAGAATTTGACCGAGGCAATTGAGCCAGACCCTTCGTTCCTTGTTTAGGAGAGGCTGCGTTTCGCCAGCATCTGTTTTGTTTTAGAAAACATCTCCTCCATCTGAAACGCTCTCACTCACATTCTTCTTACGAAAAACCTTTTTTTAGGGCATTTCACTACTTTATTTGTTTCATATCGGATTCGCAAATAATGACATAATTTAAGTATTTATTTAGTGAAATCATATGAATATAAGTTTTCATGAGTCTGTACCAGTTTCAATAATAATAATACCAGTAATAAACGTAATAAACCGACTCGTTTGGTAAAGTTTTATAAAGCCTTCGCTTTAAATAGTTTTATAAAAAATCAAATTGTTTGTTTTTTTACTTGCTTTAGCTCCCTTTTTTTTTTTCTATTCATCATTAGTTGGATTACTAAAGAAAAAGTTATAATAAATTCTGATTAATAAGCAAGAATAAAACTTAGTCAATGAAATGCTATCATTAATCTTTATGTCCGATATGTGCAATATTTAAATGACTTTATATGGAATACAAATTGTTAATTAATGATATTTTCGCGTTGTCTTTTTCGATATCTTTTTATCTTATAATTGTATAATGATATTATCGTGGAAACGATTATGAATCATGATAATTGTCTACCCACGGACTCTTTTGGTCGGATTGAAATGAATGCCTTCCAATGCCAAAGAATTAAAAAATCTTCTTTTATTTCACATGTCTTCACCTTGCGTTCTTCCATGCAACTATTAAATACAAGATCGTACGCTGTTAACAATGTTTTTGGGAGGAAAAATGATATGCAAGTAAGCAATAAGCTAATCAAACTGCTCAATCAGGAAGCAATCAGCATTTTGTAATAGCCTAATGTTACATTATAATTAATTGCTTAAGTGTTAGTGAAAATGAAGCATTTGCTAGTTCCTCACAGGTAACGCAGTCAAACGGTTGTTTCCATTAAAATTTAATGAACTTCTCTCACATCCCTGGTTGCACTCATTTGGCTTTGAAGCACTGCCCTTGACATTTTTTACCATTAAATTATAAGTTTGTATATGGGAGTTTTTTTTTTTCGTGTGTGAAATGGGTTACATTAAATAAGTGTAATTATTCACAATATTAGACCTATTAATTAAATTCAATTGGTAGAGTACAATTACCAGAGATTTATAAAAAAAAAAAAATAAAAAAAAAAAAAAATAAGAGAACCGACCATTATTCTTAGAAATGTCTTCTTTAAGGAATACATTTTTAGAATGTCAATAAAGGAATGATAAAAGATGAGCAAAAATTACTAACAACAACCCTTGACCTTTGTATTTGCTGTTCACTTGCCTTGTATTATTGTATTGTATTATTATATTCTAAGAGGATTATGAAATCAAAATCAATGGCTTCAGTGAGATGTAATGTTTTGAGCGACAAAATTTCAGAGACTTTATAAAGCGACTCTTTTAAAAGTTTGGATAAAAGGAAAAAAAGACTTATCCCTAAAGGGCTGATTTAATAGGCTGTACAACGGTTCAGTTTTTCCCTTCTTAATAACCCGCCCTGAATACAATTTTGTGAGGAAACAAACGAGTTGTTTGAGGATCACTCCTAAAAGAAAAAAAAAAGTAATTGAGCCTCGGGTCGTCAGCAACGGTGGATTTATTATATTATAATAATTAATAATTGTATTACAATAATTTTTGTTTTAAGTATCAATTGTATCGGCTTGAAATTATTATAAATGTAAAAATAACATAAGACCGTCTGATGTAAAGTAGAAGTAAAATTGTACTTCAAGTAACCCAAATGTTCCCAAAAATCAAATCCATCTTTTTAGTGGATGCTCTATTTCAGTAAAACATCTGACAAAATTTCCGACTGTGTCTTATGAAAGCCATAAGACTGTGTCTCATTAATTATGGTTTGCAGGCAAGTACTGTTTGTTTACCGACATTGATCCTCTCAGTTCGGTGAGAATTTTATTTATTTACGAGATAAGAGGGTTAATCCGCCAATAATGGAGCGAAGAAGATATATTTTCATCAGTCATCTGTAAATAAGTGTCAATCAAAATACACCGTTCAATTATGCACCAATGTGAATCCTAGCATTATCCATGGGAAACAACTGTAACTTTGTAAGTTCAGCATTGACCACATTTATGGTGATTCGTTCGTTATAAAATCCAATATCATGATTATAAAATTATTTTAACACTAATCCCCCACATCAAATTAATAAGACATTACATTACAACAAATTAACAAGATGGACGTCGCGACGCCGAGTGTCGTTTTTGTGATACTGCTATCTTCGGAAACTAACAGCCAAATTCAGGGTCACTTTTTCAGCCATCGATTTATAGTTTAATAGGCGTACAAGAAAGTCATGGGGTGTCCACGTCAGATATTTTAATAATTATTCATAGCTAATAAAAATATTGTTTTATTAATAATTATATAATTTCATGATCTTTTTCACAATTATTATTAAATAAACTCATTAAATGCACTTTTCTTTCCTTTTTCATCCACTCCTTTCCAATATATCGAAATTTGTCTAGTGATTATCAGTAGATATCGATATATGGTTTCGGTATTTTGCTTACATAGGATTAATTAACATCATATGTATTCAAATCTTATCTACGATATATATATATATATTACGCTCGAAAAAATAAAAAAAAATTAACAAAATAAATGAAAAAAAAAATACAATAATCATATTAATGCGAAGATCAGAAAAAAGGAGGACTATTATAGAACTTAATAGGAAGCGAATTTCATTAAATTGTATCAAATTGAGTTTCCGAGATATGAGAGAAATGACACAGTAAAAAAAGAAACGAATAAAATGTAATGCTTGTCCTGAGAAGGGTTACATCCTACAAAATTAGAAGCGTCTGTCAAGGGAGACCCCGCTGTTAGAATACAAACAAACGTCTGATGGTATTTGTTACTTGTCCTAAAACTGTAAGATCCAGGCTCATATTTCTTCATTCGGCGCACGAACTCAATACGTGACTATTTTCGATTTGCCTAAATCTTTCTTCCTCATGTACTATTCTCCATGTACAATTTGACGGACAGTTCCAGCAATCCAATTTCTATCCAATTTGTCAAAGAAGGCAAAGATAGTCCCTTATTTTAAGTACTCAGTGTAAAAATAACTCTTTCTTCTGAAAGAAAAATCTATTTTTCCTAAAAAATGAAACAAAAATCCGAAAAATACAACCATGGATCCATTTCTGGATTCGTATCGATTTCTTAGCTAAAAGTTAGAATACACATCAGAATTTTTGGATTGGATTCAGAAAATAAGCCTTCAAATTACATGAAACTCTTTTAGCTGTATACTTAATACTTTTTTATATAAAAATTTCTATCTATCGAATCAGCATTTAAAGATAGCATAGTATGCTGGCGGGTAAAGAGTTTTTAAAGCTGATAGAACTCGGTTTCGGAAGATGGTAATTCATTTTGGTTTATTATTTCCAATAATGAACGTTTGTAATTTAATTATAATGATAAAAAAAAAATGAGAAAGTACTTTGAAGTAACAGGGATTAATGTTTTTTAATCTAAGGCTATGCACAATTTCACACACACCAGGAAAATTTAGTAATAAACAATAATGAATAACGTATAACAATAAATCAGAAAATACGGAAAGCAGATTGTAGCACTCCTAAAAATAATTACAAGATCGCAGACTCAAGTATTCATTTTCTTTTCAGGAATTTAGAGAAATATTGGTAATATTGAGGAAAGCACGATCAGTGGATTTGTATAGGCGGAGACTGAACTCCAGGTATCTTTAAATAGCCCAAGTCTGTTGCATAAAATCCATTATATGGTTAGACTAAGAATTTTTCTTTGCACAGATCCCTTCAACAGCAAATGTCCCTGATTCAATTTATAGAACAATGTTGTAATATAATATCCAATATCACATTAGCTAGAAATCAACTGCAATAAAAAGTTAATTCACCTGCCCACACAGATATAGCAAAAATTAATAACAAAAAGGCGAAAATGAGTGTATAAATGTAGGTTTTCCTCGGTGTGATGATCGTTCAACGATTCAATTATTAGAGTCGTTCAACGATAATCATAGAGCATTATTAGACTGTCTTTCAATGGAGCTGTGTTCCTAGCAAACTTGTTCGAAAAGTTATATTTTAGAGGAACGGAGGATGTGGGAATTTTCCACCAGGTTTTTCTCAATCTAACTATCCCATATATTTTTTCATCTTTTTTTTTCTATTTTCAGCGCTTGTTCTCTTAGGCTGTTAAATCCTCTGGATTAGGCCTTAAAATCTCTGGAGTTGGAAATATAGAGCCTCTTTCATTCTTGATGTGCGACACGCATGACCATACATTTCTTAAAATTATTTCCCAAAGTAAGAACTGATTCTGTAAATGAATGATATTAGTCTGAACAAATTCTGCTCAGAGAAAAGATTTGATAGCTTGACTGTGTGAAACATATGGGAACAAGTAGGTAAATCTTGGCGGCCGATATAATTCAAATATTGGACTTAAATATTAAATCTTTTTGACGAGTGCTTTTTCATTCTTTGATGGTCTTTTTTGACGTAAACCTAAAATAAGGTTAGAGTAGGTAATGCTTTTATAACCATATCAGAAATATTTAGATTGATGATTTAAAATATTTTTGATATTTGGACACTGCGACTATTTTAGGATAAAAAATGCAACATTTTTTCTGAAACTAGAGTATTTCCTTAAATAATAAGATATCAAGACCGGTCCCATAAATTTCTGACCACTGGAAGTCATTCAAATATTTTTTTTACCTTTACGGGTTCAGCTTTTTAAATTACCGCGTTGATGATTGGCGAGCTAAATTATGCGGCTCATTAGGTCAGTCAAAGTACAGTTATTATTTCAGAAATATTATGAGAAATATGTTATATATTTTTCTCAATATTTTTCACTCTTTTTTTTCTCTCCTGAAAAGTAACGTTTCTTTTCTATTTCAATTTTTCTTTCTCTGAAACTATCAGTCCTGTACGCTGACTCTTTTCTTTTTTATTTGCTTTGAATGATTTTATCTGAAATTTGAGTGAAAAACATTTTGACATTATCGTGCCATTTTATTTATTTATTTATGACATTATATCATGTCATGAAAAACATTTTGTTAATTATCATAATTAATAATAAAAAATATCCAAAAAGGTCGACTGATAATGTAAAAATATTCACAGTGAATTTCAGAGTCCGCCATTTTGTATAAAAGTAAACAATTATTAATTTTTTTGCTCTACAGTTTCAGTGAGAGCACACAAATCGGTCTTGTTATTCAACTTAAAAAAGTGCCTGAGTAGACACTTCTCAGAAATAATTTGCAAGGAAGCAAAACGTGAAATGTGGGAAACGAATATGTGAGGTTTGGCTTGGATAGGGATGTGAGAGGGAAAGATTGGAAAGTGGGGTTGGTTATAAAAGGAATGCCCGGGAGTGAGAGGGAACCAGCTGTAAAGAAATGATTTTATTTGAAATGTGAAAAGCTACTCAGCGACCTCCTGCTGTGTGTGGGGATGATTCATACCTTTGGAGCCCGATTGAATCAGTTCGTTATCAGTTCCAACCTTCATTGTCAGGATTCAGGTCAGATCTTCGCCTAACAATTCTTCAATGTTCGATAAAATTATAACTAAAAATTTATTTTAGGCCCAAAAGCAGGAGGCAGAAAAAAAAAATGGTTTGCTATATATGAAAATCTTTATAATCTGCGCCTAACTATATGGAGACTAGGTAAAGTGATAGCACCAGACCAAGATTTTGAAATATTAAAACCTTAAATATATATATATATATATATATATATATATATATATATATATATATATATATATATATATATATATATATATTTTTCTCACGACTCCATTGTTATTTTTTTTATAGAAAATTAATCCTAGGCTGGAAGAGAAAAGTTCAAATTTGTGAAACCTCAGCAGCTGCCTGTTACTTTCTTATTTAGTTAGCTAGTTCTCTGGGACCGAGCTTGGATGTTACTTTATCATACAAGTTATCGTAGATGATAAATAGAATAAGTTATATCTTGTACAGTCGTGTACTTTACAATACATTTATTACTTTATTAAACACAGTACAATATCTATGTCTAAGATGTGATAAGTCATATCTGCGAAACAACAATGTACTTTACAATAGGAATTTAAAACGCAATTATAAATTTTAAAAAAATCGTCAGTGTTTTTGTATATTTTTTATGACTCTAATATGAAAATACAATAATGTATTTCAGTATCTTTGTCTTTTATTGGTGGATAATACGAGTCATCACCAGAAAAGTTGATCGCCCATCAGATACTAGATATCATGATATTCTATTTTTCACGCGTATGCCGTCTCGTCAACATATGCGAGGTCTCAATGGCCTATATATTTTTATGAAACTAAAAACGCCAAAACGTGAAATATGGTTTTTTAACGACTAACAGCTGTCATTTTTCAGCCATTAATATGGTGTTTATAATCATTAGAGAAGTTCAAGGCAGAAAACAAAACACTTCCTCTGCTTTTATAATAATCTATAGTTTAATTAAAATATTAAAATTCATATTTTAGTAAAGCTCTAAACCTGAAACTATTATACTCACTTCTTTCAAGACGTTCAAAATTTAAATATAGACAGAAATTGATCACTTACATTTGCACATTTGCTTAAGCTTCACGTATATAGTAGAAAGCCAAAAAGACACTTACGTAAACTTCAAGTTTCTCAGTGGAAATTTTTTAGGACTGCAACCAAAGGCCCATGGTACATTAGCAACATTTTTGTACGTACAGAACTTCATATTCCAACAAATATTTAACACATACGGACTACTAACGATTTCAAGATAATTCAAAACAGACATATTAACTCGCTATGCTCGTGGACATGGCCACAATCTTCATGCCTGATAACACCCGCTGAAGCTGAAAGAGGATGAGAGATCTCCTTGCCTAAACCAAGACAGTAAGAGGTGCAGCTGGGTATTAGGCTTTACTATGTCTATCATGCTGCAATATAAAATTTTTAGGCAGTAAATTCATTGATCGTCAACATTGTTGACAGGTGTGTATAAAAAGAATAAAGCTAAAAAATGTATGTATGCACATATTTTAGGGAAAATAGAAGGGCAACAAAATTAGAAATGAAATAGTCAATAACGAATTATTTTTCAAACAAATTCTTTATTTGACTGAAATAAGTTTACGTGGTTTGCGAATCCGGTTTGAAATGACACGCATTTCGATCTTTTTTATTGCCGTTTTTTTCCCAAAGACCTGCTTCGTTCCTTGTACTAAATAAGAGTTTCACTGGGTAAAGGATTACACCAAAAGATTTCTGATATCCGATGACCCTGATTCTATTAGTTTGAGCAACATCCTCCAACGGGATTTCGTGATCCGGACCGATGAACAAATGGGGCATCCTCACAGACGGCAAGCCGTTTTACAAACATTGTTTGCCCAATATTGTTTCGGTCCCATTTAAAAAAATAAATATAAATTAACTTGAAAACAAAATAAACTTTACAAAATCGATAGGCAACGTTTCACTTCAAACGCTTAAGAAGGCACTGAAAGGAAGGCTCAAATAATACTGCTGTGTAGAAGTGGAAGGGATTCTGAAATTTTTTAAAGTTGGAAAGCCAGACGGAGAAAATTCTAGTATTAAACCAAGGCGATTTGTTTCTCTACCAGAAATATTAATTTAGGATCTGAGAATTAAAATTTTTATTTTTTAATTCCATAACTATTTCCTCTTTGAGGGAATACAACTTTCTTTCCTTACAAGAGTATCAATACGAGTTTAGTATCAACGAAAGAATAAACAAGAAACTTTGGTGAAACTAGTTTCGGGTTACCTAATAAAATAAAAAATGTAAAATGAAAATCTGGTTCATCCAATTTTCATTTATTATTCAACAACAATATTTTGTGAAACAACGGCGGCTTAATGAAGAAAATTAGCTGATTATTGTTGAACACTTGTTAAATTAATTACTAACAATTAATCCAATAAACAACAAAACGTTGTCAAGTTAATGAATCAATGATAATTTCAATATCAACTTAAATGTGACAACAATTTTAAAATCCATTATATATCTGAAAATAAGGAACCCGTTTGGCCAGTGGTTATTCACATGTGTTGATGACACGCAAATATTGGACAATGACAAGAACAAATCCTTTTAGCATGCAAAAAAAAAAACACGAGCACTAACGCAAACATAGGCCAGTACTTTCACCACTACACCAACATTCGCTAATGCCCCGTTCCACACCAAACTATATTGTGCAAACGATTTGCCACTTATGTGGAGACCGAGTTAGAGTTTAAGATTCACCTATCCTCACAAAAATTTAGTACGGGGCATGGCAACAATCATTATAAAGATTGGGTGACGTAACCAAAAAATAAAATCAAGGGAAAATCTTGAAACATTGATCAGCAGAATAAGAGTGATTTTCCAACTCTGTGCTGTATTACATCACGATCTATTCATCATTATTGGTAGTTTCATAACGGTGTCTGTAATCAAATGTGAGAATTGAAAATTAAAAACACCATAATGGAATATTATATTAGATATGCATAACTTGAGATCACCGTAGAGAGCTATGTGCTATTTTCACTCTTAGCGGCTAAATTTATTTATCTAACTATGTTCTACCCTGGAATAAAGGACAGCATTTTTTTTCTTCTCAATAGGAAACCCCTCACCATTGTTGAGAAGAGACTCAATGGGAAGAGCTGGCTAAATCTAATAGGACCAATCAGTAAGCGGAGTACAATGAGCTTCAATGCCATTGGCTCGCTGAAGAGTATGATTAAATAATGGCAAGCAGTCTGCAGTTGAGTAAAGAGCTTTGGACTAGCTTCTTACCTTAGAACTGATTACTACTAAATAATTTAATACTGTTAACTACCTCTGTTGACGTATTTAAATTTTTATTTTTTTGTTTTATCTGTAACTGAATAATAAACATGAAATAACGCAATTTTATAACAAGGTTTAAACTTTAGTATACGATCACTAAATTTAAATTAAAAACATTTATTATTACGTAGATTAAGTATTACCAGATGCTCAGTCGTAATCCTTAATCCATCCAATAGCTGGATGTTTAGGTACTGCTGCGGAACTAATATGAATTATTAACTTCTAAACTAGCAACCTTTGTATAAGGATTCCGCCCGACACAATGCAGAGTGATATAGCAAGGCATTCTACCATATTGTGAAATAATTCGCAATAACTTTTCAAAGTTTATGCCTTTGATAAGGATAATGTAGTTGGATTTGGTATTTCAGATAGATAAAGGAGTCACATTATGTTCCAGGGGACAATTACAGTTGCTCTAATTGCTCTTCTTTAATTACCGTGGTTCTTTCAATGGAAGATTGTCTTATACTTTTTTTTTTTTGTTGAGTCCGATCCGATACGGATCTAGATTACGCAGAAAGTTTGCGTTCTTTTCACACGATCCGATAATTACCTGGGATGGACCCTGCACTACCTGCAGTATGACGCCTCTCCGATAAATCTGACATCGGACCGAAATCCTATTTATCGGACCGTATGAGAACGCCCTTATATTTATCAGGTGAAGGTCACGCTATTCGGTGTTGTGTGTTGCCGTATTTATTCTAAATATTCTGTACAATATTTTATATTCGAAACCCATATCTCCGTTCTGCTCCTGATGTAAGTAGTCACGTTTCGGATCCTTATGCAACATAAGTTGTGTACTTTTTAAGTTTCAAGAAATTAGGCGCGAGCTACCTAAGCAATTTTCAAACTGCGAAATAATAAGCATCACTAATCTTCAATCTCGCCCTTATTTCCTCATAAATTTCGTGTTTTTTTTTTTTCTTGTAATCATAGACATCGATATCACCGAATTACATTACTATACTAAAAAAAAAAACTTAGGTGCTTTTTTATTGTTCTAACCCATTTGTGGTGAATCATTACAATTGTCGACACCTTCTGTAAATAAAATATATATACTTGGATTAGCATTTATCTTTAAAAAACGTTTTCGTATCCCATGAATAAATATCAAGTAGATATCAAATATCAATAGAAGTTCTTGAGTTCATGATCATTATGAAAAATAAGTTTATATTTATGTACATGCTGGTTGTGGTACTGGTAAAGGTAGTCCTTTTTATCCAACCCACGAAAACCAATGGAAACCTTCTTTTACTCCGTGCTGAACCTATTTATATACTTAGAAAACCACATAAATTGGTTCAGAAGTAGAACTTTCTTACAATGCACCCAACCTGTGACCTTTCTTAGGTTTTAGCGCAGTTTAATTTTTTTTATCTTCTGTAACTCAAGCCAGCGAAGTTTAGGTTGTGACATGTTTTTTAACTTTTGATAATTGACTCCTATGCACTTTTTGGCGCTGAATCCGCAAATGGCCTTCATTTTTTCCTACCGTGTCAGGATTTTTCGCAATCTGGAAATAAATATATCGCAAACCTGGAAGAAAATCCTTTTCTCTTTACCTAAACCTAAGGAGTATGAGAAGGCAGCTGCTCTAAGCCACGAATCAAGAAATTATGAATTTTGGCATTAGTCATTTTGAATTAAAAATATTTTTTTAAATAAGTCTAGATTAATTTTATAAATCATAAAAATAATCTTTAGTGTCATATTTTATTTAAAGTTCATATTATGATTATAAGTATTTTGTTTTTAATCAGTTTTTGTTTTTCTGTAGGAGTTTGTTGTCATTTGATTTAATTTTAATTCTGTGTTTTACTTTAAAAAAATAATGTATTATAAAAGTTTAAGTAAAATAAAATTTTGATTTATGACCTAAAGTGTTTTTTTTTTGTCTTGATACTGCCTTTTCCAGAAAAATAAATAAATAAATACATTAATAAGAAGAAGTCGACAAATAATGTTACTGGGTCTAATAGACTTGCCTCTCATCGGAGAGCAGTATCTGGCACCTGCCACGTGGTGAGTTAATTATCAAAATTTATGGTCTACAGAAAATAAGGTCGAGATTCAGGCATCAGGTAGCAGTACCTGTGCCCTTCACATGCCCAGAACTGTTTTCGTTCTGATATAGTTATTTCTCTACTAAATAAGAAATTAATCTTAGCCGTTAGAGCGTGGACCAAGTATGCAAACATTGTAAATGGACGTGGTCTGTCGCGCCGCTAGTCAAGAAAATGTTGCCTGAATCTGCATAGGCTCCGATTATTTTTTCATTAAATGAGTTCGGAATTTTTGAGGAAATGAGGTACATAAAAAGAACTTCCAAGTCAGAACAAATTACATTTATGAAATTTACAAATAGACATAACAACAGTAAAATCCTTTCTTACATTTCACAAATTCAGCTACCAACTCTTCCACTTCGGTTTCTTTATGACAGGGAATATCGTCGATTTCATCCAACTCACGAAATAGTTGTTGAATAATATTGTGCAATTTGGATGGTCTGAATAAATTGGAGTAGTTGTTAATCTGCCATAAAAAAATGAAAAACTATAGAGTGGGTTACAACGGAAGAAAAGTATTTAGAAATCAATTAGAAACCAATTTTTTTTTCGCCTTATACATATGCATCTAAAAAAAAAAATTGAAAAGTTACATTTTGCCTTAAGGGTTGTAGACAGATATATATTTCAGTTTGGTGATTGGACGCGGTATGACAAACCTAAAAAAATACAAGTGGAATAACCGAATAAGACACCGCGCCATAAACGAAGATTAAAAATCACACTAAAATTATTATACCCTCATGTGTCAACGTTTCACAGTTACTCATGTGTAGTTCATCTTAATTTGAAATATAGTACTATTTAAAGTCGCAGGGTTAGTTGAATAAAACATACGTGAACAAAATCGATAGGAGATTTGTGATTCTAATGAGCCGACTTTGTCGACTGCTGGAACAAAGGGCTCCAATATCCAGGCGAGAACCGAGCTCAGAAAGGTCAGGCATTCAATGAAAGGAAATCCTTTCAGCAATGTCTCCAATAGGATTCAGAAATGAGATGCGGCCCAACGAAAGATTATATTATAAAATATCAGCGACAAATTATTATGTATTAATATGAATTTCTTGCATTATAAATGTATAATTTATAATAATTATAAGGAATATCTTCCAGACCTGAACATTTCACACAAAAAATTTCACGAATCCCTGGTAGCAGACCCCATGATAATTCCATCATTTACTGAAAACTGGGAATTGTTAGGAAAACCTGAAAGTTTAATCTAAAGAAAAACTTTAATTTTACAAATTAATTAAGTGCTGAAATATGATCGGAGGTTGAAGCTCGTGTTTCTAAGGTATTGAGCTGGGGGATTTTATTCCAATTAAATTTAAAAAATAAATATCCAAGATTATGATTATAATAAAATAACTTGAAATCATAAAATTAATATTTAAAGAAGAAAACCAATTACATCATGAAAATTTAATATAGTTAAAAGAAAATAGCGCCAGCATTGAACTAGAGAAATGATTTTAATTAATCAATTTGTTATAACATACAATAAGATAACTATTGCAATATGCAATGTTGTCCTCACAAAGCAATCTAAAAGTTTGGTGAATTTTTTTTCCTGATCAATACATGTACCATATTCATTTTGTAATAAAAACTGATGAGTTTATTTTAAAATGTATAGTAATATAAGTTTCATTCTAACGTATTTATTTGAAAATTTTAATTTTAATGTATGTAAAAGCATTTATTTTTCGGGAAAAAAAAATTATGACATTAAGATTTCTGCTTTTTTAATAATACACTCTCTGCCATCGAACTTAGTTCAGTATTTTTGGGGAAAATATAGTTAGTTACACATATAGTGAGACTATTTTTGCGACAAACTTTCCTCCACAAAATAATCAGTACTTTATTATATATAAAGTATAAATATTAGGATATTTCATATATATTTATTTTTAATATACGTTAAAATTAATCATCTAAAGAGTTCAAATGGGTGAAGAGTTCAAGGAAAGGATTTTTTTAAGAAATTAAAGATTGCTGTATTTATTTATTTTTTACAATATCACTGTAAGAAAGTAAATTAATAAAACTATTACACAGCCAAATAAGCAGAGATATTTTCCATGTAACGAACGCACTAAATTTCATTATATTTATGTAAATTTTATAGAACGTCCATCAATTGTAAATGAAAGAAAACCAAAGCATTAGTTTAGTTCATATTTAAAATATATAGACAGTCTAGGTAATATAACATCCGCAATAATATTAATAATAAAAGGCTTAGCGAACCCGAAGGTTCGATGCTGATACCAACAATAGCCGTCTATAAACCTCGGTCCGCCGACTACCGTCCTTAATGCAATCCTCCTACCTACGTTTCGGTCTACCCATCGGACGCTTACCAGTCGGCTCAGCGTTTATTAACTTTTTATTAATTCGTTCGTTACTGAGCCCAACAACTTTACAAGCCCATTTAAACCGTCGCGATGAAACCACTTCGATTATATTTACAGGGTAAAAGCTTTTACTTTTGTACTTTTAAGTTGCTGGACAAAATGAAAAAAATAAGTTAGGGGACGAAATATAATATCTATATATAAAAAAAAATAGAATAAGGTCAAGATTTTATTTATTAAACGCACCTTAATCAATACTAACATCTAAGTATGTAGTAAAGCTAAATAGGCGAGTATAAATAAATTATACATTGTTTTAATCTGTAACAGACTCATAGTTAGAATAATAGAAAAGAAAAATCCGACCTATGTAAACAAGAATCTTTAGCAAAACCAAATGGAGAATAGAACAAATTGGAACAAGGCATTTTCACTACATCAAAAAAACATTAAAATAATCTTTAACGCCGAAATATTTTTAATTGTTTTAAATATGTAATACTTTTTTAAATAAGCAGTAGTATAATTTTTCCTAATCAGTTCTTTGCAGAGAGCCAAGAAGAGGAACTAAATTAACAAAAGAAGTAAGAGAGATAGGATAAGAATAGTCAGTAAGAGTATAAGAAAGAGAAGTGGGTATTAAAGAAATAAACGATGTGTCAGAAGGAACTGACCAAAAAAGACGGATCCAGCCTTGTTAGGGGAAGCCTTTTTCTCTCCAAGCTTGTGTCCCTCGCTTTTTAGACCCAAGCCTTATTGGTCTGCAATAGAGCTGTCATCTAGTTAACTTTGTGGTTGGGTGCTAACCATAGGAATAGGACACTTATTAACTATAATCTATAAAACATTTTTTCTTTAATAACTTATTTGATTCCTTTGGACAAAATTACAAATACACTTTATTTTGCAATCAAACTTTTTAGCATTCTTCATTAATTTCTGGTGTTTAAGTTTTATTGGTATTTTTAAATAACAAGAGGTTTTCCTGTAATACGTTAATAAAATAAAATAATTTTTATCATAATGTTTAAAAAATTACAGCTATACATGGTGTTCATTTTAAGACGACTCAAACGCATTTTACCTGAGTGAAAAATATGTAGAGCGCAACGTTTACTTCCAGAATATAGCCATTATTTGACATGCCGTCGCGTAGGCATCTGAAGCGCGCCCGAAATATGTTTTGCAGATCAACCTGATGCTCATGCTCATCATTATAAAGGGCAATAAAAGCTAGAACGAATGATATAAACCGCATTTTGATATATGTTATTATTTTTAAAGTAATTTGAATTTATTAGGACAATTACTGACCCTATCTGCTGGATCTCATTTCTTTAAAAAAAGGGTGTAAAAAAATTCTTCCGAATCACATATCATGTTCTTGTGAACCCATATCAGGCGCGTACGTACCGCCAAAGTGTCAAATAATGGGCATATTCTCCAAATAAACGTTACGATCTAAAAAATAATTCCTCCATAATTCCTTATTATGGAGCCTTGTAGAATGAACGCCCTATATGGATCAGTCTTTTTTTTTTAATACTTACAGCATAAATGATAGCATATTGTTTTTTATCTATTGAGGGATTTTCCCTTACTGAATCTGTCTTGATGAAGAAAAACGAAAAAATAATAATAATTGCTAAATGAGGAGTTAAACAAAAATTAAACAGCTAACATACGAGAATAAAATAACTTTTATCAATTACGTTATTTATACACCATAAGTAATATTTCGACCGGAAGTAGCCGGAAAAAAATCGCGCATGAGTAGAATAGGACAGTAGCCTGATTGAAAACTACAAAATATAAACTGTGTAAATAGCTCAGAATAGTTGTAAATAACTGATTTGCTTGTTGCTGTGGTAGGCGCATACCTGCGAAACTTTTCACGTTTGCAAACAGACGTATTGCTTAAAGTGGAAGGTACGGTGGATAACAAACAAAAATAATAACAGTATTAGCGAACCCGAAGCTTCGATGCCGCTTGCGGTCTAAACACCACCATTTACCCAACCAACGTCAACATCAAAATTCGCAAGATCGGCTTTATCACAATCCTCTCATCTACGTTTCGGTCTACCCCTCGTACTTTTAACAGTCAGCAGTAGATAACTACCTAAGGTTTCGTTTATTACAAAGCCACGCAAATTTACGAATCTATATCTACCGTAGCTATGCTATTACTCATATCAATTACAACAAAACCGTGTTCCGATTTGTCTCCTAAATTCTCCGGTAAACTCATCCTTCCATAGAATAAATATTCTGCGTAATAACTTAATCTCTGAGGCCTTAAGGCGTTATTCTATTCTAAAATAAAAAATAGGTGTTATAATGGCCTTTTTTTTTATTAATTTTTTTTTTATTTCTAGCCCTCCAGAAATTTTATTAATTTTAATTACATATATACAAATACAATAATATAATATATACACAAATGTTTCTAGTCCTTTTTTTACCTCTTGGCCATTATTTATTTTTTATTTATTTATTTATGGCCATTATAATTTCTATATTATAATGGCCATAAATTTAGATTGGTTTTACCAATGCCTGGAATTTCATTATCACGGGAATAACAACGCTAAACAACAATTGTTTACCAGAAAATATATTGACAGGTGTGGGTAAAGAGATAAATTTCAATAAGTTTATAATCCCATCAGACATTTTCGTTGTCATTACTATTGTTTAAAATAAAGTCAATTTCTAGTGTCAAGTACAATGGAATACTCTATAATAAATAATATCGCAAGAGACAAAGAAGAAGAAACTGTCAAACAAATTTCCGGCGTTGCGGTGACTAGCGGCTAACTTGTTTGCCGATTTCAGATGCTAATCCTAACGCCTGACAGCACCTGTCTTTGTTCGCCTCTAACTTTGTCATCCAAAATTTGTGACCACATTGTCCTCTATGCGATTCCGTAGGATTATTGTTAGTAAAATGCAGCTGAACTTCTGAAATTGTAGGTCGTCTTTAAAATTGAGATTTCATGAACTAAGTCTTCGAAAATTTCGCTGAGGCTAAAACCTAATTTTTCAAAAAAAATGCCTTAGTTTTTTTTTTTTTTATATTTCTAAATTATTCATTATTAGATAGAGGTTTGATTGGATTTCATACCACAATGAATATACCGATTTTATACAAGCTATTTCATTACGAACAGGTAGTAACTGCTTGGACTTGATTATAATTCACAATCCCAAAAATGACCATTAAAAATCTGAAAAGGTGCTGATTATGAGGTCTTAGAGAGAATAAATTTCGATTGACAAGAAGGTGCTGATAGGTTCTGACATATCTTATTCCTGAAAATATAGTTATTCCCACCTCTTTGGTGGCATTCCACCTAATGGCTTTCATCAACGTTGTTGTACTTAGTTTTATAGTTTCCGCGTCCTCCCTCAACGTTACCAAATCATCTCTAAACTCAAGCACGGATATTTTACCACCCAGATCTAAATCCCTTTCGGTTACCTTTCTAATTAAATACCCTAGTGATAAATTAAGTAATACAGGCGAAAGGGAATCACCTTGTTTTAAACTCGAGCGAACCTTTCTTGAATGTTTCTGTCATGCACATCCTTACTAGATTTACAAACTGCTTCGGTATTCCCTGCACAATCAAAATATTACACAGCCTCTAGAAGTCAACGGAATCATAAGCCTATTTGAAATCGACAAAAAGCTGAGGAACTACACCGTTGTCTTCTAATTTATTTTATAATATTAGCTTAAGGAAAATATTTTATTGATAGTTGACCGGTTCCGTCTAAAACCACATTGGTAGTCTCCGATAGTTTCCTCGGCATATTCCGTGATTCGACTAGTTAAAATCAACGAGAATATTTTGTAACATACCGAGAGGAGTGATATTCCGCAATAGTTATTACACTTCGTCCTCGGTCCCTTTTTGTGAATCGGAATAAATATAGATTCTTTCCATTTTTTTATTTTCCCAGATCATTTTAACCAAACGATGTATTTTAGAAACTCCAGCTTCACCGCACGCTTTTATTAATCCACGGGGAACGTTTTTGATTCCCACTGCTTTATGAGATATTAATATCCCGTGAATGTTAATTAAATATAAAATAAAAAAAAATGTATTCCTCCCATTTTTTTATTTCACACTCATGTTTATCCTCTCGTTATCCAAAACACTCCAATTTTGTTATGATATTGCAGTGGCTCTCAAAGAGGATGAACAATGTTTACTTTCATTCAAGAATGATGATAATGAGTATCACTGCATTTCAATAATTTCCGATACTAACTTTATTGTATGTTTCTGTCATGCACATTCCTACTAGATTTACTAACTTCTTCGTCATTCCTTGCTCAATCAAAATATTATACAGTCTCTAGAGGTCAAATGTTTCGTACATTTCTTTATTATATTATTTGGCAGAGCTGAAGTGGAAAACCAGTCCCCATTGTAAAACAGACAAAACAATTCACGCATCACCTGCCACAAAAAAAAAATAATAGGTGTACCAGTGTACGCCTTCACAATGGCCAAGGTCTTATCCCGCACGACTTACTTGTTAAGCGTGAAAAGCAAATAGGCTGCATTTCGTCAGAGAAATAGTCAGTTGATTGGGCGATTTTGTATTTCAAAATATGCGAAATATTAATAAAATATAAACATAAAATAATTTATATTTTAAACATTTTTACAGAAAAAAATAAAATGTGGCACACTCAAGGATAGTAGGAATATAGGATAGTTTGTAAGAATCCCATCAGAAAAAAAAAATAGGAAAGAAAAATAAATATTTATAAAAATAAGTAAGATAATTTAATATAAGACATGTTAATTAGATCATAAAATAATATTAAATCAGCCCAGAACATTAGTAACACGTTATGGTCTAGACTTCGGGGCTCAGCATTGATTACCTTTTATAGAAATTAATTATTTTTTTCTCTGCATACATATTCCTATTCAGGCGAAATTTAAGGTAATGAGAGAAACTACCGTCAGAAAGCACGTGAGTCCAAAAAGATATCGCGCAGTATTATTAAACTCTTGAATATATATGTATTCATATCGAAGAGGTTTTTTGAAAAACGCGTAACCGCCATTAAGCAAACTTTATAGGAAACACAAGAAACGTTTTTCCCAAAACAACAATAGTGTAGAGTAGGAGTTTATTAAGAAAGTAAAACTCTCATAATTACAATATATTATTAAGGCTTCTAGTGCTGGTCAAGGCCCGAGTGATGACTGAGAGTCGACTGCTTACGTCATCAATAGTCGAATTTCCCAATTTATTTTTCGAAATATCGTGAGCAGGATTCGATGGAGGTGGTGTATAGATCCCATAATAAATTTAAACCTAAATTTCGAATTTTGATTTAAATTTAAATTTAACTTTATATCTCGTTAAATTTAAATTAAAATTGTTAAATTTAAATTTAAATCTCTAAATTTAACTCTCATAATTAAATTTAAATTTCGTGAATTGATTAAGCCTTTTTCAAAAAACGACGTCGATATATATGTCTAAGTGATCTGAAATTTGATTTTATTTTTGAAAAATAACATTTTACCAAACGGATAATTTGGGCTTTGACATAGGGAAGACATGACAAAAAATCATTGTTATGGCGGATAAGATAGTAAAAACCCATTCCAGTGGAACAGTAAAGCCGTTGTCATTGGATTAGTTTTTGCAGCTCTACAAACGCGTCATTAGCAGCAGTTGGTAGCATTACGAATAAACTTCTTATAATTCGCGCAGTAACATTTCTTTTTTGTGGCACGCTCTCTTACGTGTATCGCCTCTACTGTTTAAATTATTGCTGGGTTTGAATTATATTGTGCTTCAATATAATTTTTTTTATAGCAATTAATGGATTTAATGCTTTCCTACGCATGCTCCTCAATTAAATTTACACGGTAGATATGTAGATGCCGTGTTTTTCCTTATTGTATAGTCTTGCCAAGACTCAATGCAACTCAATCATTTAAGGCTTTGAAAAAAAAATAATAATTATTTGTTAAAAAATAATATAACAATATTGATCAAAATATTTAATCATAATAAAAAATAAAACAAACCATAACATAAAATATTTTGGCCATAAGTATCAGTCATTCAACATTCAATATGACCTTGAACATGTGTTTCGAAAAAAATAAATTATTTTCCATTGCTAATAAAAATTAAGGTTTTTTACTAATTTTAAAATGCTAATAGTGCCTACAAAAATTTTATGTGCACTTGCACACTCTATGTAAAACTTTCTTCCTAACGGTACCTTTCTCTTCTTAATTGGTTCAGTACGATTTATATTAATAATTATTAAATACTAATTAAAAAATAATTACTTCATTATAATTATTATTGACTTTAGGAATGATTATTTAAAACCTTAGTGTTCTTTTATCGGCATCATATCAGTAAGCTCCCGAATAATAAAAGCATAATTTAATTATTATTCTAAATTTTAATATAAAACAATAATCGTTTTTAAATAAATATGTCTCTGAGAATTTTAATTATAAAACACGCCGTACTTCATTCACGTAATACCGTGAATTTTGTTTTAACAGACATTATAATTACATTTATTAAACAGAACGAAAAGTCAATAAAGAGACAAATATTTTTGTCAGTTTGCTATCGGAAAATTCCTATAAATAAATAACCTGTCAAAGTTTCTCCAATCGAAACATCCTCAGGAAAGATAAAGACAAGACCACATGAGGAGTAGAATTCCAAAACCATATAAGGACATTTTTCAATTTAAAAAAAAATTAATATTTTTGTACTAGATAATAATTTCAGTCTCGACTGGCTTTCATCCAGTGATGCGGCTCGGAGAGAAGCGCTGGGACCTCTTTGAGTCTTGCCTTGTGCAGATATACAAGTGCAGGGCTGGGAGTTTCCCGGGCAGAATGTAAATATGTATATATATGTATGAATGTAATCTAGAATTGTTTATTTATTTTATTTTATTTGTTTATTTTATTTAATTCTTTCTTCTTTTGTTAATATGGTACATTTATTTATCTCCAGTATCCTTTTATTTTATCAATTTATTTTTCTTTATATTTATTTTATTGTGTATATACTTTGTACATACAGTGAGAATGGGTACTTCAGCCCTAATACTTATTGCCCTTTAGTGTGGCAGCTTGTATTATGTTCACTTAAGAAAATAAAGAAAAAAGGTTAATCATTTGCTGAAGTCGTTTCTTCAAAAATCAGTTAAATCATATGGCACTATAAAAATATGGAGTGCTCTACAGAACGCTGCTAGAACAGACGCAGGAAGTCTTCCTCGCTGAGTGAGGATATTTAGTGTTTACAATTTGACCGTATTAATTTTTAATATTATCATTCTGAGATATTGTATAAACTTACCTCTATAATGTTAGAATATAACTTAATTTTGTATTTTGAGCAAAGAGAACTCTGTTGAAACTCAAACAAATTCTATCATGTTTTAAATAAAAAATAAGTTATTGTTTCTTGCTTGATTTTCGTATGTGCGGTTAAATATCACAAAATTGCATTCATACATATTTTTTTTAATGATCTTCCGAAACCAGCTAACTTCAAAAAGTGTTTAGCTTCTAGATGTTTATTTATTATTTTTATTACTGTGTATTGGCAGGTATCTAATTGGCAGTGACAACAAAATAAGATAATATCAGCTGTTCATTGATAACACCGGTCCATGACCTTAATCGGGCAGCTGTGAAAAATTGACAAAAATAGACTCGGCTGATTTTTTAATTCAACGCCTAACATGAATGCAGAGCCATATTAAATCATATCTCCGAAAAACTATTTATTAAATAAGGCAGAACATCGTCCATTGACATTTCATCAGATACTAAAGGCAAAAGAGAGTAACATTAAACGTGTTCCAATATTCAAGTTGCTGTTGAAACAGAAAGAAAGTCATAAGCACAGCACAACCAAAAATATTCTAAAAGGCCATCAAATTGAATCATTACCTATTAATCTAAAAAGTCCAAATTCCATATTTACTAAAGAAAAAAGGAGGTGAAATTAGAACAGCAGAGAAAGTTTATATTCCAATAGCTGATCAGCTAAATCAGGAAAAATGAAAATACACAATCCCTTCCAAAAAAATAAACATAAAACGCTATCTTGTTAGAATTTATCTGAAAAAATAAACGTAAAAACAAGATAAAGTTCTTCTGCCAGTCTTATAGTTTAAGGCAAAACCCCAATTATGTGAGTAGGTGTAATTATATATGCTATCCCTACTTTATGTATAAATAAAATTTAAATTTCTTACACGAATAATTTAATGAAAAAAAAAATTGATTTTTATATTGAAAAATATTATTTTCACTTCTTACTGGAGAATAATATTCAAATCAAACTTTTAAATTTTGTTTAAATTTAAGCAACTTTATACTTCAGTGAGAGCTTTTAGTTTGAGTTCTGCGAAACAAGGGATCTTTCAAAACTTGGCGAACAGCTTAGGGCTTAGGAATTGTAGTTGACTAGGAAAACAGATTGACTCAAAGGTAAAGATATTTCGAGCGATTCATCACCCTGAGTGCAGTGCTTTACAAACGTCCATTGAATAAGTTGAGCTTTATATTTTCCTTACTAAATTTGGCGCTTTTACCAGTCCTGCAATAATATATAATGAATAACATAAACGAAATCTGACATACAATGTTATTTACTAGCAGATGAATAAATACATTATAATGTAAGATAGATAACTTAAACTTATAAGGTAACTCGAGAATTTCGGAATACAGAATGCATAATTTCGGGTCTTGCAATCTTGCAAATATAATTACATATTTCTGTTGCATATGCATTATTTGTGTTGAAGAAATACCTCTTTGATGTTAAGTACTGAACCAATTAAGAAAAGGAGGGAACCTTTTGAAAGAGAATTTTTCAAAGAGTGTGAACGTACACCTAAAATTATTGTAGGCACTAATAGTATTTTAAAACTCTAAGTTTGTATTAGCAGTTAAAAATAGTATATTGTCTCGGAACACATTTTCAAAGCCATAGAATGTTGAATGACTGATATTTATAGCCGAAAACTTTTGTTTTATAGTTAGTTTTTTTTATTTTGCTGTTTATGACTATGTTTAGTTATGTATTGTATGCTTATATTTATGACAGTTTCAAGTTAACAAAAAGATGTAGACAGAATGATATTGCAGGCCAAAAATTATATTTATGTATTACAAGCTTCTTGGTTTGCTGTATATGACTATCACCAGTAAGTTATTGTGCATAATGAATAAAGAATGATTAGCAGGTCAATAACTGTGCTATTGGACCAGTACAAACAGTATATAATTTTCAGTCCAAGAACCAAATAAATGTCAGTTTATTTTTTTATTTGGTTCCAGTTTTAGGTGCTGTGTACGACTACATAGGTTAGAGGCACCTTGTTCTTTCATTATGTTAGATGAGTCTATATAGATTATTTTCCTTCAGGAACTGAAACAGATTCTTCCGACCTTCAGGATGTGAAAGCTGTTCGGTAGTCCAGGGGATGTAGCGATGTTCTTGAAAAAGAAAAGCGCGAACATTGTGCTAAAATGTGTTCTAGGGTCAGCTAACTGCCGCAACTGAGACATCTTGGTGGTGGTTTCCCTTCGAGAAGGTGCCCATGGGTCAGTCTGTTGTGCCCGATCCTGAGGGGGTAATAATGGTTTGTTCTCTGCGGTTCCCTAATATTTGTGGCAATGGTCGAGAATCTTCGTAGATCTGCTTCAACTTGTTAATGCTAGAAACCCCAGACCAGGTAAGAAAGATGCGCCAGGCATCTTTGCAAAGTTTCAAGACTGCAGTATTGAAATCTTGCAACACCGTGTTGATTTGGTGCAGGAAGTATGGTGGTTGCTTCTTTGGCACTAGTGTCAGCCAGTTCGTTACCTGTTATGCAAACATGGCCCGTGGCCCAAAGGAACTTAATTAGTTTTTTAATGGAAAATACTAAGGTGTTCCTGGAAAATTGAAAAATTTGAATTACCTTAAGGGCTGAATATGAATCGCTACAAATTAAGATGTGCCTATTGTTTATTTCGCTAATTAGGAGTACAGACAAGTAACTGGCAAAGAGTTCGAAGGAGAAAACTGAGTAGATGGGAGGAAGACTGTACCGGAAATTTTCCGTAGGTAGCACTACAGAAGTGCCAATATGATCTTGTTGTTTTGACCCGTCCGTGTAAATACAGGTGTAGTCTTGATAGCTAGAAATGAGAGTTAAAACCCTTTGTTTTAATAGTTCTGGAGGGCATGCCAATTTCGAAACGAATTTTAGAGATAAATCATTGGTTGCTGTATTATATAACCTAGGAGGTAGTGGTTTGAGAGATGATATGGAAAGATTTGGCAGTGAATATGTGTCGGATAGTGGAAGATGGCTTAAGAGGCGAGTAGGTAATTTACAGTGTGATAAATTGAAAAAACCCTGAGTTGATTTTAATCTGTCCTAGAAATTTCAATAAAAGATAGTGCCTCCAAAGTTCTAGTGGTCTCTCTTCAGCCTCCCAGAGGAAACTGTAGATAGGACTAGGCCTAAACGCCCCGTTTAAAGTTAATTAATAAAATATAGAAAAACTACTTTCCTTGTGTACGATGACTGATATTAAACATTGCGAGACTCCATCCCAAAATTTTTGTTTGTTATTATATACTTTTCTTTTATTATTCATACCTAAATATTTATAATGTATTGTATGATGGAATATATTAATAGAAGTTTGTCAAAACAAGTTCAATCATGTTGAATATACACTTGATATTTTATGCTATGGTTAGTTTTTTTTTACTGCAGAGTAACATACAGCCCGCAGGGGAGATCTTTCTGAGTATTTGAGCCAAGTGATTAAGCCTTCATCTGACATTTAAATCTAATTCTTAATATTTTTTGTCAATTTCTGATAATTCTCTGCTGGGAAAACTAATATTTTAATTAGCACTGGAATGAACGAATCTAGGTTTGCTTCATAGTAGAGTATTGATTTTATCCATATACTAATAGTCTACTAAATAGACGTATTAAATCTTTGCGTGCACAAATATTATTGAATGTAAATAATTAATATTGTAATGAACCCCTAATGCAAGTACTAAAATCTGATACCATAGGTTTTATACAAAATTTGTAACAGAAAGTAGGAAAACAAGGTTTCTTTCAGATTTCTTGGAGTGAGCAAAAAGGACCAAAGGGCCAACTAGTTCCCCTACCATCGCCGGTACCAGTACCAGTACATGCATGCAATTTACTACTAAGTCGGACGACAAACAGACCATGCATACAATGCAATTCTTGCATACTTTCATTGTACTGTTATACGTATTATTCAATTTGAAGTTGAAAAATTCACTGAACCACGAACTCTACAGACTACGGCACTGACGGGGAGCATGCTATCAATTTAAACGTGATAGATTACGATGCAGGACTTGCATTCTACAGCAAGATGAAATGTTATTAATATGATAAAATGCATGACCTTAAATCAGCGACTAAGATTACTGGTTTTTAAAAAACTCAGACCGAAACTTAATATCTAAATTTACTTCTAAAACCCATAAAGACAAATGTATCATGTAACAACTCATAGGCATAATTTACAGTTAAAATTTTCCACATACATTTTTATTTAAACAGTAAATCAATAAATACTGTTTCTTTCATTTGAGGAATCTAACAGTTTCTTTATTTTTCAAATTTTTAACCCGTAAGGAGCACTATTCCATTTTGTCTGTTCAAAGTTCCTGGAAGTCCGAGAGTCCCAAAAGTTTTATTCATTAGTAAAGCGTCCACTCTCTCAACATTATTCGGTTTCGGTGTAATGTCGCTATTTGTAAATCACGTAATGCTTCCCTTTTATAACTAGGAGATTGATGAAATTAATAATAAAAAAAAAAAATTAAAATACTGAAATCCAAATTATTTATTAAAAACAAATTTATATTAGAAAAAATCTGGAAACCTAAAACCTCAAATTTTGAGGAGAGGGATTATTTTTTTTTTTCATAGTCGATTCAAAGGTTTATTATTGGAAATAATAAACCAAAAGCTTGTGTATAGATTTTTTTTTTAAATTAGGGATTGATAAATTGTTTGCCACTTCTATAAATTTGCTTTATTGAAAACTAGTTTCGAATGTTATACATTCATCCTCAGTTCTAAAAACACACAAAAAATTCAAAAATAAGCAATTCAAAATATAGTTTGGTATTATTATACGTATTAAACTAGATGTAATATAAATCAGTATTATAAAACATTTATGAATTATGAATTTAATTAAGACAATAAATCAAATACATGTTGGTACTCACCAAGCTTTAAATGGATTATATCAAACAGAAAAGTTTGTACTGGTTTCTTCTCGCGTTGAACTAACAATGAACGAAAGGTAGGTAGGATATTTATAGGTAACGGTTCAAGGGTCAGGGTTTTTCCAGTAATGCCGGTGAGTAATTGGTTTTACTGTTATAGATGGGAATAAATTTAAGATTGGACTATTGGAGATAATTATTTGGTCATTAAGCAAAAATCTGGATTGGATTTGAGGATTTTATTATTTCAAGCGCTTCATATATATTTAATTTGAGGCTGTTTTCAACGTGATGTATTAATTTAACTCCTGAGTCTTTGATGAATTTGTGATTTTTTTTTTCATTTAAATGAATTGCAAAGTTGGAATTCTCTGTCTTATTATTATATGCAAATATATGTTCCTTTAATCTCTGATTTAGGGATCTTCTAGTTTTTCCCATGTATTTGGCTGCAAAATCATTACAATTTAGTTCGTATAATCCGTTTTTTTGGAAAGAGTCTATTTTGTCTTTAAGAGAAGAGAAATATGAGGATAGGGTTTTTCTATTTTAAATGCAGGTTTTAATCCTAGTTTTTTTTCAATTCATTTCCGACTTTGGTGGATTTAGGGCCGTAATATGGAATCAAAACATAATGTTTTGGGATGGACATATCTTCGGGGGTTGTTGAATAGATATCATTAATTTTCTTTTTTTGTATTTGTTTTTTTTTTAAATATGATTGATAGTGGTTTTATTGTACCCGTTATTTTTTTCTGTGGAATATATTATTTCAATTTCTTTATTATAGTTCAATTTCTTCATTTAATGGTACGTTCAAGAGACGGTAAATCATGCTATTAAAGGCTGCGAGTTTAGGTGCTATCGGTCTTCTAGCTTCATTGTTTATAACGACATCCGTGTGGGTGGGTTTCCGCTAAATTCCAAATTCATGATATTTGTTCTTTACTGAGATTTCTAAATCTAAAAAGTTTATTTTTCCAAAAAGTTTTGTTTTTTCCAGTTCTACTGTGAATTTAAACGAAGGGTGAATTTCGTTAATTTCCTTTAAAAAATTATTTTTTTGTCTTTTCGTACCAGACCATAGGCATATAAATAATGTCATCTACATACCGATACCAGTACATGTGGAGGTAGTTGAGAATTGTTTGGGTCAAGAATTTTTTGTTCTGATTTGTCCATAAATAAATCTGCCAGAAGGGGTGAGAGAGGGAGCCCATCGGTAAACCTTCTTCCTGTTTGAAGAATTTTCCATCACATTGAAAATAATTATGTTTTATGCAAATAGATATCAAATTGTAAAGATCTGGTTTTTCTAGTGATGATAGATTCGATCGGAAGATTAACTGTTCTAAAATTTCTGTTGTTTCTAGTGGTGGGATTCTTGTGAAAAGATTTGTGACGAATGATATTAATTTCGCGTTATCCGGAATTACTATGTTCTTAATTTTGTTGACTAACGCAATAGAGTTTTTTCACCGTGTGTTTTGGAGAAAATGAGATTCTGGTTTTGAATATTTTTTTTTTAATGCCTTGGTATTCGGATTCCAAAATGCAATACGTTTTTCCTCCCTCTTTATAAATATCCCAGTTATGGCGTTATAAAATCTTTAGTCGGCCGCCATTTTGGAACGAAATTACGAATGGTAATGTCGAGTTCCGTGGATCAACCTGTGACTTTCTTGCCAAATCTCAAGAATTTTTTCAACAATCTCAAGAAGTTTTTCAACAATGTATTAACGTTTTTTGCATACAGATGATTGATTTTAAACTGTAAATGTGACTTGGTCAGTTGCATATCCAACTTCAGTATGAATTTCATTGAATTGATTTAAATATAATTCGTTAGCGTAGTGAGAGAATTCCCGAAAATGTTTAAATAATATGAAATATAACGTAAATTTATCGTGAAATAATGATATAGAATATGAAAATGTTGATTTTATGTAAGTCCATGGGACTCACAAGGCCAAAATCGCCTGTTATTGTATGGGAGTCCAATACTGAGATTTAGAAAATAACTATTAACATAGATTTTCTGAAGAAAAGCATCGCAATTCCGTAAGTAGCAGCTAACTTCTTGACAGCTTATGGTATGCTAACAATTATTTTTCTTCTACAACTTTTAGTATCGCCAATGTAATTACTCAAATATCCGGTGTAGGTTCCAGGAACTCCTAGCGGCCCCAACGGGTTAAAATTGTCGCGAGTAAAACCTTTTAATAATGCGCAGGAGTAATAAGAGTGACACTGGAATAATTATTAAGTAAGATTATTAATATATGTTTTAAAATCTGATACAAACCTACGGTTCATACGAAATTTTCAGCTAGTGATACACTATTGAGAGATGTATCAAATCTATTTATTATTAAATTAGTAGGCATTAATAGTTTCGAAAAATTTACTTGGTCCCCCTCCCGCTTGGATAATAATAAGTATGTTTTAATAATGGGTATAATTCAATAGAGAATTGTCGTTTCTATTATTTATTCATTACTGAACTCCATTCTTCATGATGGCTTTAAGTTATGATTCATTAAGTAATGAACTTTTAATATCCCCTGACGGTAACTTTAAAGGTTTTTTACAGCGGGGATGGCACTAAAGGGAATAAACTATGAATTGAGAGTAACGGACGAATGAAGGAAAGCGTAGGAACACGCTCCCAAATGCATGCAATCCAGCAAATGGTTTTGTCACATAAGGTCGATGGCTCCAGAAAAAGTCTAGAAGCAGTAACATTTTTTATTTCTACAAGCTCTAAAGTAATCCTTTGAAATGGTTGTGCCGTTCTAAATGAATCATTATTAGATATCATTTATTATAACTAGATATTAATTGACATTACCAAAAATACATCATTAGATTTTATAAGTGTTTAAATTTTAATTAACACTCTCTTAACATAATTACGTAAAAATTTTCGTTTGTCTTCGGTAAGACTCTGAAGGAAAATCACAGAAACCTTTCCGAAAGGATATTAATAGTTGGTACCTCATTTGGTAAGTAAAACCGCGTAGCTATATTGTAGCTTAACACGTTTCTCTATTTCTATGTTCTGGTGAGAAGAACGTTAATAATCAATCTAATTTCTCCTGATTATTTATTAACGAAGAAAATTTCGAAATATACAATTTTTTAATTGATGCCTGATAAAATACATAAACCAATCATACTTGATGCAAAATATCTTCCTGAAAACTAAAGCTCAAAGTAGCACGATAGTCGATAAAAAGATCCATCTTACAAAACAAATATATATTTATTAATAAAACATAATAGATCATGTTTTTTCATGGCCATCTTACTCGTATACCCGAAAACGGAAATGAAATAGACACCAACTGAGCCAATTTTTAATCGACCACAAGCTAGGATGCCTAAACTGCACTTGGCAGATATGTGACTCTCGAAAGACTCCTTGGAAATGGATGGAATCTTCGCAAGATATGAACACTTTAAGTTGTTGAAGGTGGAAATCTTGAGAGAAATTGACGGTTTGTAGTAATATACAATGATAATGATGATGATGGCAAATGTAGTAACACTAAAACGCATTTCACTGTAAAAAAATTCTTGTTATTTTTCCGCCATCAAGTAACTCGGTTAGTCCCAACTGTCCATAAACCCGAAATTGAAATTAGCGTGTAGAAATTCCTGAGAATAAACCATAAGTGGGAGGATTGTGTTTCAGAATCAGATATTGACTGGGTTGGGTGAAAGATGGTATGAAAGAAACAGTTATTGGAGTATCGGCCGCAAACCTCCTGGTTCGCTAAACTCAGATACTTATTAATAAACCCACAGCTTCTCATTCCTGGCGGAATCCTGCAACGGCATTTATAGAACGCATAATGGTTGCTGGGTGATTTATCTTCCTCGGCCATAATGTTGCCACTGTGCCCACCCCAAACCGATCGAATCGCCGACGGATCTCCTTCTCGTGATTAGCATCGACTCGGCAGCTGCTCTCCGTTATCGCCTCATAACAGAACGGGAATAGACACAGGCGCTCTGGCCACAGGCCAGCCTCAAATGGAAATAGTTCCATTGATACTTATATCTCGCCAGGAGATTTTCTTGTGTTACTTAGTGAGATCAGCTCAAGACAACGTGTCCCACTGATGAGCCAGGGCAAAAAAGACTAATAGAGATGCCAGTGTCAACATTTATAGTCGCATTTCTGAAGAAGCTATATTCTTCAAATGATGGCAATAAAATAAATATTTATTTTTTATACCGCTCATAAAGGGCTAGGTTTTTCTACTTTTTTTTTCTCTATAAACGAAAACTAATGTCAAGGGTTTAAATTTAACATATTTTTACTCACATGAAAAATATTCTACAATCAACCACTATTGCAAAGTGTACCAAAAATAATTGGAGAGCACATACAAGTATGTCCAAAATTAGTTATAAAGAGGACATCAATCAATGGAGGAACGGTCAATGTTATACTGGGCGACCTGAGTTCTCGGTGATGCCAAAACATCTTTTTATATACATATTTTTATAATAAAAAAAAAATTAACAACCCAAAAAGTATTTAAAATATTAAATGTCCAATGAAACAAATAAAAAAATCTGAGGCCAGGAGTTTAATTTTTGGCTATATTATTTGTAATGGAATGACCCTTTACTAAATTAGCTAACGTGGATGAACAAAACAAAATAGTTATATGCTTCACAGCCATGTATTATCCAATAACATTCTACAATATACAAGACGCGACAATATTAATACAATAAAAATTAAAAAATATTATTATATTATAATCATTATTAATTAATTATTATATTATTACAACACATTTGTAACGTATCACCGCGACAATATTCATTTATGTCGCGTTTACAGGACATAACAAATATGACGCCATCCAAATCGGTAATGGTACCGAAAACGGTACTGGGCAGTTAGATCTCGGTTGTTAGTCGGATACCAAAAAAACAGCAAGCTATGGAGAGGGTTGAGGTCCTTCGAAGGACCCTATGCTAAAAATATTCTATTTCAATATTTATGTGGGCTTCGATAGATCATAGCTAGATATTAAATCGAAACGGATTAAATTAACGAATGGATTATAGCTTACATAACATAAGTATAATGTACCTTAACTTACTTGTGCCATTACAACCTATGAAGGGTCTTGGGTTCAGCACTTGGTAAGGACCGTACTGTTTCTAGGCCAACAGTTGTGCAAGGAGGTTATTTGGCCGAGATCACTCTCAACCGCCAGATTTTTCCTCCAATTAAGGGTACCCACTTTGTAGAGGCTGGGTGAGCCCCAGGAGGGTCTCTGGATTCCACAAGGTAACAGAATAAATAATTATCTGCCACAGCCGGTCTCGAACCCGGGACCGGGAGCATTATAACACAGTGTCCTGCCACTTTGCTACTCCGCTCCTTATGTACCTTGGTCAACATAATCTTAGCATATTTCTCTCATACGTGGAGAAGATCGCCATAATGCGTGATCATATTTTTTCGCTTTTCGTTATGGTTGCTTAAAATAAATTCAGCAAAAAAGTATATAATTGAAATTTTAACATCTTAAAGCCGTTGCTCCAAGCTATTCCACAAAAACGTGTGCTACATCTCTTAACTGCAAATTTCGCTATTTAGGGGTTCAAACCAAAAAACAAAACACTTCCTCTGCTTCCTTATTCGTCCAAAGTTCATATTATTGCCATTTAAGTTTTACTAAAATTTTCAAGTTAATATTTAAGTAAAAATGAAGGGGCATTGAAATTGAATAAAAAAATTGATGGTCAATTGTTCATCAATAAAAATATTTCTTTGAAGAAGGTCTGGCTAAAATAAATTACTGAGGTACCATAGTTCGCTTTGATAACGCGTTTCACTCTTTTTCATTTATGTTTTCCCCATCGGCATATTTCTTTGTATGTTATAAAATAAAGTCGGAAATTATGAGAAAGTTAAAAAAGGTAACTAAAATAGTAAATTAATAATAAGCTATGTTTTTACTTTAAAATCTTGGTGATTTAAAAATAAAATGACTAAATTCCTTCGTTTTATAGTACTTTGCGGTCAAAATATCGCATTGAATTTGTCCGTTTTAAGAATAAACGCAATAAATCGAACCGACAAATCTGCAGTAAAATGCAATTGAAATGTCACGCTTAATTGATAGTAATACGAATATAAACACGATTTATTTATCAGGCATATGCTAATAATGTAAGCATGAATTAATAAACCCATATTTGTTGGATGGGAAGGTTATAATGATTTAATTGTTTTTTTATGCTAATTTAGATATTTTTTTGCGATAAGCGAATACACATATCGATTTATGAGGTCCAAAAACCCTTACTCTGAATTACTCTTTCCTCTCCTGAATATTCTAACTCATCTGACACCCGATTCTAGCGCTAGAGGGTCCTTCCATCCCTAGAAATTGTAATAACGGTGTGGATTTAGACGAACAAATCACGACTAGTGGTGTTCTTGAACACCATTAGCAATTCAGTACTGGACCCAACGAGATACCACTTCCAGTGAATAATTTACCATCATATTAAATAGTCAACGATACTCTCATACAATCGTCCTATTACAGTCATATCCGTCGTACTTCACATTATTTATTATAGTACCATTTTGAGAAAAATAGAGCGTTATATTTATATATATATATGCATACGGGGTGTTTAAGGATCGGCGAACCATAAGCCAGTAGGTGATTTCACTCTTTTCCAAGAAAAAAGTTCATTTGGGCCATGGTCCGATCTCGTAAAAAAAAATTAATGGTGAATTGTTCATTAAAAAAAATATTTCTTTGAAGACGGTCTGGCTAAAATAAATTACTGAGGTACCATATTTCGCTTTGATAACGCGTTTCACTCTTTTAAAGTAAATTTAAAGTAAAATTTAAAATTTAAAGTAAATTTAATTTTTATATCGTTTTAAGATTGTCACGTTTTATCGTTGAATAATCGGAAGCGATAACTAAAAACTATTTAAGTTAGGTGATTCCTAATTGTAGCATCGTAAACGAGACAAAATTTTATTTAAAAATCAGTAAATTTGTCTTTGTTGAAATCATCTGGAGGGTGTTTTCGAGATGCTAAATTACGCTTTGTTCTGTTTTTCGTAAAACCATTTATTTTTCATGATTTTTTTTTTAGCCTCCTTCCAGACTACAGATTTCTCACTTTAAGAAAAACTTCTAATAGCTTAATAAGCTTAAAGTATATTTTTATCAAGTTGAGATATGTTACAGAATAAGCTGAGGTTCACAGCCAGTATTATAAAAAGCGATGTGATGTGAAATTCTCTCTCCTTAAAGTGTTTTAAAGAAACATAATTACTGTAAAATTATGCTTTTTTTCTGAGACCGGGGGTGTATTGTAAGTAATAAATGAAGTATTATAACACACTTTCGATTTATAAAAAATAAGTAAAATAAAATATTTAATGGGAATATGACATATGAAAACACCCTTTAATAAAATTTAATAATGTAACTTAATATTCCTGGTAATAATAATATAAAATTTATTTTAATGAAAATATTCAATCTTTCCTCGTCCTTCCACTTCCTCGTCCTTTCCAATACGGCACCGGTTGCTACAAGAACCTCCTTCTCGTTGGAAGATTAAGTAATATTATTAACTGCTATTAGGGGAGGATTCCATTTGTTATATTCACATTACTATCTTATTTTACACATTTGTTATAAATAAAAAGTGTGTCATAGTAATTAACTTGTTGCAATATACTCCAGATCGTCGAAGAAAAGCTTGGTATAATGCTTGATTATATTTGTCTGTAATTATAATAGGTATAGTGTTATAATAAAAGAAAGCCATAAATATAATGAATTCAGACAAATTTTTTACAATTTTTTTTTCAAATTTTTACTTTCAAGTGTTGATTTAAAGTTTCTAACTTACCATATAAGTGAATCCCAAAAACTTACCTGAAAAAAAGAAAAACAACATTAAAATTTTATGATAGTAATAAAGGAATATAATTTAAGTTTATTACTATTCACACAAATGACAGCGGTAGCAGAGTTTGAACTTTTCACGTAAATTAAAAATCTAATCTGTTATCTGAAAAAAAATATTAGAGGATTTTAAATTATCAATAGTTTAATAATATTTGTTAGGAAACGTTCATGCTTGATAAATTTCATAAACATAAATGTATTATATATCCTATTTTGAACACTAATTAATCCCCTTTTAAAAGATAATATTTCATGTCATGGTTGCTTTTTCCTACCTTTCAATTATCTTTTAATTATGAAGGTATTGAAATTCATGGGATAGACCTGATGGAAACTAGTTGTAGAGTTCCTCATAAATTAAACTGAATCGGAATATATATATATATATATATATATATATATATATATATATATATATATATATATATATATATATATATATATATATATTTGAAATACTGGTGTTTCGAAAACCTCGGATACGGGCTGTAATTTTTGACTGACCATAGCCTTTAAATTAAAGTTAGAATTAATTCCTTTTTCATGCAAATCTTTTTATGTTTTTTTTTAGATCAAAAGCAGCGGTCGATATCCTTTTCAATAAAAAAAAAAAAAAAAATAATGCTTTTGATATACAATTGAGAGGAGAGGGGAGGAATCTCATTTTTAAAAGTGCTTAACCTATATGTGGTTAATCAAACACTGATAATTTTACCTTTTTTTATTTGTTTCACGTTAAACCACTTTCTGAAGAATTTTCATACCTTTTTCACCATATAGATCCCAACAGATTGTATAATAATAGTATAAAAATGATTGCTTCCAATTTACATTTTATGATATGTTGATACTTAAAAGTATATCAAGTAATTATCTTAAGGCTGTTTTTAAAATTCGACCTGTTTATTGTAATTTTAAAAGAAATTTGGGATGACATTCTTACAATATATAAGATGATTGACTAATTGCTATTTAATATTCAAACTTTCCATATCGGAATGATGAAAAGTTGTAATTAATTTGAAAGGATAGACCAAAAAATTGGGAAAGATTATCTTAAGCTGGCTATATAGAAAAATATTCTTTATACTATATCGGATATTTTGACAATAAATAAATAATTAGGGTTTATTAATAAACTACCATGACAAGCTAACAATATCATTTGAAAGGCGTTGAACTAGTGTTGACATTCAAATATAAAAAAAAATCATTAAAATAATCAATTAGTAATATAGGTGATTAAAACAGAGAACATTTAAAATCCTTCAATATTTTCTTTATAAGCTTACAGAAATAATGGTTGAGTAGGCAACTTATATTATAATATAAGGATTTAATGCTTTACTATTCTGAGTTTTTATACTAGGTTGTTATAAAAGTCCTTGTGCATGAACTAAACCATTAATTCCAACTCTCATAATTTATCCTATAAGAATGTTCCTAATATTTATGTCATTATGTTATCATATTTATGTCAATGTTTACTTTGACTAATCCTTTAATTCCTTGTGATTTGAGTTGGCTTTATGGGGTCATTTACATTTTTATAACGCACGTGTATTGTCAGAAGAAAAAATCGTAATTTACGGTCTTTTGAGATATTACTGGAAAAAAGGTTTAAGCGCAGAGGCAGCCGCCGACGAAATTTGTGCCACAGAAGAAGAGTCAATTATCCATCGAAATATCCTTTGGTTCGGGCGTTTCACCAATGGGAATATGATGAACCTTGCAGATGGACCCGGGATCAGGTCACACATCGGTCGTTGATGACGTTCTTAAATGTGTGAACCAGAACCCACATGCTACTTGTGATTTATCGGCCGTAAGATCTAATGCCAAAGTGGCTCGTCATCTTAAAAACCTGGGCGTACGAAATTTAAGACCAAGGTTCGACCCACATGATTTGAAAGAGGCCTAAGCCCAGCAGCGAGTTGATTTGTGCAAAATTTTGCTTCAAAATCTGAAAGTTGGCAGATTCAAGTGACGAACAGTGGATGCTTTTAAAAAATCCTAGCAAACATAAGTAGTAGATACGGCCAGATGAAACTGCACAGCCGGAGGTTCACCAAGATCGTTTTATGAAAAAAGTGATGCTTTGTTTTTGGCTGAACTTCGAAGGCGTTTTGCATTTTGAGCTTGTTCCTGATGGTCGGGCAGTGGGCTCAAATCTTGACTGTAAACAGCTAGCCGGAGTTTATGCAGTTTTGAGTGCAAAGTACCCCACTTTGGTCAACAGTAACTAAGCCATTTTGCAACAAGACAATCCATCAGATTATGGTTTGTTTAGATCAATGGCTCATTTTTAAAAGGTCGGATCTTTGATAATTACGAGGACGTAAAAATTGGATATGAAGACTTCTTTGCCACAAAACCGAAGGAGTTGTACCGGCATCAATTCCAATTACTGGCAGAAAGATGGGCAAAAGTAGTTGAAAACAATGAACTTTACTTTGACGAGTAGTATTCAATAATTTTTAAAATATGTAATCTGGAATATACCTATACTAATGCACAAGAACTTTTGTAACAACCTAGTATATACAAATAACAATTTAAGATCTATATCTTCAGTAGCTGCTGCCAGGATTTCATACAAATAATTCAGGGTAATATTAATCAATTTAGCCATATATGGAATTCGGTTTTCATGGTACGCTGGATAACTAGATAAAAAATGATAATCCTCCAATGCCATTCCATCACAAGCTGGACAAGGTTTCTGGGGTCCAATGTATATCTGTGTGAATCCGCATTAAAGGTTATTGCGTATTTCCCAAAAAGTCTTAATTGAAGACTTTCATCAGATATTAACAGTGACTAATTGTAATTTTGAAAAAATAATAGCCACAATTTTTTTACTTTGATTACAACACTTTTGAGCTCTACTAAAGTAGGCTGCAACTGATCTACGTCCATATAAATAACTATTTTATAATTTCCTTCTCATATATTAAAACTTAATTGAAAGCTCTACTAAGACCCCTTCCCCCTCCGTGCTTCGAATGAATATATAAGCTCATCACGTAGCCCCATTAGGGGCATCACTTGGGAGGTTCAGGGATTCATGGATGAAACGCATGGCTTCAGGATTATATTAAATTTTTCGTCCATTACTTTAGGCCACTTTATCTTACCTAACCTATATCCAATATTTATCACAAATTCCAATTTGGAATAATTAAATGAATGTATAATTATTGATTGATTTTAATATAAACGGCCATTCAGCAATAGCTTTATCCAATCAAATATAACGAAGTTATTATATTTGGAAAAAAAAAATACATTATTCTAATCAAGTATGCTGTAATCCAAAGTTTACCGATGATAAGGTCATTACTCAGTCTTACATAAAAGAAAGACGTATTTTATTATGAAATTCATATTTATGGTTGATTAACTATAATTAAATATCTAAATTTTGGTTGTTACCCATATATATGACATAGTCTGGCATCAGAGGTTTATTTTACAGCTCGAGAGCATCTTATTCATCCTTCAATCTTTCTTCTTCAACAGTTTTTTTCTGAATGAAGGATATTTCTTATTTTAGTCCAGTATTGTCGGCTGTACCACAAGGATCAATACTAATTTCATTACTGTACATTGTATACACTGAAGACATATCAATACGTATTAATTCTAAGACGTAGACAGCTACAGGTAAATATTAAGATAAACAGATTTCAACAAAACCGACACTGTCCCCCTAGATTACACAAAATCAATATAAAGTAAAGTTACAAATGCTACTCACAATGTCTCCTAAATTTTAATTGAAACTATTTCAGGACGGTGTATGAGATTAGAGGCCAACGCATCTCATGAGCCCAAGAAAAAAATCGGTGTTTGCTTGTACAAAACACATTTTAATTTTATATCTCTGGTCCTAATTAAGGTAGTTTAATGCTTACTAAATTAGTAATAAGTTCAGTAAATGAGTTTAATACCAAAATTTTCCTATTGCCAAGCGAAGTAATAAAAAAAATAAGGTATCATATAATTATAATATTAAGCTGAAGCTTAATATCAAGATTATGAGAACATAAGCTTAATAAGAACATATAAAGATATGTTCAAGTTATTTATTGATATAACGTAATGCTCTCATAACTATGGTATGTGATAATAAAGAATATAAACACATGCTTGAAGATTTAATAGGATTTTAACATATTTAGTTGTAACTTCTAAATAAACCAACAGATTTCAAAGGTTAAACACACATTTGAAAAAGTAAACTGAAACGAATAAAACATGCATATGAAATTTATTTATCGAACCAACGATTCACACGGAAAACTCCGTTTATAAATTTAAAAAATGATCTCAGTTTCGCTGGAATAAGTTACCACGGATTACATTAGTGTTTTATATGTTCTGAACTTTGTGGTATTACTGGTCAGCCTACTCCTCGAAATCTTGGACGTCGAAGTACGCTCTGTTCTCCTGTATAATCCGTTTCTTTACTTCTTCTTCTTCGTCTAGCTGTTCATTTATTGTAGATCCAATGTAATGGAAGCTGCTCACTACTTCGGAAATGTTGTTTTCTCATTAAGTAATGACTTGGGTGGGCTTGTTTCTTCCTTCTGAGAACCATTATCTTAGTTTTCTTGCCATTGATTTATAGCCCATTCTGCTAGCTTCACTTTCAAGCTTTCCAATCTTTTATAGAGTTCAAAGACCTCCCAACAATAACCACAGTTCTGATGGTATTCCATCTGGACCAGGCGGTTTATTTTTTTTCAGATTTTCCATTATCATTTCGACATCATCCCTTTCTGGTAGGATTTATTCCTCTTCCTCTCAATAGTCAGATAAGTTTGGGAATTCTGTTTTGGAGGCATTGTCGTGAGTTTTCAATAAAGTTAGACACCACCCATCTTGAGTATCCTCCTTGAGCATTAGACTTCTTCCTTCCTCATTCCTTATTATGCTTCTCCTAGCTCATGGTACGTTTTTTGACACTGTTAATTTTCTTGTAAAATTTTCTGGTTTTGATGTATTGTCTATTGCCTCAATTTCCTTATTTATGGCCTCTCTTTTCTTCCTTCTTACTTCGTTTTTTTGCAGCTGCTCTAGCCTTACCTTATATCATAGTGCAAACGTATGCAAAATTTTGTGCTACAGCTTCGTATTTGTAAAACAGAAGAAAGATGTAAAACTATTTTTAAAAACCTTAAAGGATTTTCAGCGAAGTACTTTTTGTTTTTTCAATATTCATTAATATTAAGAATAAATGTTTTTTGGTGTGGGAAATCCAAATCTGATCTTGGTTTTTGAGGAAAACAACGTTTTCTTCACAAAAAAGTCATTATTTTGAGGGTAATTATGTTTTTAGTATTCTTACCAGGCTTAATATTTGAATATCATGATGCCTTATATTTTATTATTCTGCTTGGCAATAGGGACATTTGCTACAGAATTCATTTTTCTACCTTCATGAGGATCAGCGATATAAAATAAAATGTTTTTTGCACATACAAAGTTCTCGATTTTTTCCCTTGGCCACTGGGATGCGTTTGCCTACACAGTCAAATATTTTATGCCCCAGATTAACCTAACAAGGTGTCATCAAAATCTAGAAAAAATATGTGGGATCCCCTCCTTGTCTGTTTCGAAAATGAGGACTGACATAGTGTCCAAAGTAACGCAATGGCTCTTAATAAAAAATCTTTCATGGCTATATTATAATCAAAATTATATCAATTTATTTATTTATTATATGACAGCTCGCGTAAAAGAAATCTGCTTTTAATTTTTAGTTTGTTCATAGTTTGTCTATGAAGATTTTTTTTGTTGGTGATTTTTGGTTTGACTTTTTTCTTTCTTTTTATATTTTTTTTTGTATATGATCAGGCCCATGTTATATCAATTAAAGTATAAATAAAAACTATATTATAATAAAATAAAATATAAATATTCTTCAAAAAATAATGTATAATAAAAAAATAATGTGGAAATATATATATATATATATATATATATATATATATATATATATATATATATATATATATATATATATATATATATATATATATATAATATTTAAAACAAAGAATCAAAATATTGCTCTTCTAAGTTTTATTTCATTATAATGGCATATCAGATTTATCAAGGATAAGTGAATGGCTTTAATAAAACAGTTCCTCTTTATTCAATATAACACTGCGCTTAGCAATTAATTTGTGAGTATTTCATGTCCGATTGAAAGGAATAAAAAAAAAACCTTTGCTCTACTAGCTTATCAGTTCGTGCACGAAATATGCATTTTCAGTTCAGAGTCAACTAATTCAAGAATAAATACGCTCACCTAAATCTCATAAAATTTCGGGTGCGTTTTTAGAATTAACATTTTACAATACTTTTTTTTTCAGTAATTTATTTTTAATGAAGCAGTTTAGATAATGTCTCCCAATCAGGATGAATCAAATACAGAGGTGAACATAAACCTCAACTATTTCAATTTCCTTATTAAGTTATAGTGTTGTTTCATAAATCTCGTTTAAGTTTTCAGTAGCCTTGTGTTTGCCATTTTCCATTCTATACTTGAAGTTAATTGAATTCCATCAAGTTCTTGTTTCGGCATAAAACATTCCACAACATACTTGTATGTTTGAGCTTTTAAACTAGAGTCGATTGTTTAACTTTTGTAACAAGTGAAAAAATATTGAACTATTTTCATTGAAAACCTATAAAAGTTTTCGTGAATTTTAAGTGGATTTTATGAAATTATATAAAACCGTAAACTGATAAAACAAGCTGTATTAGCATTTCATGATTTAAAAATTTCATTTTTTTTTTCAGTTTTAACAATAAATGTTAAGATTTTAGCACAAGTGAGATTGACTTTTATTTAGATTGAGTTTAACAAAGAATACATTTGTTAGAACAAAAATTAAAAATTGGCATAAGAAAATTTTTTAGGAAAGAATACCTTATTAGCGGTAATATACCCATAACAAATGAAAAAGCATGAAACAACTATCGTTTTTTTCGTGTCCATATCATTGGGTAAGCATTAGTGTTTAAAGAACAAAATTTTTGTAAAAAATCATAAATTTTTAATCAGTCATTAAAATTAACAATAGCGGTTTGTGGTGTATAAAAATAGATGAATTAGTCCGATAATGGTCTTTTCACAGCAGGACCAAAACATTTAAAAACTGATCTTGAATGAATTTACCTTTTCTATTTTATAACACAGCTATATTTGATGGTAAGCTGATATTTAGATGAAAATTACATGGTTATTTTGGGTAGTTATGTATTGTAAATATATTTGTATTCACTGTGTATCTAACATTTTTATTGTTTTTTTCTTAGCACATACAAAATCTGTAATTCTGCACGTTTTTTTTTGTGAAGAAATTTCATATACCATATGAAAAATATGATATGTCATAAATAAATCAACGATAAAAAGATGAAAAATATTTAATGAAACTCTGTATTTGTAAAGTAAATAATGTGCGATACAAAGAATAACGAATGGGTGGATCAATTCACCAATCAGTGAGGAGTATTAAATATAAATATTTATATCTGTGGAATATAAATTTTTAAATTTGCATTAAACCTCTCAATTATTTATTGTTATTTACATTTGAAGGGTCGGTTTAATTTAAACCAAAGACGAAAATGGGGCGAGTTATTTAAAAAGCTCCTAAAGAATGTTCAATATTTATTCTGGCTTAAATAAGCGCTGTTTACATAATAAAGCACCATATTTGTTTAATTGAGAGGTAACGGGTTTACCTTAAGGCCCAGCCCAGGAGTGGGTTCTCCCTTTCTATATTTAACCGGAACAAATCCTCTACCTCTACTACCAAATCCTAATCCCTCAGCCCCGACTTTCTTATCTTAAGGTCCCTTCTCCTTATTCCGCCATCCTGGGTTCTAGCAAAACATATTCGGGAAGCATGGTAAGATATAAAAAAGCAACCCAATTATCCAGACCGGCCAAGAATAACAAAAAGATTTAGAGTATCCGTATGAACTTAAATTAAATTTATATTCAACATAAATTGCATCTGATATAAAAATATATTCAAAAGGATCAAGTGATTAACTCGTAAGAAATATCTCAAATAAAAAATCCAAATAAATGGAAATACCATACCTATTGAAACGCAGATAAGCGTAGTTAACCATATATTCTGGGGAGGGCCAGTTGACTACAACAAATATTTGTACTGGTAGTTAAAAACAAACACAAACACATTGCATTATTAACAATTAAATGACGCTATGACCTATGGGGAAGAATTAAAGTAGAAAGATGAAACCTGTAGACTATCAAATGTTACAGTTCGATAATCAATAATCGATTATCGAGATTGCAGGTTAACCAGGTAATCGACCATTGATTATTCTATATCAGATACCACACAAGGGAAAATGTTTGCGAACAATATTTAATTATAATTTTAATCTAAGTTTAATACTAATTAATGATATTTCAAGTCATCTGACAGGCAAAATAATTATAAGTTCTCTTATTTTTTTTTCTACTCTTTAGTATTTCTTTTTCAAAAAAATTCTGGCGGGAGAAGGGAGAGGCAGGCAGGTGCCTGGAGAGGGACAGCTCCTTCCCCTCTCCGCCCTCCTCCCCCTAAGATACCTATCCACGCCCATGAGGAAGATACAATACATAATATTAGATAATCAGTACTGGATAATCGATGCATCAGGTATTCCACCTATTCCTGAAGTATTTATATAACCTTATTCTTGAAATTTTCAAATAATCCTTTCCCAGATTGAAAATTAGAGGATTGAATTCAATGAATCCTCATACGCGCACCTGTTCACATTTTTACAGCAAATAATTTTTTTTCGGGTACAGTCTCGTAAATTAGGTTTTTGGTCAATCCGATAAAAAAAAAAAAATAGATGGCACTCAGAAGCTAGACCTAAGAAACAGAAGATAAACCAATAATATAGACTGTCATATTTAAACTAAACCTCTCATGTTTCTACAGCGAAAAACCTCTTTCACAGATTTTCATTTAGAACTAAATTTGGAATCTAAGATATGTTCGAGATCAAATGTGTTGGTTATGTAAAGTCCTTGACATACAGGCCTTGGTTTTGAATGAAAATAAAATAAAACAACTTTTGCAATAAAACTTTTTTCCATTTAATGTGAGCAAATTTAGAGATAACATTAGACAAATCAATTTCTCTAAGTTACAATTCAACATTTATTAAGGTGATGATATTGACCCATCATGTTCCTTAACTCACTATATGTCGAAAAAGCTGTTAGTTATTAATAGAAGTTGATGGGTCATTCACCAATATCGTTGGGGAATATTTGACTTTCGTATTGTTTTTGACTTGTGGGGGAAGTTGCTATATTGGAAACTGAGTGCTGTGCTTTCTGCCTCTCTTTAGCTTGAAGTATATAAAGCTGAATTTGGAGGACCTCCAAAATGTGGCTAAATTGTGATAAGTTCCAAACCTTAATGATAATATTGGTGATTAATCTTCTATAGCATTTCCTTAATCTACAATACAGTAAGATGCAACTTCTGTATTTGCTACTTCTGTTTATTCGGATTCAGCACCATCACGCATAACATTAAAGAATTCAGTCAGCTTGCGAGTTTTTTATATAAGTATATAATCTTGTTTCATTTTTTCTTTTCATGTGTTGCTTTCCTTTTTGCACTTCCAGAAGCGCAATGTCGGCTCGTATCTTTGGCTCATATTGATTATGTCGGTCTTGGAATAAGAATTCAGAAAAAGGTGTGTAGTCGCGCACCGGGCTTCACCATAGAATACCCTATTATTTTTCCCATAATTAAATATATCCTTAAAATATATACAATAAGTATAATAAATAAAGCTGAGTTTTATTTACAGCAGTGGCATACGTTCATCCCTTGCTTAAATCCCTAATGCTGCCGATACCACGTATGCCAGAAATGGCCTGGCAGGGGAAAGAAAAAGAAAAGAAAAAATATGTCTGGGTAGAAGGAAATAATAATAAAAGGCTTAGCGAACCCGAAGGTTCGATGCCGATACCACCAATCGCTGCCTACAAATCTCGGTCCACCGACTACCGTCCAAACCCAAATTCATTAGATCACTCTTAATACAATCCTCCCACCTACCTTTCGGTCTACCCCTCGGACGTTTACCAGTCGACTCAGCGTTTATTAACTTTTTAGGAATTCGTTCGTTACTGAGCCCAACAACTTTGCAAGCCCATCTCAACCGTCGCGATGATATCACTTCGATTATATCAACAGGGTGCGTGCTCCTCAATTCCGCGTTGTGTAACCTCCTAAATTCTCCAGTTGACTCATCCTTTTTCGGACCAAATATTTTACTCAGTACCTTATTCTCGAAGACCTTACGGCGTTGTTCGGCCTTCAACGTTAGCGGCCACGTTTCTCACCCGTACAGAACTGTAGGCAAGATAATAGTTTTGTATATTCTAAGTTTTAAGTTTCTGGGTAGAAGGAAAATGAGTTTAAAAATAAAATGTGAACCTCCTACTTCTAAACAATATTACATATGCGGATGTTTGAAAAGCATTTTATCACTTGACAACTTACTCATTATGATACGCTATAATAATAAAAACGTGTTTAATGAAAAGTATTATTCCTACATCCATAGATCATAGTAGTCTTGGTCACAGACCATCTGAGGAAAGATTAACAGCAGGAAACGTTGTACATGCTTATTCATTTATTTTAATAGGTAACTAAATGAACGCGATAATAGAATTAAAAATAAATAAAAATGCATGATTTATATTTGTCCAAGGCGACCGTGGGTTAGGATTTTCAAAGATATTTTGTTTTTTTAAATATTCTAGACAAAGATATCGGTTAACGTAGCCGGGGTTGTTACAAAATTTTACAAGTTCAAATTGTTTTCCTCTAGACGCGGAGCTCCAAGAAGCGTGGGACCCATAGCATTTTATTTTTCTGCTATATAGCTAATCCGGACATGGTTTTCCCCTGATTCTATCACTGCCCTGCTTCTTATATGATAATATCTTGACAATCCTGCTGAAAGATCTATTGGCCTTTAGTAGAACAGGAGCCAGGAAATTCCGGATGTGTACATCTTCCCCATTTATGGCAATCCAATCTCTAAGATCGCCTTTAACTCATTCTCTAATGGTTTCCGATTCAATGATTTTACTGGAGCAAAACCTCTTCCAGTAAAAAACGCATGTATACGTAGCTATGAGTTGGGTTATTTTAATTTATGTTATTGAAATGCATTTATGGTATTGATACAAACATTTATAATTCAATATACACATCAGTTATGGTTTTTAACTGGATTAACAGGTATGAAATGGAAGAGATAAGGAGAAGTTCGTGTATTGATAAAAGGATTTGGAATTTCATATATTAGTCGGACTCAAGCAGTTTTTCAGGAAGAAAGAAAAATAAATTTCTACCAGGAAAAGTTTTAATTAAGAGGAGAGAAACTGGATTAAGAGCCAGATGAGTGGTATTTATTAATTGGTGTTTTTTTCAAGCACATAGTTATTGTTGTGAAATTTTCGTTTTTGACCAGGTACCATGCATTACTTTTCGAAATATATTTTGATTTCTAAAATTCAATCAGCCAACATTTAAACCATCCTTTTTATCCTATAGCGTGATATAATTAATTATTTTGTAATACCAAAAAAAATAATGAAAAATACAATGATAGTAATTAATAATAATAAAGTGAAATAAAGTAATTTAAACACAATTAAATTTTCATAATATTTTGTATGTGTCTTTATATTTTTTTTTATGTCCAAATGACAAAAACATTAATAGTAAGAGTATGGTTGACCATGTAAGATTTATGTAGAAGCTTGGTTGGGGGTCAATGAATAAACACACGAATAAGGAAAAAGGTATTATATTGTGTGCCGGCGTTTCGGTATAAGTATTTGGTCATCAGGAGGGCTAAGAAAAAACAAGATAACAGTTGCAGTACCAGTAATATAAAACAAGTTAACAAAAAGTAAGATGAAAAAAGTAGAATACAAAGAAAAATATGCTAATCATTATGTGAATAAAAAGAAATTTAAAAAAATATGTTAATAAATAATGAAAATAAAGATATTTAAAATATTGTGAAAATGTAGAAAGAAAGATAATGAATGATATGAAAGATATGGTAAAAAACATGAAAACTACTAATTATAATACCTGCTAGAATGAAGATTTAGGAGTATGAAAAGTATATCATGATCATTATGATAATGTAAGTAATGTAAATGATTTCTATGAAAGATATATAAAATACATAAAAAAATGTATGTAAAAAATAAGATTAAGTTGTTAGATATACAGTTATCCAAGATTAAAAATAGATTAATACGTATTAAGTTGGCCATTTTTTGTTCGTATTGCTTCTTTCAATACTCTCTCAATTGATATTTTGGTTTTGATAGTCGAAACGACGAAGGTTAGGTTAGGTATAGAAGTTGAGGTTAGGTATTCAATAGATACATGAACAGATAGAAGCATGAACAATAGAAGCATATACTTTATATCTATGGAGAAGTCACTTGTCACTTTGAAAAGGGCACCCCATTAATGATGAGAAAAAAATTCGTAAATTAAAATATGTTACTTTGATTAAATTAATTCATTGATTAAATCTCAAATGTATCTTACCTCAACCACCAATTATTAAGAAATAATGTCTCAAATCAAAGCCTAGCTGCAATCACTTCCGATAATTATAAAAAAGAAAATTATAGAGCTAAATTATATACATTAAATATCAGACAGCAACAGGCCCACTACATGGAACACGTGAGCACTCAGAACGGCCATGATAAGACACTGTTCCATTACCTCGCGGATATTAGTAGCAATTAGAGTGACACAGTAGCAAGTAATGGTACAAACCGTACAATGGTCTGGATGGTTTGCTGCTATCGCCTTGCTGTTCAGCTAATGCCACCATAGTACAGATCATTAGGCACCGGAGGAAGTAATATTGTGTTAAAGGCCTATTCTCAAAGTACCACCACAATTTTTATTCAATTTAATCAAGACCGAAGGGGCAATCGCATTATATATTGCAGCCCACGCCCTTCCATTTCCTTAATGATAAAATGATGACCGATTTAGTGAAATACCTTGAAACGACTTTTGCTAAAGCCTAATATAAAATGGAGACGATAATTGAAACATTTAAAAATATTTACATTAAAAACATAGCACAGATCTTGAGATATAAAATATTAATTTGATCATTGTATAAATTAAAGTAATTTCACTGACGATTGTTGAAATCCCTTACGGAAAGAATTTAGGTACAAACCAATCGTTAATTTTTTTTTTTTAATTTTGACTTATCTATATATATATATATATAATATATAGTCTGGAAAAGGGAATTATGATCGTGAAAAAGAATTAATCTGAATTTTCAACGGATATACACGTTTTGAGGTCTCAAGAGTCCAAATAACCAAATCTTGCTAAACGGTCTTTTTGTATCTGTAACAGCCTACCTCAGAAATGTTGTACCAAACTGAAATTATTTATGCCTTGGATGTTACAGCTAAGGTCAACTCTCCGGAAGTACCACTTTATAGGATTGAATTTACAATTATACTTACAAATTGGTTACTTTATTTTACAAATTTAATACATTACTTAAAGCTACCAGGCATTGATTCTCATCAGAAAATCAGATCATTCATAAAGACGGCAGTGATGAGAAAGGAGTATTACAGTTTAACAAATAATGTAAATTAAAACAGGCATAAGTGATCTGAGGTTGGATAACATAATATATTTTGGGGACATAATTTGGATTTTTGATTAAAATATGGAAACATTTTAAAAATTATTTATTTTATTTTTATTTTTTGCTTCATCTGTCTTTCGATTTGTTCTGTGAATTCCAGAGATCTGTCCAGAGTCAAACCAAGGGATGATGGCTGAGTTTTTAAAAATATGATTATTTATACGTGGTCAGCGCTTTGTAAAAAATATGGCTTCAGATTTGCTTTGATATATTTTCAACTTCCATTTCAGGCAATATTTGTTAATTTTTTCTAAATTTTGTTGTAAAGGGTTAACTATTGTATCTATTCGATAGGAAGATGTGTACAAAACTGTATCATCGGACTCTGAGGACCTCATTAATTTAGGATGAGTTGGAAAGTCAGATAAAATTATGAAGAGATGTTTGACTATTTAGTAAACTTTACAGAATTAATTAAAGATCCCTGTAGTATGCTGGTCTAATATATAGTATTCTAAATTTATACCCAATGCTCACTGGCGGTTTTGTTACTCGCATTTCATCTAACTAGCTCAAAATAATTACTTTATACTGTGCTTTATGTTGATACTACTGTGTTCACACACTAAAAGTTTAGGCTTTATACCTTGGCTAGGTGGTGCGAACTGCTAAAAGCCAAAAGTTTTCAGATAAATTACAATTTATGGAGGGAGTTGAAAACAGTCTATTACGCTCCTCAACTTCCCTCAAAGACCAAACGAGATTTTTAAAAGCTGCCATTTAAAACATCTTCAATTGCCCCAAAGAAATTTATATTCCTCTCGAGGATTTTTCAGTTTTCTGTTTGCCACATAATTTTAATTTATTTAATAATTAATTCATCATAGCACCATTATTTGAATTATAAATTAATATTTTATGAATTTATTACATTTTACGCCGAATGAAATTAGATCTGAAATTTAGTTAAGTCAAATTGCAGACATCTTAAAAAAATCAAAATCAATCTTCGGCATTGATGTTAAAGTGAGTTTCTACGTAAAGAACTAGTCTATGTATGTATATATAACTGTTACAGTTCTTGTTTTGTTTTTTAAGTGTTTCAATTATTATCATTGTTTTATTTCAGTTGGTAGCGAAAGTCGTTCTACGAAATTCTTAATAAATCAGCTTGGCTTTATCACTTTTTTTTTTTTTAATTTATTAACAAGTTACTACTTAAATTGTAACAAATATATTATATCTAGCATTAAGTGCGCTGGGAATTCATATTGTCACCAAGCGTGGTCAGTAATATCTATGCTATATCAGTATGTGACGCTGTACGTCAGAGATGTACTGTCGTAACAAAAATTTTGCTGATTTTGATTTTATTTTTTTTACATATTTGCATTTTTCTTGCCACAGATTTCCAGTGTAAGTATCGCAAAGTAGCAAGAAGGGAAATAAAATTTCCAAAGCTTCAAACATAAAGATTGATTACTATTCACAACAAGCAATACAGAGAAATCTGAAACATCTTTATCCTGTAATACTTAAAAAATGTTACTTATGAAAATTCACCTCTGACATACAGATATAGCAATACGTCTAAAACAAAATTATTTAAGCATCGGAGGTGCAGCAGAATTTAGCAGAACTAGGGCCCAAGCAGGAAACAGTTTAGGATTTGACTCTCTATACATCTGTAGACAACCTTAGAGGGTAAAAGATTATTAATAGGATCTTTTCCTTGTGAAAATAGGTACTTGATAAAAAAAACCGTAGCCCGGCTAAAAACCAAATATTAACCCAAGTTTCCAGGATTAACATTAAGCGTTTTAACATGCTTAAAGCCAAAAAGTAAGTCGGCCCAAACTGGTAGGCTAAATCACCGATTAGGATTTTTTATTATTTAAAAAAAAAAATAATTTATTTATTAAAAAAAAGGGCGTTTACTTCAAATTCTTGGAAATACAGAATCCTTATGAGACCAGGACAACTTCTGAATTCTAAACACCCAAGCTATCAAATTTGTGGAGTAATAAAGCGTATAAGACCAATTTTCAATTATGACAACCACTTAGAACAAACTCCTTTGTTGGAAACGCAGTCATATATCTAATAGTATTACCGCTATATAAGACACGCTTTGAAAATGAACGTAGTTTATAATTCGATTGTGTCGAGTAGAGAAGTTGGTAGGGGTTTCCCTCTAAGGTTTTGATGGGATTTGAGTTCATACAGTTTGGCTGTTGTGGTCGGGTTTCTCCTTGCCTTTCAAGGCGCTACAGTCGTCATATTTTATGAAGGAGAGATAATACTACAGTCAAATTAAGAAACTTAATGAATGAAACATTTTGATGTAACATAGTCGAATTTAACATTTAGATGGATAAAACATTCAAGACTATAATTTGAAAATAAACATTTAATTAAAAAAAAAATTGTTTTATTTTAAATATGACATTCTAACACACTCAAACAAGACATGGTTGCAATAAACATGCCTGAAAACACTCGCAGGAGGCCGAAGAGGAGCTGGATGAGGGATCTCCTAGCCTAACTATATACAACAATCACGACAGAAAGAGGTGCCGCTAAGTATTACTCTTTATCAAGCCTTTCATGCCACGGCACAAAATATTTAGCTAACAAATTCATTGGTTGTCAAAAGTCCAAAAATTAAAAAAAAATCATATTAAGATTATTTATATATTTTATAAAAAAATATTGTTATTATTAACAAGAGTCGTAGACAAATTATGAACAATAACTATAAAGACTCCTCCTATTTTTTATATAAAATTCAAACGATTCCACGACCAACAACAAGGACACCCTAATTCACTCATTAACGACATGGCCACAACACTCAAGCCAGGTAACGTCCATAGAAGGCTGAAACGGAGCTGGATGAAGTGCCTACTCCACTAACAATTCATGTGGAAATCCCGCCAGGATGAAGTGGCGCTGGATACTGCTCCTCCTCAAGTCATTTCTTGAGATATTTCATCCTATTCACTGGTTGTCAATAAGATAATTAGCAGGTTGAATAAAAATAATAAGTTTAAAAAAAAAATAAAACATTTAAATAAATTAATAGTATTAAAAAAAGTACCAATTACTTACAATACCAATTGATGTCTCCAACGTCAAATTTCATAGTTCAAACTATTAATTTAATTATTCGGCCTAAATATATGTTAATATATATTTTATATGAAAAAGGTAATGTGGTGATAGTATTCTCATTAAAAATCATAGAGAATCAAGCTATATAAGAAACACAATAGCTTGACAAAATCGAAGCCTAGATTCCTATCATCGCTTTTATGTGAAGCATTTCTCAGTTTGAGTCTGAATAAATTCTATCTGACATTTTTTCTCGTCAAGCTTGTGAACAGGAGTTTAATCATTATCGATTCCGAGCAATGGATTATCTTACATATTTTTTTTAATTTTCTCTCACCTTAAAGAGAAGTAAAATTCATAAGTCCTATTCTTCACAATAGAATATTTTATATCCAAATAAATAAACCTACCTCCGATATACTTTCTGTGATGGTCGGCAAGGCTCTCGTCAATTACTAACTCTTTTTAATATAATTATATCCCATTTTCCAAGTCACCCCCAACCAAGTGACGGCTACACAGGTTCCTATTGTATTGATACTATATTCAACCGGTTACATCAAAATTTAAAAATACCAATCAACATTTTTTGTCAAAACTGTAAATTACCTAGGTTTAACTCTAGATAGATTATTAACATTCGTGGAACACATTATTAGAAAATCAGGCAAAGCCAAATAGTGAACTTTCAAAATGTTTCGGTATTTTAATAAAAATACAAGTTGAGCTCCCCCACATAAACTCAGGCTCATATATATATATATATATATATATATATATATATATATATATATATATATATTAGCTGGCACACATTGAAAGAGATCAAAAAATACTGGTAGCATCTACAACAATTTTAGTTGCACTTGCACACTCTAGGTAAAAATATCTTTCGAACGGAACTCTCCTTTTGTCAATTGGTCCAGTATTTCGCCTTAAAAAGGGATCTCTCCAATAGAAATAATATATCTGAAATAGTATTCAATATTAATTTGATTGGTTAAACATCAAAAGACCTATTAAAATTAATATATATATATATATATATATATATATATATATATATATATATATATATATATATATATATATATATATATATATATATATTGGAGGGTCATCCAAGAACTATCCACGCTATACAAACATTTAAGCAATGCTCCACGACCTAAATCTTTCCACAATACAACAATTAATTTATATACAACTAAATCATACTTCGACAAAACCTTAGCTTCTGAAAATTATCTTATACAGAATATTGGCAAATAAAATCCAATTAATATAGTATTTTGTTAACAATACAACTCCTTCTCTTGTTAGTAAAATTATTAAAAATTTATATATTTCAGTTCGCTAAAAATATTAAATTTGAAAGTTTTTTTTTTAATTTGTTATTCATTTAATGTGCTACTCAAAGCAGAACGCGGAATGATTTATCTTCCGACATTCAGTGGAACGAAGATCGTCAGTCTTACGATAAAATCAAATTGGAAATTGAATTACTGACAGTAGCTGATGAGGGTTAGGCATCCGAAATATTGGGAACCCAAAAGCTACAGCCAATTAACCTCTGGGTATTTTCCTGGCAAATCCTAAATGCATTAAGCATTAATTAAAATCTGATTGAAAATTAATTATCGTTTCATTACGATATAATTAAATTTTTCGTTTATAAAATCGTAATTAATTTGGCTTATATTTCCTTGTATAAAGTAATAATTGAATGTGACAAAGGAAAAAGGATCTTCCTTGCCAAACAGAATATTTTTTTAAGTTTATGGACGAAATTTTAGTATGGATATCATAGTATAAGGAAAGATTGACTATAAAATATTATTATGACATAGTTGTTATAACGAGATCCGCAGATGGGACATTTGCCCCGAAACGTTGTAAGCCACAAATGTAAATTCAGTAAATAAAAACCTAAATTTTGACCATTCTCACACTGGTTGATGGTATATAATAAACTAATTACAATAGCAGAACCGGAAGCTGATAAGAGAAGACTGGAAGGATACGGTTATTGGGAAAGTGAGAAGACAATGGGAGACAAAGAGAGGCTAGACACAAAATCGAACATTTACTAGCCGTTATCTCCCCACCTCTCGCTATCCCTGCGACATAAATTTCTTCGCTGCCGCTGACCAATAACTTCAGCATCCAGCTTCAGTCTTGGCGAAGAAGTAAAGTCGTCGCTAAGATTTTTTCGTTTTATTTTTTCTAAACTCCTCGATTGCTTATTTATTAATTGACAGGATTTCTCGAGAACCATGGGGAGGTGGCTAGTGGCATAATCCATAATAGGATTTCATTTTACATTATAATACAAATACAAATCGCAATTAAATAATGATGACAAAGCAATAAAAAATAGAAGTTATCCTATATAACGACGTCGTTTTTTGAAAAAGGCGTAAGCGCCATTTAGCAAAATTTACAGGAAACACATGAAATGATTTTTCCAAAAATAACAATACCTATTTTTTTTTTTTTCTTTATTGTATAGAGTAGGAGTTTATTAACTTGGCAAAACCTTTATAATTACAATATATTTTAAAGGATTCTAGCACTGCTTAAGGCCAAAGTGAGGACTGAGGGTCGTTAGTATTTGGTACTTCCGTCATCAATATTCGATTTTTAGACCATTTCCATTTTTTTTTTCGATATATCGTGACCGGGAATCGATAGAGGTGGTGTCTACGTACCAAAATTAATTCAAACCTAAATTCCGAATTTTTGGCGCTTAAGCCTTTTTCAAAAGCCGACGTCGATATTATCAAACATTATTTGAATATGAGTTTCAATATAATTTTATTGAAAGTGGTTTTTATTTTTTTTTAAATACATATGGAGTAAAAAAAAAATACTAGATTTCTTAAATACAAAATAAACATTAATGATAACAATTAAAGATTTGGCGAACGCGAAGTTTTGATGCCGATACCACCATTCGCTATCTACGTGTTCTCACCACCGTCCACCGACCACCATCAAATCCAAATCTTTGCGATCAGCCTTCATGCAATCCTCTAACTTCCTTGGTCTACCCCTCGAGCCATTACTAGTCGCCTTTGTGCTTATTAACCTTTTAGGGATTCGTTCGTTTCTAAGCTCAATAACTGCATACCCTTTAAAAAGATCACGATGTTATTACTTCTATTATATTAAAACGGTACATGTCCGGTAATACCGTCTTTTGAAGCCTCCTTAAATATTCAGCCTCATCCTTCCTCTTACAAAATATTCTACGCAATGCCTTATTCTCGAATCCCTTGAGGCGTTGTTATTCCTTCGAAGTAATCAGCCACTTTTCGAACTCTTAATGAAAAGTAGGAACTGTTATAGATTCTAACTATTATGATTCTGAGGAGAAGGCGCGAGGAAAGTAATTTTGCCAACGAACAACAAGAATTGTCTGCCTTTATTTTCACTTTACTTTCGTATTTTCTAGTTATTGTATACCCAGAATACTTAAATTTATCTAGTATTTCTTCTTTCAAACATATTCCGTGTTATTTCTAAATCACCGAAGCATCGTCGTTTTTCCTCCTCATAATATAATTTCATTTTTACCAGCTGTCATAAAAGTTGTTTTTAGATTTCTCCTTTGTATTTAGACTTCCCGCTTCTTCACCTAATTATATCAAATCATCAGCATACCCAAAGACGGATATTTTACCACATAGAGTTAAACCTAACGTACGCATATACTGTTTCATTACATATTCTAGTGATAAATAAAATAAGATATTTTTCCTGGAAGAAGCGACCAGTATTATTTAGGGAATTGCCTTGTTTGGGATTCATATTATTCTCCTACGCCATGGTAACGTAAATCACTTCGGACATTCGTGTACGTGCAATCCAATATAAATGCTTTGAACCCAAACGAACTTCGAACTTCTTGGAATAATAATTACACATTCGAACTTTATTAAATGTTTTGGGACGTGCACATCTCTCCCAATTTTCATATTTACTAACTGTAGATAAAAATTAAGGAATAAAATAAGAGAGGTTAGCATTATAATTCAGTAACTCCCAAAATATATGTTTATTGTGACGTGGTTATTTGGAACTATCGAGAACACGACGGGCATGATGGTACAGCTGGCCCTGGTCGATAATTCGAGAACATCCCAGCTCCTAAGTTCGAGAAAGTTCCATAACCATGCATAAAGATATAAAAACAGATCATCGTTCAGTTCGGGTTCAGCCCAGATCAGAGTAAGTTAAGTGACCGGCAGAACAGTGTTTGTAAAAATTGAAAACGGACAACGGGACTGTAAATAGTGGTTCGTGTAATTATTTGATAGTAAGTATAGTTTTTGCTATTTGCTTACAAATTATTTTTTTATTGTTTGTTTATTATTATCCTTTGGGTTTTTTTTTTTTAATAAATCGCAGTTCAATAAAATCGCAATGTTGTTTTTGACCCAAAAGAACAAATTAAGAATATATGTATATATATGTATATATATATATATATATATATATATATATATATATATATATATATATATATATATATTTACTCAGAGGGTTCTGCAATGCGTAGAACCGTTGGAAACAGTACATCAAAATTCCAATTACTTTTTGTTTTGCTATGTAAGGAATTTAAATATCTTTGAAATGAGCATAAATCAGAAAACGTAACATAAGCATAAACGATCTGAAACCAAGATTATTATGGGCACTGATAAAAATCAAGTTTATTTAACAATTTAACACTTTTTAAAATTTATTATATATATATATATATATATATATATATATATATATATATATATATATATATATATATATATATATATATATATATATATACAAACACATGCACACACACCAATTGTAACGTTTCTAGTCGTTACCCCGTTTCAAAAATTGTATTAATGAAAATCAAAATTGTACAACGATGAAAATACAGAACTTTGTTTTAAGTCATGAAAGAAAAATTCATGGTTACACCTGTCTCGGATTAGTGCAGGAATCAACAGAAATAAATATTTGTTCATACTATTTGTTCATTCATGCTAAGCGTTATAGCAATTGATTATCGAATTAAATATAATTATAAAATAATCCATGAAGGGACTATGTAACAGAGGTTATACTTAAAAACATATTATAATGTATCTTTTATAAAGTTGCAAAATATTGTTATGTTTTTTCTTGTGACATAAACTAATATGACTAATATTGCGAAGTGACACATTAAAGAGGAACAGACTAAATACAAGCTATCAAAGGCAGTGGTGCTTTGACGTAGCTGAGTCCTGATTAAAGACAAGTTCTAAGTGACTGCCGCCAAATGTCACAATCACAGTTTCCTCACCACAAACGCCTAATCATTCATTATTGCTTTAAATATATTTTTATCCTAATATTGTTTAGCGCGTTCACTGCGGAGGCAATTTAGTAAACACACTCTTTTGACGAATTTGGATACACATTAATTTTGGTGAAATGTGGTAATGGGTGCTTTTATATTTTTAGAAAATTACATACTAGATGGTCAAGACGCTCACTTCCAACATTAAATCCACTGAACAATTGTCAATATAATTATTTATGGTAATTTGTTTTTAAAAATATATCTGCTTTAGACTTTTTCTAAAATCGTAATATCACTACTATATATTATTACGGTAGTATAGATCCCTTTTCCGGCTCTCAGAAGCGATGGATTTTGACGAATGAAGTATCAAAAGAAAGGGCATTTCATGGAGATGTGACGAATTCCAATTTTGTTTCTTGAATTATTACTAGTGCTTAAATAAAAGTAATGAAAAAACTGAGAGGTTTCAAAGATTTGACGACTGAAAGTCGGAGACGGGAAAAGTTGGGTTTTGAAGATTTTGACGCGGGCATCAAGATCAAATATGATCCTTTGGACCATATCGGTTCAGCATTTTAAAGTCTTAAAACCTACCGTTTTCGAAATATCGCACGATATAGGTCCGCACGGGCCCAATGCCATCTTGCGTACGTGTCGTTGTCATGGCAACTTTATATGAATTTGAGTCTGTATACAAATACTTTTAATGAGTTTAATATATTGTTTCCCATGTCCAACCCTAAAGTGCACTGTTAAATATAAATACTACACATAGAAAATGTTATAGCTGGATCTGATTGCCTAACGGCTAAATTGAAGAGATATTTTCCAATGGGGTAAGCTAATTACTTATTAAGTATGAACTGTAACTACAACATAGTCATTACAAACTATGTAGCATCACCAAATGTGTGTGTTAAATAAACTTTTTTGGTAACATTATATTGTTTCCCAAATATCGCTTACACCTCGAATGTATTTATTAGGGATTAGAATAAGCATTGATATCTGATGCGGGAGTTCTCGCCCGGGTATACTAGTCGTATATATAATATCATAATATTACTATGAGTTGTTTTATTTTTATGGATATTTTAAGTTCAAAATAGAATCAGTTCACCCGTTCAAGAGATTTTCATGGAACAGATAGACCAAAAACCAAAAATAGGTTATTGTTTTTTTTACTCAGACGGTTATGCAATGCGTAGAACCGTTCAAAACTGCACATCGAAAATTCGATCCAGTTACTTTTTTTTTTTGCTTCATAAGGAATTTAAATATCTTTGAAATGAGCATAAATCAGAAAACATTTAAACGATCCAAAATCCAAGATTATTATGTGCAATTGATAAAAATCAAGTTTATTTAATAATTTAAACACTTTTTAAAATTTATTTTACCCAAATTTAATTATATAATTCCTTTCATATAATATTATGATGTATAAATGTGTGTGGATGAGTTTTGCGCAGTGTTATTTTTTTTGTTATATGTCATTTTGCTGAAATAATTTTAGACAAATTATGGGTTGACCTTATCCGTGGTAATTAAATGGAGCAATATATATTGACCTGACCTTTGTCCGGCTTCTCACTTTATGATAAAGATTTAAAAAATGTAAAAAAAAAAAGAGCGATGAAGTTGGCTAAAGGCAATATAAAGCAAGAACAGTAGACTCACAGGGAGGGGGCCATATCTAATGCATAAATTTCCATTAAATCAAGCGGGAGTAACAAGTTCCAGAGGGAAACACAACAGTTTCATACCGAGTTTATTAATGTTTCCCTTATTGATATATTTATTATTTGTTGCTATCCAACAAGAAATCAAAAGTATTTAATTGTTTAGTCTTTGCCTAAGTAGGAGTTTGGTTATTGTGGTACATATTTTGTTCTTTTTTTAATTTCTTTCATGAGATGAGGTAAAAAATAATATTTTTCAAATAATTCGAAAGCATTCCCAACTTAGAAGTATACTGCACTTAAAATAACTGCAATAAAATTATATTGTGATTTTAGGATAAACAATTTTTTTTTCCAATTTGAAATTATTATCATTACCTCTAAAATTCAAAAATGATCTAGGGTTTAGTACGTGATAAAAAGGCACAGTTCTTTGACTAAAAGTTTAAGCAATGATGTAATCAAAACAAATGAAGGGCTAGGTAAACACTTAATGAAAGCTGGATGAGCCCCAAGAAGTCCTCCAGATCCTAGACAAGGCTGATATAACAGAAAATAAATTCTAAAAATGAATGTACCGAACATTTTGTGGCCTTAAGCCATTTTTTATTTATTTTTTTGTTCGTCATTCAAATTAAATTTTACAATCGTCATAGTTTCAAGTCCGGTAAACTTCATTAATTATTAAGAAACTAAGTTAAATACTATCGCTGTCTGATGACTTGGTACTAGCCCACTATGAGACCGTCAATAGGGAACTAATTGCAGCCGTGCTAAGATACTGGTGGTTCTGATTGAATGGCTCCTCTGATTGAGTTTGCTAGGGCTAGGGTAGTAAGAGCCATAGATGGAATGTAATGGAATGTACTGTTGTAACACGTAACACTTATAAATCAACAATCTAACATTAGTAAATAGAAATTCCCCAAACTCTTGACTTTATTCATACTTTCTTGGCAAACTCAGATTTTGAATAAAATAATGGATAGAAGCATTTCAAGCTTCTAATGTTTTTTTTTTTTTTTTTCCAGGATGTTGTAACAAAAATGTTAAAATATTATCATATATATTATAGCCTTACATATAATATTTTCTCACAAAAATTAAAAACCAGATATAATAAATATGAAAATCTTAGAATTTTATAATATAAAGTAATTGTATATTGTATAATAGAATAACAAGTAAATGTAGGTGAAATACAAGAAAACAAGAGCTTATATCTTTCATATTAATTATCGTGATCTTGCATGGGTCATTTTGTATCAAATACCACAGCTTGTTTTGAATTATTAAGAACGCGTTGTACTAATATCGAATTGCACTATATGTAGTTTAATTTTCCAAGTTACAGCGATTTTTCACGTCAAGACTCAAAAATAAAATAAAATAATTGTTTTTTTTTATCTAAAAAATTCTTGAGTCTTTTTCTGAAATTCTGGGAATGGTAAAGGTCTAAAAAAATGTAGAAAGTAAAATTGAGCTTGTGTTATCATTGTGCAAGCGTAATTTATTATGAGAGAGTAACTCATATTTGTTTTGTTGCTAATATTTTATTTGCGTAATTTGTATTTGTGAATACCTTTAGGCTTCAGATTTAATTAAAATATCTTAATTTTAACACCCTGCTGCTTCGTATGGAGGTTAATTGTGATTTTTCTCATTTAAGGTAAAACTCATGACCAGAAACACTCTTGACAAATTGTGATTGCTTATTTATGAATGGCTAACGATGTGGTATGGCAATATGAATAACATGAGTATGAATAACACGTAGTGGAAAACTATATTGAAGGAATGTCCAAACCGTAAAGGTTAAAGAAAATTATTATGGGAACACTCATGAAAATGAATTGAAATAATTACCATGCTAATCTGGTTTTCAAAGTTTTCTTTCTATGCTACTAAAATTGGCCTGGAAAACACAGGTGTGCTGTTAACTCTAAACAAAATGCCTACTCTTTACCAGCCCAACAAAGATTTCCATAAATCCCTTTCAAACCCAGATAACACTTCTGAAGTTACACTCATGACAGATTTTTAGGACAGTACTAAAACTTGAGAAACTGACATTGTTACATTTTTTTATGGTAAATGTTGAATTATTCTATTTTAATAGTTCTCCTAATAGCATATTATTACAATATTAATCCTTAAATATATATTTTTTTATACAAAGGCAATTAAAGAAGATACAGCTTGTTTAGGGACCGAAGAAAAAACATATCTTCAGCAAATTATATATTAAGCTGGAGTGTCAGGATTTAGTTTTCTAGTGAATTTTGTTATAATTACTTTTCGAATATCTATAGTATTTAAATACATCTCCAAAGTGACGTAAAAAAATATGAAAATAAAGTGAAACTTATGGGCTGCAATGTAGCATACAGTTTGAAAATAACACACATGATTTATTTTTTATCACAGTCAGTTATTGTTTTTATTTTACCGTTTATATACCTACTTCAATTTTATGCACTTTAAAGATTTTCAACATTAATGTTTTGTTCTTTGTAGCCCTGAAGAAGGTCTACAATGTGGGCCGAAACGTCGGCATTCATCCTGAGTTCGTCTTCACCACCATCCTGACAATTTTCTCCTCGCTTAATTTATAAAACCAACAATTCAATATATGATATAAATAGAAGTTATTTCTCCATTTTCATCATAATTTGTAGTAATCAATGTGAAAAAATATGAGAGGCTGTCTATTTAAATATGTTGTATTTTTTATAACAGATCCAGTGACAAATAAAAAATATAAATAGACAGTATATATATATATTTAGGGCAGACAGAGGAGAGTGTATTGGGAGGCGATAGGGTCACCTTTGCTCGGTGAGGCGGCCTGGCCGATATGGTACACTCCCGTGCACGCTCGAGTAAGCAAGTTGAATATACTGAAGGATGTCTTCGGGAAAGTTTTGCAACAATCGGCTGGAGTTACGCATTGTCCTAGGTGACCAGATAAACAAGACAATTGTTCTGCATGGACCCCTTGACCAATTGACAAAAGGAGAGTTCCGTTCGAAAGATATTTTTACCTAGAGTGTGCAAGTGCAACTAAAATTGTTGTAGATGCTACCAGTATTTTTTGATCTCTTTCAATGTGTGCCAACTAACTTTTCGAACGGTGTTCCAAGCTAAGGTTTCGGATCTTTATTGAGAACGGATACCGATTCGGAGATTCGTATTATTTGCAATACGTAACTTTTGAAAATTTCTGATATAACTGTGCTGAGAAAACTAGTATTTTAGTTAACATTATAATGAAACAAGCATTTGTGGAGTATGATATGGTAGAGTTTTTATATATTTATTTAAATATAAAACGAGAAAATGCTATTCCATAACTGTTGACGAGCTAAAAGTAATCGTTTTCCCTGAAATTTATTGGCCGAACGGTCACGAACAAATGCGTTGTTCCCGATTTTCTTTAAATTGTTCTCTTTTTGTTTTATAGGTACATATTTAAACAGGTGGTGAAGGGAAAATGAAATCAGATAATTACAATAATAAAATTATTTTTTTAATGAAAATATTTGATAAATCTATAATGGGATCTGAGATTAGTTCCGAATTATCGTTGATATCTATAGCTCGAATCATCTGGAATCCCGGTGATTTTTGACATTGAAAATCGCAATTGTGTTACTGATGTCGTCGATATTACAAGGTGAAAATGTGAACTGAGACCAACATCGCAGATTTGCGTTGAGATTGGAAAATACGGCAGTATAATAAAATAAAACCCCATAAATTGGTCCGCGAGGTCTACTGTTCACAGAACTACTAGTAACACATCGTAGATAATTAAATGGAGTATTAATAAGCTGGAGGTATTGGTTTATTAGGGTTGTTCGTAACTGAGTTATATTGGAACCTATGATGGCAGTAAATTCCATTCAGCTATGAAGCTCCTTACTCAGCGTCACATCAAAGTCTGTAGACAGCATTGACATCACCTTTAGCACGTTCTTGAAATGCTTTGAGAAATTCTCAGGATATCAGCGCTGATAGAACTGGAGATTGCTATTCACCGGCCCTTGACAAAGCATTCCTCGGTCTTAAGGTTTTAAAAACTTGAAAGAATTAAATATGATTTTCTCCATGTAATAATAATGTGCTTTACTTTTAGTTAGGATTTGTAAATTTTCAAAAATCGAAATAATAGATTTCACTTATTAATCATCGAGATAAATCCGGGATTAAAACTAAAATCTTTCAATCTCATAATAATAATAAGACTTGGCGGACCTACAGGTTCGATACCAATTCTGAACTCTTCCAAAACCTTAAGATACAATCATCCCATCTAAGCCTTGCCTCCTCAGAAATTTACCCATTGGTTCAGTATTAATTACCTTTTTAGAGATCCGCTTCTTATCCAACCCAACACAACATAATTTCACACCCTCATTTTAATTGCCGTGCTGAAAATAATCACCTATTGTATTTCTATGTAAAATGTCCGACATTTTTTATTCGTTTCATGTTCTTATTAGTATTTTTAAATAAGGAAAAGAGTTCATTTCGCATTTTATTTTCCTTATGTAATTTTGTTTTTAGATTTTAAAAAGTATAAAAAACTTTAATTATTAATAATATAAATTATTTGTTATAAATTAGAGTAAAAGAAACATAAAACTAGTTATTTATATTTTGAACTGACCGACCGTAATCGAGGTTCTGTTTCAACTCCACTGTTTGGTATTTCTTTTTTGTGCAGGAAACTTAAAATTAAGTTAGAATAAGAAATAAGAGCATATTTAAGGAATCATTAAAAAAGTTTAACTAAATCGCAGGGTTTTGGATATGATGTGGAACTTTAAAGTGTTGTAAATAATAATTGCTGATTTTGGCTTATCTAATTTTTTCTAGTCACCACAGATTTAAAATATGTAATTAATAAATAAACTTGATTTTCTCCTAGCATTTATTTTACTCTATACCTGTACGTCAGAGGTAAACTGTAATAAGTAACATTTATAAGAGAGCAAAAAGAAGTTTCAGGTCGCACCGCACAGCAGTCAAAACGTGAAAAAAACCTAAATCGCAACCTTCTCAAAATGCCGACTCAAGCACAACCCATCATTTGAGAATAGTTAAACCCATTTCCAGGATTACGGAAGGAAATGGCATTTTTACAGTTGTTTTTCTCGAGCAACTCGAAGCATCCACAACTCTGAAGTGTGAAATTTGATGTCAAAATTCTGAGCCACTTCATTTTTACTAATTTATCTATGATTATACAATGATATAATTGAAAGATCTGTTTGACATATATGACAATTGCGGGTGGTTGAAGACTTTTTGATATGTATTTTTTGTACTTTTGTACTTGTATTTTTTCAGTGTTCTAACATAATTTTCTGAACATATTAGGCTTCCATTTACGTGAGAAAATAATACTCAGCTACGCAAATCTGCGAAGTTTGTTGGTATTCTGATTTTAATTCTTAAAAGTATTGTTCTGACTGAACGGGTCGAAAAAGGGATCTTTGTGGAAAGTTTTTGAGAAGTTCTGAAAATTTGCTCATTTATGTTTATTAGGGTGATGATTACGAATTTAGACTTTTCCATCTCAAATGGTTTTTGAAAGTATAAAAAAAATGCTAAAAACGTTTATTTTTATTTTTTTCATTTTTTGCTCATAACTTGAAACTATTAATTTGAATAAGTTCTAATATTCATTACCCGCTAAATTAAACAAGAGTAAATTACTTACAATTCTGATTCTTAAGATTTTCTTGTTTGGCCGCTCTGATTTGAAGCGAAATTGAGTCGAAATTAGGAGAAGCAATTTAGTTCAGTCAAATTGGAACCAGAAAGGGGGTGGAAAAATTTGAAGAAGTAAAAAAAAAAAATCTAATTATTTATACTTTTTGGGATGCTGATTGTAAATATCAACTTTGCGACTCAGATTTTTCCCAAGAGGAAAAAATGCTATAAAGCTCAAAAAATAAATGTCTACACTCCATATACCAATTTTGTCATGAATCCATTAAACTCTATGTACTACTGTATATATAGTCAAAAATGCCTAATAATATCCACAAGATTCATCTGCATGGTAACACTATGATTTAAGCTACTGGGATGCTCACGGGAAAAAACAAACCCTCCCCCCCCAAAAAAAAAAAAAAATAATACCGAAAAAATAATACCATTAATATACCAATAATACCAAAAATAATAATACCGGCTAGAAAAAATAATACCGAGAGTATTGTAATAAGGCATTCCCAAAATTTTAGCAGGATCGATACCAATGAGGATATCATCAGCATCCTTCAAGTGACATCCGATGCTTTGGTTAATAAATTAAAGACAGACCAAAAAATCTCGTACATGTAATTAATATAGTTGCTAAAAAAAATTTTTAATTAAATTTTATTTATATTGCACAATACTAAATATTTAATTTATATCAAATATGAAAAGATATATTAATGATAAGTTAAAAGTTTTTAATAGATTATTTTTTAGTAAAATAATATTTTATTAATGATCATATATTTTTTTTTCAACGGTCACTTTTATCTATTCAATTATTATATTTTGAAATTATTAACTCTTATTGAATCGGGGTTTGCTGCATTCGATTCAGCGTTAAAAAATACATAAAAACAATCCTCTTTTAGCGTTATTCAGATAAAGACAAGATGAGAGGCAATTTTTTTCGAAAGAGGCCGCTTTTTGGCCACTGTACACCGTAATTCTTGTTGTGGGCATTTGTCAATATTTATATTTGAAGTGCAGCATATTTTATAACCCTTTTAGATTACTTACGATATTTATATACGAAAATGAAAATTCGATAATAAAATAAAAATTGGACTACTTTACCACTGGCGTACAGATATTTCATTGCATAATACATTTTGTGGGTTTTTTACTATAAGGAATTCCGGTCTCTGTCCTCTAAACCCCTCAGCACTTGAAAGTGTTTTTTTTAAGTGCTACTTTAAACAGCTTAAATACGGATTATCTTTCGGAGTATATTTGTTTAGAAAAATCTTTGTTTATTTGAAACTAGTAATGAAAGCATTTTTTTTTCTTTTTTTCCTGTTTAAAAGACTTGATAACTCTTAAATATAAATAGCAATCCATAACGTTGAAATGAGTTAAAATTATTCCAAACCGATTCAATACTGTCGGGCCTTTAGGAAATTTGAAATACTAGTTAAATTATTGAGTTTATTACAAACGTGCAGGTATTGACATCTAATAAAGGTTTATTGAATCTTCGAACATAAAAAAAAAAAAAAAAAAAACACAGTGGTAATTTCATGTAATCATAAAAAATAATAATTTGAACACATGAAATGCTCTGTCCATTTTTAGATCACCCGTTCCAAGAGTATTATTTTTACCCCCAAGATTTAGAGGTGAAAGTGCTCACTCTATTAAACAGGTGCTCCATTAGAAACTTTCTTGGTGACTGTAAAGCACTCACAATTAGCTCATTTGTTTACCCCACCTTAAATATAATTTAATTTTGTAGGTGAATAGCCTAGAATTGAGGCATACATGATAGTATTGCATATTTATTTTATGGCATAAATATTATTTATATGTGATATTTTTTGTCTCATAATTTATTAACGTAAAAACGTTTCAAAGTTTATTCGTAATAAATCAGCTTGATGAGCAAAATCGACTTTCAATAAAAGGGAGAAAAAATTATTTTATGCATTAAATCAGGAATCTCGTGGGAATGAATTACTTATTAAAATGCAGTTCTAAAAATATCAATCGATGCTTATCAGGTGGCTTATATGTATTGATATTGGACAATATTATCGTTATACAATTTAAACAGACCAGGTGCGAACAAAATAAATAAGGGACGAGCAGGTAGAAAGAAGGGTAACTGACAGGCGATGACAGATGTCACCACATAAGAGATAAGGGATAAGTTAATTTAAAAACCCTACCGAGAAGTTAACACTGTAACAATGCCAAAAGCTGGGACACCTAATTAATTTTAAGAACTGTTCCTCTTAGGCTGGAAAAGGTATGATTAAATTATACTAGTTGGATAATGGTTCGCAGATACCGGCTGTCAGGACAAGGGATGGAGACATCCGATGAAATCCCAGAATTTCCTCCCTCTATAAAACTAGTCGGCCAATGAACAACGTTTTCGACCCCCTCTTAGGCAGAACAACAGAAAAAGGGGGATTGAAGCAAGGAGGTGAAAAAGAAGGACTTCTGAGCTGATCGAGGCTGAGGCAAGACTTAAAGACTGATATGGGCTGATGCAAGACGGCAGCTCTGAACACTGACCATGCGCTCTGGCTCCATGACTGAAGATAGGCAGAGGAAAACGAGGGAGAGATGCTGAGGAACCATCAACACCAATTAGTACAGATAAGAGATTTATGTTAAAACAATTAATGGCTAAGTCTAGGTGGAATCATTCCATGGTTAACTTTTTATTGTAATATTTTAGTATTTTAATTTTGAGGAATAAAGATAAATGTTAGCAAGGAGGTTGTTCTTTAGTAACCAGGTCCATATTTAATTTGAATATATTTCATTATGATAGCAGTAACTTTGATTAACATTAGTATTAAACTTAAAGGTAGGAATATTATCTTGGCTAATTATTAAATAATGGTAACCACAAACCAGGCCCTTGGAAAGGTATCCAATTTAGAGGACAAGGTAAGAAATTGGAAAGTATTCATAAGCTTACTTAATTTTGGGATAATCATCCTCAATGATTGCCCAATGGCATCTCTATATATATATATAGACTAATGTATTAGCAGCTAAATAGATATCAAGCTCAACATAAACCTAGAAAACATAGCATGGCTGACTACCAACCTTATTATCCAAATACGACTATTATGGATTTTTAATCAAATACTTTGGGTGGATTTTTCTTTTTTCATAGATTTTAACCACTTCTTTTTATCATTTTACAAAGAAAAATGTTTTTTAAAATTTAGAGCAATACTATAAATTGTTATAGCAGATATTAGCTCACCTGTAAAAACTAATCTTTACAGAATAATTAATATAAAAACGTTGGCACGGGTTAACTACATTTTCTCTCAACAGTTCCATTGATCATTCATTTCAATGTATATTTTCAACATTTTAAAAAATATTTTAATTTTCAAAAACATCAACTTATTCTGCTTCTAATACTTAATATCATACCAAAGTTATTAGAAAATAATTTGAAACTTCAGAATCATATATTTTTTATAAAAACTTTTAATTAAAATTGCCAATATAATTTTAATTGAATTTAGCTTCATAATTCGGAACAAAAAAAAAAGTTTTTGTTCCGAGCAAAACATTCAAAACTATAAAATTAAAATAAAGGATATTTATTGTCTATAATTTATGAAATTATCGCTCAAGTTTCCGTCATACAATAGATTGGACTTCGACTGCTTATAACTCAGCCATGGAAGATTTTCTGGAAAACGTTTTACCCTATTTAAGACTCTAGTCCAGCCACTACATAGATACTTACTGGTCTGATATTAAGTCCATGACAGCTAAATTCGTATATTTTACTTTATGTTCAATAATTTAAATTCGTATTGTGGGTTTCTTCTTAATCATGCATAGATACTGGGGTCTCGGAGGATATCTCCTGAAAAAGTTAATGTTAAGACTGAGGCTGTCAAAAACTGCTTTTGCATGTTTGACCGTTAGTTTGGACCTGATGATAGAAAGGAGGGAGTCTTTAGGGGAAAAATCGAGGAAATTGAAATTTTCAGTATAAGTCGAATGAGTATAAAGTTAGTATTATAGTATATTTATTTATTATAATATATATTTAAGTATTATAGTATATTATAGTTAGTATTATTAGTATAAAGTTTGAGAAAGATTGTGACAGACATAAAGCTTCAGCGAAATAACAGTTTAGTTTATCAGGAACATTAGGATAATATAATAACAGAAAGTATACCAAACATTTTCCAATTGGATGGGTTTGGATAACGAGAAGGTTATAAAAAAAGTGTATCTTAGAACGGTGTAAGAAAGATTCTTTTCTCTATGTCAAATGGTATTGAAGAAAGAATGTATAAAATTAACATTAACATTTTTTTTCATATTTTGTGGTATTGAGTATCTCAATGAATAAATACAAACAAATAACTTTATATTTTAATCCAACTTAATCCATCTGTGTATTTATGAACGAGAGATTTAAAAAGAGTCTTTGTGTTGAAAACGTTCAGCAGCTTCCAGGAACTACTGGACCAATATAGTTTTACACCGCTAAAGTCAATTTGGTGGCTGATGTAAGTTAGCAGGTAACCTACCTCCAGAGTTTGTTCATTAATGCCGAAACTTTGACTGGAGCTAGCAAGAGTTCGACCACATAACCACCTCCCTAGCGAACATGGTGAGTGAGTCACCGGTTCTGACTGGCAGGCCAGGATTAGTAACATGTATAAATGGCAGATGTATTAATATTATATGTGATAGCCTACTTCAGTTAATGTCCAAGGGTAGAGAGGAATAGACAGGAAAAAAAAATATAAAAGAATTAAAAATAATTAAATAGAACTAAGGGAATGTTAACATAATATTCAGAATTTGATAAAATAAGTTAGATCTGTAACAATAAAAAACACCTTCCAGAGCTAAATTACCTAATTAGTTTGAGTGAATCACTCTGAATTGAACTGATTTATTCATTTATGTATATTTCATCCCCGTCCAAACTATCTACTTTATCTGATTTTCGTAGATAATAAAAAAACATTATCAACCCTGACAACTAAAGAAATGCTATAATTACTTTATTATGCAATTTAAATATTTCTGCGGAAACAAAAGCTTTGAATTCGTAGAATATCCTTATATTATGATAATTAGATTAGATTTTATCATAGACTTATAAACTAAAAGTTTATAATTAAGAATTGGAAAAAATTGGTGACTTTAATATATTAAAACAAAATTGAATTTTAAAGAAGGAATATATTTTTTTAAATTAAAAATAAAATTTCATAAGATGGCTGGATGGAAACAAGCAAGGCTTAATAATTACATAAACTCTTCATGTTGATCTTAAGTTTAAAATATATTTAAAACTTAATCTATTTTATCGAATAAAAATATTACTGATGAGGTAATTAAGGCTGTCCAGATAAGAGCAAAAGAAGTTTTCGAAAATAATTTCTCGTAAAATATCTTTTAAAAGACATTCCAATGACATCTAGTGATATAATAATTTTGGTGTACCAAGAGGAGTCCACAATCTAAGGAATTTATTCTTTGTACATATGGAGATTGGGATAGGGAAGGTTGAAATCAAGATAGCACTGAAAAATGACATGTACAGCCATTGAGTGGTTGCAATTTATTAATAGTAATTTCTTCGAAGAAAATATACTTTTGTACTGTATCGGTCATCGGAGTGAAATTTGGTGGGAATGCATTTTAAATCAATTTTATTATGCGTAGAACATGGTTTATATATATATATATATATATATATATATATATATATATATATATATATATATATATATATATATATATATATATATATATATAAGCGGGCATATATATATAAACTCGAAGCCTATATTACATATGAAATATGTAATATATGTATATATTTACATATTTCATAACCTATATAACACTGTTTTGGGGTTTCTCGAATATATATATATATATATATATATATATATATATATATATATATATATATATATATATATATATATATATATATATAAACCATGTTCTACGCATAATAAAATTGATTTAAAATGCATTCCCACCAAATTTCACTCCGATGACCGATACAGTACAAAAGTATATTTTCTATATATATTCTATATATATATACATATATACATATATATGTATGTATGTATATATATATATGTATACATATATATGTATGTATATGTATAATATACTCGAGAAACCCCGAAACAGTGTTCTATAGGTTATGAAATATGTATATATATATATATATATATATATATATATATATATATATATATATATATATATATATACACATATTACATATTTCATATGTAATATAGGCTTCGAGTTTATATATATGCCCGCTACATTCGGGCACTTCATGCTTAAATGTCACCCGGTTTTTAAGGCTTAGAACATTTCTACGACCTCTTTAAATTCAGTTAGATGGTTGACAATTTGTATATAAATTGAGAAGGTGCCAAAAAAGTGCCTTTTGAGAGTCTCAACTTTTTTCTTCCACTCCTACGATTTTTATTGGGCCAAAAATTTTTATCTGAATTTAGTCATTTTGATATTTTTAATTTTGTATTTTATTGCTATTAAAGATAAATTAAAATAGGACCTTATTGACGGTGCTCAGTTACTCACTTTCTTTTTTTTTTTTTTTTTACTGAAAAAGGAGATTGTCATCATAAGAGTGAGAAAATAAACCCGTGGAAGAGTTTCACCTAGTAAATCAGAAATTTGTTATGCCAACTTGACAGAGAAAACAGATAAAGGTTTAATTAAACCATAGATACTATATACCTACCTTAGAAAGCATTTACTATATTAATAAATGAAATATTCTCTGTGCTATTTGATTTATTACTATATCAAATTATTTATGTATTTTCTTTACATATTATATTTCATAGTTAGTTTTGGTACATTGTAGAGTATGAAATCTCGATAGATAGTCTTTGTCTATTTTCTAATTTATGTTTTGTAGGATTGTTGATAATTTGTAAACAGGCATATCGTCGCCCAAATAATGAAACCTCATGGCTCAAGTTTTATAGATATAGAGTTATCAGATTTTATAATTAGGATGACAATATATGTTATTATAATTATAATAATATAAAATTGATTTCTTCTTTGAAACAGGATATTATAGCAGTTGTATGTAATTACCAAATATAAAGTTTTATATAGGGTAATCATGAAATTTAATAAACTTTTCCTGGTCAAGGTTATTTTCGGACGGAGTTGAATATAAAATGCTAGAAGAGGGAATAGTAACTCAGCGGCGATATATCACCAGAACGTCCGCCCCGGAAATTATACTCAACCCTACGGCACGTAACCAGCCAGGGGTTGTTATGGCAGCATGGATATTAGAGGCTATGGAGGAGCCCCTGCTCAGGTGGAATGGTCTTCCAAGTATAAAAGTTATAGTATGGCAATTATGTTAAGTAGGCTTATATTTTCTTTAATATTAATACCTAGTAAAAGAACCACACTCCAATAAAATTATTTAATTCCAAATACTTAAATTAAACTTTAAAGTTCAAATAATAATAACCAGCCAGACTTACGAAGCCAGAGGCTCTCGATGTCGACGTCACTAACAATCACTGCTTAGTTATAAGATCAGACCAAGCAAGTTTCATCCCATTCAGCCTTGGACTTATATCGATCGGTTCAGCGTTGTTTATCTTATTAGTCCTGGAATTGGCGAGTGAGCTACAAGTATGGACCAGTCGTCATCAACGCAGTGTATGTCATCGTGTATGTGGACGATGTAGAACAGATATTTGTCTCCTAATATCTCATCTAGGAGTTTATATTGCCAGTTTTCGCCTTATTTCCGTCAGTCACTTACAACTTGTTTTTTTTCTACAAGAACTCTCTTATTGGGATGCAATTGTACAACAAAAACCAAACTACGTTTATTTTTTTTATTCTTTCATTGAATATTTGATTTCTCTATCTCTTCAAGTTTGCACACTAATTATTTTTATGAATATTTTATAAATACTTCTTTTTTTTTTCAAATTTATATCCACCTGTATGACTGATTTCACGATTGAGAATGATTTCATGGTATGCAATTTAACTATTTCTGCTGGGCTGCTCTTCGAGTTTAGTTCTTTTTCTGTATTAATGAATTAAATTGTCCATGGTGGTGAATCCGCTATCGTCTGGAATACAATATCCGTTGGTACCACAATTTTAAAGCGATAAAGGTAGAGAACATCCAATCTTGCTGGGTCTTCCAGGATTGGCTCAATAATATAATTAATTAGGCATATAAGAAATGCTGGAAGCGTAGCGAAGTACGAGGAGTTTTCTTCTGTGATTTAAGGGTAATTCCTCGGCTTCGCTTATCAATGCAGAAGCTTGTTTTAAATATTCCTATATACAGTCTTAATGTAGTGTTCTGAATCGAATCCAGTTATTTTAAGAGAAGTTTGCAAGCTAAGGAATATACAATGCGATGATAATATAGTTTTGACCTTTGAGAATCCCATCTAGTTAGCATTATTTTTCTGTATCGTCCCCAGCTTTGGTGGGAAAGAATTTTTAAAAGATTCAATCTATTATTACATTCTTGTTTATCTATATGACTTTTCCATTTCAATTTACGATCTAATAAAAGGACTAGAATTTGGATTTCTTTGTAGAATTCAATTACAAAATCGTTTATTGAAATATTTCTTACATTTTGTAATTTTTTTTTTCAGGAAAAGATGATGATGGCCTGTGATTTTTTGGCGGAAAATGTGAAACCAGCCTTTCTTTCCCATTCTTCTATTTGGAAAATGGTAGAATGCCTTATATCAGCAGTTTGAGGGTTAGGTCTTTCCATTTTCAGAGTAGTAAGTCGTCGGCGAAAAGAAAATCCTTTAATTGGGAGTGTAATGCGCTCTAAGATGCCATTTATAACAATGTGAAACAAAGATACACTAATGACGGAGCCTTGGAGTCTCACTATTTTCCAGTTCAACTTCATCAGAATAAACTTAATTTACATCCTACTCGCATCACTCTGTCGTAGAGGGATTTTTTATTGAAATTAAGCATATTTCCCTTTACATCATTATGGACAAGACTCTTAATGATTCGTGGTCGATAAACCACATCATTTGCCTTGTGTATATAAAGATTGATTGATTTTAGGCTCATTTTTTCTGAGAATATTGAGAGTTTTTCATTTGTAATATTGGCTATGTGATCAGGTTTTGAATAGCTAGGTCAGAAATCTGCTTGGTATCTATAAAAACATTTCTTACGCTCGAGATACCAGATCAACCTTTATTGATGATTATTTCGTCAGTTTACACACAGTATACGTCAAGGATATTGGTCAATAGCTTCGGGGGTCTTGTTTATTTTTATTTGGAATTACAGTAGACTTTCTCCACCGCGTTAGAAAAATATTTTGAGTCCAAATTAAGTTGTAAATAGAGAGAAGATATTTTTTGCCCGAAGGGGAGCAATTTCTTAAGAAATGAGTTATTAATTTCTTTAAAAGAAATTATTTATTTGTTTTAGTTCAAACTATTTTTATTGTGATAAATATCATTTATATCGTTTTTGTTAATGCTAACCACTAATATTACATGTTGTACTGATGCAAATGTCTAGCAAAAATTGTTGAAAGAACTTGAAGAATAAAAGGAATTAATAGATAAATCGAATATCAATTATCAAATGAATTAATGTAAATTGTAAATTGTAAATTGATAAAAATATTTTAAATGAATTCTTTTGAACCTGATGAACGAATAATTTGTAATAATTAGGAGAAAAGAGAGTAAGTAATAATTGTTATTTTGTGGGAGACATATGTACCATACGCGCTAGGTAATGTACGTGATTGTAGCCTAAATGTTTTACAAGAAATCACGAATCTATTCCAAGGTCGAGGATTTATTTTTTTGCTGATAACAGCATTGTTTAACGCCCATATCAATTTCCATTATCCTATCTCTTCAATTATATTTCCTAGTTCAAATTTACGCTTTGTTCAGCCGTGAGAATTCACGGTGAAATGAATAATTCCTAGAGAGATTTTTCTTTCCTGGGTTTTTAGTTGTTTTACATCCATTATGAACAGTTAAATGTATGATAGTCTCGTTAATTATTACTGCCACTGTTATTATAAATGATGAGGGAATCCAACAAGCCACTTGTTGACAAAAATATAAAATTTGTATATATATTATATTTTTGTTGTATATATGTAAAATAAAATTTCTGGAGGGCAAAGAAAAAAAAAAAAAAAATGCCACTTGGTATTTTTTGCCAAGCTGAGGCAACAGCCTACAGTTTTCTGCCCTGCCCGTCAGATCAGAGAGGGAGTGCCAATATTAATTTCACGAGACTTCCATAATATAAATATTAAATGACTATCATTGCATCTCCCAGCTGGATAATACTATCATAGAAAAATAAATATTTCGACTTTACCTATGCTCTCCCCTCCTCCTCCACCCCCTTCTCCTTTCACATTTTCAATAAAGTGTTCTGATGCTAAATTAAATTATATAAAACTGTGAAAAGCGAATCGTTCAATTTTAATTCTGATGAAACTCTTCCATAGCTTGTTTTAAACGCCACTTATTATTCATCTACTTGATCTTCAATCTACCGCTCTTTTATTTTTTAATTCTGATCCAAATTGGTGGTCCATTTAGTGGAACGGCATCATAAAAATCATAAAAAATTATTTTGAGCACACGCATTCTCAAAAACAATGTTGTGCAATCGAGCAATCAATTAAAAAAAAATGAAACGTTGTTGAACGAAAGCTTATCAAATCTGCTGTTTTGTCATTTCGAACTGCAATAAAGAACATATTCAAGATTTTTTTCTTTTTTGACTTTTCTTTTTTTTTTAATTACCATTTTTGCCTATTTTTTGTTCAACTTCTAGCTAATTTCTTGTATTTGATCCTTCTTCTGTATCTTGGATACATTTTAAGGTAGTATTAAGATGTTTAAATATTCTTGATATTATATAAAAAGGTCACAATGCCGGGGCTCACTTGTTATTGCGAAATTTCCATTTAATTATGCCTTAATTCTAATTTAAATATATAACATTTTATCCATTAGATGCTACAGCATCAAATAGCGGATTGAGGCTAACATGATTTAAAGAATCGAAAAACTTGACATGATGGCATCGCGTTATGAATCGCTTCACCGTCGGTATTTCTAGAGTGCTATGAATGGTAGTAGCTTTTTCTTTCCAAAGGGAAGTATGCTTGCATGTTTTTCGAATTACCCCGTTCTGAAATTTTTGCAGCACTTTCGCTGAATGCGGAGTAATGTTAGCGAACATTGCAGCACCATATTTGTACATTTACTGGCCGAACGGTATTATACCGACAATTTCACCGTGAGGTCTACGTTCACATAACTAATAATTACTCGATTGCACAACAAAGTTTTCTGGAAATAAGTGTATTCAAATAGATTTTTGATGATACGAGACTATTAAAAGTACTAAAACAATAAAAATACTTTTATAATAGAATAATGTTCTATTTATTATATATATATATATATATATATATATATATATATATATATATATATATATATATATATATCACATTTATAGCACGAGCATGTTATGAAAGCAATATTAGGTTTGGTCTAGTGGCAGTTAGCCCGGTGTTAGTTATCTTATATTTATCTAAAAATAAAAACTTATAAACTAAAAATACTTATACTTACGTGTTTTCCCTGACTTTGAGGAACATTTGTGAGGAAATTTGAAGAAAATCGAACTACGCATTTGGTCATAATCGCGTAACCGTTCTCGAAATTTTCACGTAGAGGAAATAATTACCCACTATGATTATATAACTTAAGGACGAATTCCTCATCAGAGGGAAATTAAAAATGTTTTTACTGCAGGTTAAAAACAAAATTTAAAATTGTTTTAGAATTCAAAATTAAAGGAAATCGGCAAAAATCGGCACAAAGTGACGTTTTTTACGACTTTTAGGAAATTTGGAAAAATTACCTTGAGAATTGTTCCACGAACAACGGTTACCGAGATATTTTGAATATATCAAACAAAAAGTCTTAATTTCGAGGTTTTTAGGCCACAAGAAATTCTCCCGGAACTTTTGTTGTAAAACTTGATTTTCTCAACATACACTTGTTAGAAAAAAAAAAAAAAATCTGTTACGCTATATTGTGCAAGATAACCTTCTTTTTAATGAGCGCTTTCCCTGGAATATAGTCAATAACTATAAAATTATTATGTTAAATGCACAATTCTTAACGAATTTCTTGATAAAAGCTGTTCCAGGAATCATTATCAGATTTAATATCATTTGCCATCCCTATTCTCTCTCCATTATTATCGCAATTAGTAATTCTAATTCCATGAAAAGGAAAATGGTTGTTAAAACGTTGATTAAAGGTATACCACGAGGAAAACAGCGTTTGTGAAGTTGAAATGTTTGAACTCGGCGCAAACACTAGCTTCAATCATTGATTAACAACAGGAAGCTGAGGAACTCCTTCACATTGATCTCTGCAGCTCAAGCTCTTGTCTCTTTGACGTTTAAATTACTTGTTTTATATTTATTTAAAATATAAATCGCTTTGATTAGGTGCCTAGCATTCAAATTGTTAAAATGAGAAATATATGATAAATATTTTCGAAAAAAAGAAGGTAATTTCCAATCAACACATGATTGTATCCATTAAACTTGAAAATTATTTTCACATTAACGATTTGGGTCTCAAAATATGTAAACGAGTTTATAAAAACAATCTTAAAAAGCACATTATACAACTATATATTTTTATTTGTTTGTATAGCACGATAGTCTATACATTTAATTATAGAATCTGTTGATAATAATGTTCATTTTAGTCGTATTTTTCTCGAAAAAAATAGACTATTGCAGTGAGTCGAAGGTCGGCATTGAGCGGCGGGACTGCGTTTTTTATCCGTTTCATAACCCCAAGAGCAGGATTATGGAAGATTTGGAGATGTCTGATATATATATATATATATATATATATATATATATATATATATATATATATGTATATATATATATATATATTTTTTTTTATTATTTTTTTTTTTTCCCGCTACATTTGAGCACCTCCAGCGGCCCCCTTTGGGTCAAATGAGCTGAAATTCGGTATGTAGGGCTTTCTTCAAGGCATTAAAGAATTGGTAAATTCCAGTCAAAATGTCGGCATGTATACCTGAAATTTCGGCGTTTTTTAAGTTTTGCCCATCGCTACAGCTCCACTGTATTAGTTTATAGGGCTGAAAATTTTAATGTGAATTGAGTTGGTGTTGGAGAAGGACTTTCTTTATCGAAGGTCAGCTTTGAGGCAGAACCATATAATAAAAGTACGTGTAAATTTCGGCATGTTAGGGAACTGTCTTTTGCGGGTCTCAATTTTTTTCTTTTTCCCCTCGTTTTTATATTTTTTTTTAACGTGAAAATACGACTTTAGTGACGGAGCTCTACTGCTCACGGATTTTTTTTATTATGTAATTGATCACTTTTTATCAAAAACCTTCACATTTAAATTAGTCTCGAACATATTCCACACTTTCCTTTAAATGAATTAAGTATAATTAGTCCTGTTATGTTTTTATTATTTTTCTTGAAACTAATCGTGAATATATTTTATTTCGTATTTCATTAGTTATGAGGTGTGTTGATTTCTACGTGTGGCTGAGCCGAATTTACGCTTTAGTAGTAACAACTGATGTGAAATGATCAATAATTATTAGTTAGTTATTTATAATTTCGCAATTATGTGAACAACGAAGCATAAATTTCCCTCACGAACAGGTAGAAAGTAACAAGCATTATCTTCGCAAAAATTGCAATTGATCACTTTTACCACCACACCGACGATATATAGGTAAGGGAAAGTAAATAACACTCAGATTTTGTTTATACCCAAGGACCTAAAAATACTATGTATATTTAAAGTATTTTGTATCCAAATCAGAAATAATGAGAATGTTTTATCTATTTGAGGGATACTCAGTAACCTATTTTTTTTCATTACTTTATGGTATTTTCTTTTTATAATATTTTAATTTTTTTTGTTAGAGCAGAGAATCACTGAAAATCGCCTAATCAATTTAAGTAATGATCATAAATTATATAACATCTACGTCAGAAACATTTCCAAAAAGAATATATTTTTTGTATTTTAGCAATGCCTCCTCCTTCAATATTTAATCAATGTACCAAAACATTACCGGCAGAGGAGGAGAATTGAAGTCAGAAATGTGTCACACTTACCCTCATCGACCAGGCATGAAGGCATAAATATGATATGACTCTATTGATCTTTCTACTTCTGTCTCCTTTAGCCCGTTATAGCCCGAACCAGTCAGTATATCGGGTATCACCCAATACGGTATGGAGCCTTTCTCCATAACGGCCCCCGATTATTCACGATACTGGAGGTTCAGTGTCAAAAACAATCTGCGCCAGAAATAAGCTTTGTTCAACAACGCCATGATGCAAACTACAGTAATGTATTATAAAATATAATCATTTACGGCAGTTGGATATCACTTTTGTAATCTTTTATAAATTTTGAAAAAACTTCACTGAGGTAAATCATGTGTCATGTTCATAGTTAAGGAAGTTGATTGATGCAAAAGTGGATATGATCAACACAGTTTGCCGGATGGCATATTTGGTTACACATTATATCCACAAATTCTTGTTCTATTGAATGTAAAATTGTCAAATATACTGTATTTTCTTTTCAAATATATTTTTATTGTTTTTTACAAACAGGAAAAAATACCAGTTATGGTCATAGTAAAAACTAGTTGTGGTCATGTGATCAAAAATGTTTAAATAATTCCTTTTATGATATTTTAAAGTTTACTATATATACATAGAAACCATTTGAGGTTACTGGCGTTCATTATTGTTTTTGTTTTCCAAAAATGGTATACAAATGTTTCTTCTATATTTCAAAAACACATTGACCCTCTATCATTCCTTCTAAATTCCCAGTCTTGGGGGAAAGTATGTGTCCTGTAATAATTTTTTATGTGCCAAGAACCATCGGTGGAACCATCAATCCTGAGGTCGGAAAATTGAACATAGGAGATGCTTCGGCTTGTCTTCCAAGCGCCTTACTGATGCTTCCAAAATTATAATAAACCCACGTTCACCACCGTTAAGGAAGGGTAGAAAAACATCAAAAACGTTTTCTTCCATTAAAATACTTTGAACTGAACTTAAGCAACCACGAATATCTTTTCAGGCACATAAGAGCTTGCTACTGATACGGCTTCAGTACTACTACTTGAGAAATACACCACCCCTAACTAGGCATACCATTTTTAAATTTTCATTTCACACTAACTACAGATAATTCCGAAACACTCATGAATAAATAATTTTTTTCTTTAAAAAATCCTCCTCCCTCCTCTTCAGGAGACAAAACGGACTTTGTCTGTAGCTTTTCTGTGTCCTTTATTTTTCGATCTGAAGTCATTCTTGGTTCGAGCCGAATAATAAAATAAAGTAAAAAGATTGGCTCTAGATATGCCAAAGATTGAAAAATTATCCATTTTAAAAACCTTAACTTCAGAGCACTAGATTTTAGTTAAAATTTCTCCTTTTAACTTTTTGGCGTTATCTTAAGTGTATGTATGTCATTTCTTTTTAGCATATTTTCTAATATTTACAGAAAAAATAACGTCCTACAAAAGTATGGTGAAGAAATAAAAAAAAACGTAGTCAAAACCAATGACCAATGTATAATGATCATTCACCATTCACTGACCATAGTTAGTGAACATTTTCACCCATGATCAAAACAAGTAAACGATATAGTATTTTAGTTTTACGATAATATGAACAAACATGAAACATCTATTACTTTTAAGCTGTAAGAACACTTGTAACACCGAAAAACTTGAAATGGTCAGGAGTGACCATAACTAAAATCTTGAATATTTTTAAACCGATTGTGATCAGTTGAAAATTTATGTTATTTTAAAATGGCTACATGCAAAAAAAAAATTAAGTCTGTCTAAAAGCAGAAATTCTAATTAAACAATACATACCTTAAAAATCGAAAATCAATAAAGAAATACCGAAATAATTCCCTAACAATCCCCACTGGTGAAATTACACGCAAAGAATTATTATATTGGGAAAAATATTTATAGGCCAACGGGAAAGAGATGGTGGAGAGGAATTCGCTTTTAAGTAAATCATAAACAATTCCCTGAAATATTTATCAAGTGGCCTTTACCAAAAAATGGAGCAGTGGCTGATTGTTGGGAAACTTGTGGAAACCTGCCCATAATTGGTGAGATGACCATGTCTAGTGATTTATCCTATTAGAGAAAAAAAAAATAAATCACTCTCCACTTCGTTCCTTCATTAAGGAGAAATTCACTACTTGAATTTCGAGCAAAACTGTAAATAATTATTATTCAAGTCAGGAGTAAAGCATTCATGTTTTTTTCACAATCCTTAACCGCTATTGATTCCTCAACAATCAGCTTTTTATTTGTCTCACTATTTAATGATTGACGTACCGACACCTCGGCATGACAAGGTTCCAAATAACACCATATTTTTCGAGTAGATTGGTGTCAAAGTTTCATTAATCGGTTATCTCGCCACCTTCAGTAGTGATTATTTGATATGGTACTAGCTTTGTCAAAATGGACTGTAAAAAACATTATAATACAATGACAACATAACTGATTAACCTTTTCCCCTACCTCATTTATTGTAAAACTGCTGCTGCAAACAACCTTTAAAAACTACAAAAAATTGGTATGTGATCATGGGCTCTAGTAACTCGGCTATTTCTCCACATATTGCAGCATGAGTACGTTCTACTATTAGAAGAAGACAGATTGAACCTTGTAACACTAAAAACTCAGTTTGTTCGATTTTGTCAGTTGAAACCTTGTCATCCCAAAGGTTCGACAAGTTGCGGCAAGTATTCTGTCTTTTCTTATTTATCTTCAATTTTACTATTGTAATGATTTATTTTGTTTCCTCGTAACAGTACGGACCACTAATAGATTTTCTTAATAACTCGAAATTTCCGATCTTGATACCTGTTTAATCAAATAAAATCAGCCAGAAATTTTTTTGGCGTGGAATAAAAAAAATCTCCTGAGAAAGAGTATTACCAAAATATTGCATAATTACAACTAATTTGTTATAAGGAAAAAAAACCACTTGATGCTATGATAAAGGACTTTTCAATTTTTTTTTTTTTTCACAAAAGAGTACTTCTTCAAAATCTAATCTAATCTTGATGAATTCATTAGCAATGCAAAAACAAAATGATATCCTCAGCCTTCTCAGCACTACATTCGAAAATATTCTTTTCATATTCTGACAGATACCAGAGTTATCTTAACTTAATCATAAGCCCCTGGTAACCATGGGCGTATCCATGGGGAGGGGCAACGTGGGACAGCTTCTCCCCTTCCAAAGTGGAAAAAAATAATTCGCAGATAATTTTTGCTAACCATTATTTAAGATTTAATAAATAAATAAATTGTGCGCTTTAAAATGTTGCTGTAAATTACTGCATGAGTCCATTGATCTCTTCTCCCTCTATATGAAAGAAATCAAACTTAGAAAATTGCCCTCCTTCTGTATTGAGCTGCATATAACCTCAATGTTTCGAATAGTTTCGACATTCCTTGATTTACTGTCATATTCCTTAAAAGCTTTCAGAAACAAACAAAAATATCATTTTAGCATAAAGCAACATTATTAGGGTCCATTATGAATTTAATGCTATCTATAAACGATGGATCAATAGAAATAATTTTTATTAATCACAGAAATAATTATCAGGCAGGAAATCAATAATACAAAACAAAAATGTTTCCTAGAAATATTTAATGAGAAAAGTAAATGTTTTGATTAAATTAGTATACTGTTTTTAATCAGTTGCGACATAAACCACAGCGCTATAGGGGTATTCATTTAAATGATTCGGGTTAAACAGAGAAAATTATAAATGAACAAAGTTTATGACAAACGGTCATGGACCTTATGTCAACATGTTCTTTTAAAAATCTATTTTCAGTTTCATTTTATTTTAAACGCAGAAGCGACAGAAAGTAGAAAGTTTGCACAGAAGTAATTATAAAGCTTATTTCAAGCAGAACGGATGTTGGAGGTCCAACTTCAGAGAAGGGGCGAAGTGATTGGTATTTGTCTGACTTGTTTTTATGAGTGGAGCAAAATTTTATTACTTTGAAAAGGGCAGCCTAGCGGGTGAGTCTCTAAAAGAAGAGTTACGGGAGAGCACTTTATATGTAATATTATTTGTAGTATTTATATACAATTGAAATATTTATTTTTCAACAAAGGATAGTTAAAAAAAAATATGGCGAGACCAAATCTAGCTTTTGACTACCAAATCTCTTCCAATAGACTCTGTTTTTGACTCTATAAAGTTTCTTGTTTTCTATCTATGGCAATTTACTATTTTAGCCAATTTATTCAGGTTTATTTACTGCTTTAAAAAGTGCTCTGTTTTTTTACTTTATTTCTGCACTATTTATTACTCTCTAGCAAACGATGTTCTATCCTTCACCTGCGCCTTCTCAATCTCCAAGACTTATTCTAAACGTTTCTTTTTTTTTTCTCTTGTATAGTAAACCTATGCAAGGCTAGTAACCCTAAGTATGGCTGACTGACAGGCTTCCATCTGACAAACGGACTTTTAATAGACAACAATTTCTGAGCAGAGCAACAGAAATCTATCGACTGACGATGGATGCATATGCAAGCATATCAAGAAGCTTGTAAAACTTCGTGTTTTGTCATCAACTCTCCGTAAGGGTGATGGTACAGGGCCGTGTCAGATATTGACAAATCTGAGCTCATGGCGAATCATCTTTTTTTTCTATTTTCACACCGCATCACCACATCTAAACTAATACTGAAGACGAAAGATGAACCCAACACTTTAGACATTCCTCTAAAACTTGCATTACCTCCACCTTTCTTTACTCCGACACAAGTTGCAGGGCACATTAGAGATTTACCTAAAAAGGTAGGTTTTGATCTGATAAATAGAGTGAGAGGAAAAAAACTTTTTTTTTTGTTTTTTGTACGTCGTAATACTGCGAAAAAGAAGCAAATTAGGGAGATAAAAACATGCCAACAAATCGCTCTTTTCTTTGTTAAAGTTCTGCATTGGTTCTATGTTCCGCACAACATATTAAAAATCCCTGCCGGTGAATAAATGTACCAAAATCCAGAACTGTGTGATTTTTTTTTCTATTCGGCGATTCTACCGATATGAAAATATATAACTTCTTTATGTGTCACTTCTATATATTTAAAATACTATTTATGTACACAAATAGATATATATTGGCTTATATAAAGAGTTAGAACAGTGGAATAACAAAAAAGGTAAAGTTATGTTTTTCAACATGATTTCTAAATTTACTCATGAAGTTAAAATTGCTTTAACTATTGAACGGATAAAGATAAAATTATAAACTATCGCATATTCTTAAAAGAAATATAATGCTCTAAAACTACATTCCTCCTGACTTTATCGTAGGACGAGGGTCTGAATATTCAGCTTGTCAAATAAGGCAAAAAAAAAGTATGGCAAACATTTTTGGGCGAAATTTGAGCACGGATTTAAAAATGAATTTTGTCAATCTTCTGGCACATTTTGTCAGCGCTAATTTTTTATACAGTGGTCTAATCGCTAGGACGTATATTTTCCGAGATATAAACAACAAAGAGATCTTCAAACTGCACCCCCACCCCTCACCAGCGAGGAAATTGTGTATGTTGCATAGAACACTCCAATGAATAACTGTAGCAAAATCCAGAAATATATGATTTTTTTAAATATTTTTCTTTTGTTATCTGGACTAAATGTCCCGGAGACTGAGAGCTCTTGTTGGTTGGTTTTTTTAAAAAAAATTAAGGCGTAAAACCTGTTGGTCATCGACGCCTTTGTTTACGCTTATGTAATTATATTAATAATATTGAAGGACATTAGATGGAATGGTTAAATATAAGTGATAAGAAAAGATTATAAGGATATGAGAACAAAAATAATAAATTAGAAGTTAATAAATTAGAAAAAATAAATAAATAAAAATTAGAAAAATAAGAGGGGGAATAAATAAATATGAAAGAGGAAAAGAGAAATAAATAAATTGAAAGATAAATAAATAAGATAGTGAAAGAAAAGAAAAAAGGGCAAAAGTACTATTATATATTTTTTTAAAATCCTTTTTTGGAGAGAAACGAGATTACCTTATTCACATATTTTTCCTCATTTCTCAAAGATATTGACATATTGGTAGGTATCCCTATTTCATTTAATGTTCTCATGTACAAAGCACAACCTTCAAAGATATGGGCTATTGTCAATCTCTCATTACATTTCTGGCATCTGGGCGGATTTTCTTTTGTTATTAGGTGAACGTGGTAAGCCTTGTATGCCCTATTCTGAGTCGTGTAAGGACCACTTCTTCTCTGCGGCTGTTGCGACTGGAGCTGCTCCATGGTCTCACTTCATTCTTTATGGCCTTCAGTTTGCTAGCTGGGCTGTTGTCCCACAATGCCTGCCACTCTTGGAGTATGGTCTCTATTAGCGGCCTCGCTAGTTCTGATGCTGTCAAGAGAGCTTTACCACGTCCTGGATGTGTAAGAGCTTCTTTTGCGACTCTATCGGCCATCTCGTTACTTTTAATGCTAACCTGACAAAATACAATGTAATCCTGGGTGATCCGAAAACATGTTATTCATTGCTTTTAGGGCAATAAGAGAGTCTGATACCACCACTAAATTTGCAACTGGGGATTTCAACACATGTTGGAGAGCCATTGCGATAGCATTAATCTCAGCGGAATATATACCACAGACTTGATGCAGCTTTTTTTTTTTTTTTTTTTTTTTTTTTTTTTTTTTTTTTTTTTTTTTTTTTTTTTTTTTTTTTTTTTTTATTCCCCCTTCCTAACCATTTCTGGCATACGGGGTTCAGGAGCAGTGGGGTAGTGCGCTGGGATAGCGCATGCCACTGCTCCCATAAATCAACACTTTATTATAAAAGTTCTTATTTTACAATTGTGACAACTTTTAATTGTGGAGACAATTTTTTTTTTTTTTTTCCTTTTTTTTCCCGCTACTGTGATGCAGCCCGGTGCGTGCTTGCGCACCTTAGGGCTGCGCCTTATCCTCTGCCGCGCGGCGTGGCAAGCCCTTCCGGCGCTCTGCATCCGTCCGGTTCCAGTCCGGATCCGCCCGGTGCCGTCCAGCCCTCCTGGTCAGCCGCATCCATCCGGATACTGGTCCAGCCCTCCTGGTCCACTGCATCCGTCCGGATCCCATCTCCTCCAGTCTGCATCCGTTCGATATCATACCTCTTGAGGCTCACCGCCGTCGGGTGGTCTGACCCTTCCCAGGGTGAAGTGCTCAGGGCCGACCACCTCCTTCCACCCGTATATGAAGTCCTTGAAGGAGGGGTATGCCTCCTCCTCCATCAGACGGGGGAAGTCCGACTCGGCGAGGGCGAACATCCCGGTACTTCTCGACAACCTGGCTCGGTGTCCTTCTACTGCGGTGCAGTACACGATCACGTGCTCTGCAGTTTCAGGGACTCCACAGGTGGGGCACCGAGGGTCTATGTCCTTTCCGTGTTCCTGTAGTTTCCCTCGGAAACCTCCATGCCCTGTCAGCATCTGCGAGACCCAGTAATCAGGGAGGATCCATCTCGCCTTCAGCCTTTCTTGGACGGTGGGGAAGAACTTCCTTAGGGTAGCTCCCTTCTGACTCCCTATCCACCGTCCATTCCACTCTTCGATAATGTCCTCCCTCAATATCCTCTTCCATTCATTAGGGGTCTCGCGAACTCTGTCCCGGAGTCCCCCCGGTAGCGCATCAAGCCCCTGCCTCTTCACATCGTACTTTATCCTGTCCTCCTTGAGGACGAGGTCCAGGGGCATCGCTCCAGCTAGCACCTGCACCGCCTCATGCGACACCGTTCTATAGGCCTTAGTGACCCTAAGCAGAGCCAGTCTCTGAATTGTGGCTAATCTCCTTCTCTGCAGCTGCGTGAGGTGTTGGCTCCACGCTGGGGATGCGTATCTCAGGATACCCATGACCACGCCTTTGTAAATGGTCATCGTGGCGGGATACCTGATGCCCCAGAACGCACCCCCAATCCTGTATAAGCCATTGATAGACCGGGTCACCCTATCCTTCAGGTAGTCTAGGTGAGGGGTGACGTCGAATCTTCTCCTCATAGACTTGATGCAGCTTACACTTATAGGTTACATCAGGTGTGACAAAGGCAGATGATGTTGGCGTATCTGATTTAGACCCGTAGGTGAATATCAGTAGGTATTCCGGTAAGGAGTTAATCATTTTATAAAATTATTCTTTATATTCTGCTGGATTTGTATCTTCTTTCCTAAATTTAGAGAGTTGAACATTTATTTTGGGTTGTATACAAGTCCAAGGAGGTATGTCGTTGCGAATTATATTTAAACTGATCATTTTCAACTTACTTATTTCAACGGGCATTCTCTCTGCTAATGGCAATGTGGCATTACTCCTTTGTTGAAACCTTGAAGAAAACTTAGGTTGAAAAATGTATTTGTGGGCGGGATGTTTGGCTTGTGGGTACAACTTTGTCATATAGTTTACGGCTAGCTTTTGTCTTCTAAACAACAGAGGTGGTAGACCTGATTCTGCACAAAGACTCATGGTTGATTTGTTCTAAAAGCTCCAGTAGCGAGGCGTATTCCAGTGTGGAGCACAGAATCAAGCTTGGCTAAAGTATTTTTACGGGCAGAGCCGTAAACAAAACTGCCATAATCTAGCTTGAAACCGATTAAAGCTTGATATACCTTAAGCATTGTAATCCTGTCTGATCCCCAGTTTGTTCCCCTAAGTAGCTTCAATATCCTGAGCTTCATTAACATCTTTCTTTCAATGACTTGATATGGTATTCCCAGGACAAACGCCTATCAAAATATAACCACAAGAATTTTCAGATGTTGACAAATGGTAATTTAACATCTCCAGGTAAAGTTCTGGTGATTGTGGTGTATTCCGTTTTCTACTGAAGTGAACACATTTCGTTTTTTCAGGAGAGAAGCCTAGTCGCGATGACTTGGACCTTTCATTGATACGATTTAATGCATCTTGCAGTTTTTCTTTAATGGGGTGTCTTTCGCTTTGTATAATATTGCAAGATCGTCGACGAAGAGCATAACTTTAACTCCAGGTGGCAAAGTTAACCCTAAGTCACTGATGGCCAAAGCGAATAGAGTTATACTTAACACACATCCTTGTGGTACCCCACTCATCTGTTCACTTTGTATGGACAACGATGTTCCGATTCGGACCCGAAAAAGGTGATGAGATAGAAATTTTTGGACAAATTTAGGAAGGTTACCTCTAAATCCCAGCGAATGGAGTTTTAGTAAAATAAAATATTTATTCGTTTTATTGAAGGCTTTCTGCATATCGAAATAAACAGCAATCGCCTGCTCCTGCATATTGTAATTCAGCTTCCGTTTGAACTAGGTGATCTATAGTCGACCTCCGTTTACGAAATTCACATTGAAAGTTTTGGATGAATTGGTACTTTTCTTGAATCCATGAAAGCCTCTTGTTCACCATTCGCTGCATTATCTTACACATGCAGCTGGTTAAAAACCTTGGTCTATAGCTGGATGGATAACGCTTATCTTGTCCTGTTTTCAAAATCGGGACCACTATAGATTGATTCCAGGAAAATTGCCGTTAATCCAAATCTAATTGTAAAAGTCCAAGAGCCAGTTTATTGTGTTTTTCGGTGGATGTTGCAACATAGCATAGTGTATATTGTCTGGGCCGGGTGAAGATCCCTTGACATCTTGCAGTATTGATTACAGCTTCCAGATAGAGAATGGAATATTATAATCTTGAGATGATTCAGTGGAGAAGTCTACTTGATGTACAGTGACATGTATAGTGGTATCAGTATATACTTCAGAGTAATATTCCAAGAATTTTCTACCTATTATATCTGGAACATCACACAATTTTTCTTCGTGGATCAGGGTATATCTGCAGTTAGAGCTGGCTGCTCTTATTTTCCTTATTTTGTTCCATACGACTTAGCATGCAGTAGAAGAATCAATTGATTCAATAAATAAATGATTTCCATGATTCTTTTTTTCTATCATTTACTATTTTTCTACATATAGCCCTTTGTTTTTTATATTCTATGTGATTAGTCAGATTCATATATTTTTGATTTTTTTTAAGTACCTTTCTCCGAAATTGTATAGCTTTTCTACAATCACTATTAAACCAGGGAACAGGTGGTCTTTTGAACAACCCTTGGTTTTGGGAATTGAGGCCTCTGCAGCTGTTAGTATAGCCTCAGTTATAGCTTGGTATCCATCATCAATTGTAAAACTATTTGGGGGATCTTGAGGTGGGAAAGCTAGTGAAGTGAACAAAGACCATTCTGATTTTTCCACGATCCATCTAGGCACTCTGTTGTTATTGCAGTTAGCACTCCTAATTTTTAGACGGGCTGGGAAATGATCACTTCCATAAGGTTCTGGTAGAACTGTCCAATCTATAGCATCAATTAGTGAATTGGAGGCGCGAACGGAAGGCTTTGACCGATTTAAACCAATTTTTTTTTTCTTATTCTTTATTGATTCGAATGATAATCGACTAGAGGCATTGCATTTACATTGTGGCTTTGAGTTAAATAATGCAGACAATAACAATAGTAAAAATGTGATTTTTGCAGCATTAAAGCTCACGAGAGATAAAAAGCCATGGATCGATTTCATTTCTTTTCACCACTTTTTGATCTCCCTAATTTGCAAATCTTCCGCAGTATTACAATTAAAAAAAAAAATGTTCTTCGGTCCACCTTAATCCTCAAGTTTTTCAGAAAATCCCAGAGAAAGCTCTAGTGCACCTAAAGTCTATTTTTAATACAATATCAGGAACGACCGAATTCCACTTAAAATGGAAATACTAATATATTTAATAATCCATAAGCAAAACAAGCACACAGACACTCATCATCATACTGTTCCATCAGCCTACATCCAGACTTCTTGACATACTGACTAATGATATAATTCCCGTCCATTTAATTGGACTCCGAATACAGCATTGAGCCAATCATCTTATTTTTAAATCCTCTCTTGCTGAAATATTTTATCCGGTCTGCCAAGGCTGGACACAAAGTACAAGCTAAGCCTTATCATTAACTAGAAATGGCATTCTCTTCAAATTATCATCAAAATTACGCAAATGAAACTTATTATATTCTTATTTATAGCATAGAAAATTGGGAGTAAAACTCTCAGATACCAAATATTAAAATTTACGTATTTATAGAAATATTGCAAGAAGCAAACCTTAAGCAGGATTGGGCAAAATGTACAATTTCAATTACCAATTACTATAATTTGGAGTTGCTTGAATAAAATTACTTGATGAAAAACTATAATTCAAATTGTGGAGCATAATTTCAATTAAAAGTTAATTCGTGCTACTAAATCAAAACAAGAACAAATGAAAACCCTAAATCCACACTATTCTTTATTATTTATATATATTATATATTATTCTTTCAAGAAGTTCAAAATTATAATAGACAGAAATTAAACAATTACACTTACATAAATAACCCACATATGTAAACATAAAATTTTCCAGTCTGAGGAGTCAACTTAACACTCTACCTTTTATCTAAATTTGATAATAAACAATTAAGATACCGCAAAAGATCAGTTTTGATTTACTCGAGTCACCGTTCTGTGATGAATTGTACTTTGCTGTCCACATTTCGGATCCTAAAAATTATCCCTAACTTTTCTTAAGACTTTGAACTAACCACTAATGCCCTTATATGTTCTTCAAAAACACAATTAACAGTAATATAAAAGAATGAAAGATGTTTAGGATCATAAGACGAAAAATTCTTCTCCATTTTTTCAAAATAATTTTTGGTCTCAAAGGAACTTAAAAAGCGTAAATTCTTGCATACCACTTTTTTTTCTTCTTTTTTATAACGGTTGCTGTTTAGTTATCTACTCTAGTTGAGTAAGTAGTAAACGGTATTTTATATTCTTTGGCTGTCAAGAACGCCAAGTCAGGGGCATTTTATTTTTTCGGGTACAATAGACCGTAAAAGACGATCTGTCGAAGATTTCATTTCGATTAGATGGATGCATGATCCGTGAAAATTCATGGAGAGATTGCCGTCGGGATAGAAGTAACTCATTTTCGCTACCTGCCCGATTGAATGATATCGACGGAAATAGGAGGTTTCAATGTGAAGAAAGCCTGCATGGATTGCTCTGCCTTTTTTGTATAGGCAGATCACAACTCTATTCCCTCCACCTTTTCCATACAACCGGCAACTTCCATCCTTTATCAATAGAAACTTTTATCAGTCCATAAGAAAGTGAATAAGTTTAAATTGGAAAACTCGGCTTCTAGCTTGCGATTGGATTCCGTCTATATATCAACTTACCGAGCATGGTCAGCTTTTTCGTTGATAATGTTACCACAAAACAGACTTGAGCGTTCTTCAAATTAAAATGCATTCAAAGACAAATTACGAATTTTGGTTTTTCGTTATTAAAAATATTTTTTATTCGTTACAAATATGATTAAATTTGTATCCGCTTAATAACGAATAACGTGTAATTTATAGCAGTTTCCTTTCTTTTCTTTTTTTCCCCGATACCTCAAATCATTCCCCAGCGTCAAATATAAGACTTGGATAAAATAAATATAAAATATAAATATAAAAAACTTGGAATAGATATCACTTCAGAGCATTGTTTTTTTCTAAAAATACTGGCTTAAACTCCATGGGAATTTGTAGATTTAATAGATAATAAAACTGATGAGTATTAGAATCATAAAACGTTTGTACATAACATATTAAAAGTATAAATTTTTTCTGAATTATTTTAGCTGAATTGGTTTGGCTTTTGATAATTTATATCTACCAAACACGTTGCAAAATATATTACGCTCAAAAACGTTTTTCATGAAGAATTCTTATACTGAAGGGTTTATAAATTATTATAATATAATTTTAAATATTTTTTGTTTTTTTAGTTTTTTTTTTGACAGTATGTTGTTCATTTAAATTTTAAAACAAGGAAAACTGAAAATCATAAGCAAATTGGATGAACTACTTCGTATCCGGTGTGGAGAATTTTTTCTGGAAATATTAGGAGTTATTGAAAACTGATCTTAATACTCATGTTTTTTTTCTACACCGATTTGCTCGATTTGATAGAGTTTTTTGCGAGAATAGAAGCATTGTAGATCTAACAGAACTCTAAAATGAGGTGGTTCAAAGCGATCTGACACTATGATTAACAGTAATAATACAAATGATATTGCGACAGTAACGACCAGATCAAAAAAACTACATTTGGTTAGAAAAACAATATGAGTAATTACTTATAATTCAAAACCATCAATCATTTTTAATTTAAAACTAAAATATTAGGAAATGTACAGAATAAAATGAACAAATTGTAAATATCAAGAAGATAAATCAATATAAATTATCAAGATATATCAAATTTAAAAAACAGATAATGATAGATTACCTGTATTAGAGGGTGTAAAGAATCACCCAAAGCATTTTGAAACATCCGTTATAATGCAAATATAAACTTCTAAGAACTCTTTGACTCTCAATATTTTATAAGATATTAATTGAACATTTAAGACCACAAAACCAGGATTTTACATATGTCGAAAATAGCGTTCACTTAGCCTCCAGATGAAAACTCCGTAGCTACATTAATTCAGAAGTGGAATTCTGTTTTCGACTAACGAACCTACGTACAGACATCACGACGAAACTAGTCAAAATGGATTCAGGGATGATCAAAATGGATATTTCCGTTGAAATCTAAAAACCGAAAATTTTCGCAATTACAATAGTCCCTTTACTGCGTACAAGAAAACAAAAATGAACATTCGATAAACAAGATCCAAAATTATCATCTTTCAGGATTGATCATATTATTTATTGATTATTTTAATTCGGTCCCAACACTAGAACATAGGACTGTGAGGTCATAGTGATGTCACAATAAGGAATACGTAGCTATGAGAACATTTTTTATTAACTTATTAACCTGCACATTTAGTAAATACCTGCGTGTGAAATAAATTATTATTAAAAACCCAAGGAGTGATTTTTTTTCTTTTTTTTTTAATCTTTCTAATTTTTAGATTGTAATCAGATAATAATGTGTACGCATTTATCAGTAGATAAATGCCGAAAAAAATTGTCTTCCTATCCGATAGTTTTACATCACAAATTGAAACTGGTAGTTGAATTTCTGTAGTACATTTATTTTTATGTATAAACATTTAATAAAATGTATTTTTAACGTTAAGTTGTCTCGTAGTTCATTTTATTATTTGCTTTGACAAAAAAAAATATCAAGTTTAGGCATTTATGTTGTTTTTTTAATAAAAATAAAAAAAAAAATAATGAGGTAAAAAGTCTCTTCAGGCTAACTAACGAAAAAAAATGGCAACCGAGCCAGAGATTTATCACACATCGATTATTATCGAATTATGTTTGTTAAAAGAAAAGAAAATAAATAAAGCAAATATACTCATATTCACTCAATTTTCGACTATATAGAACGTCCTATTCCAAGGGGTAAGCTGACATAGCAAGGGATATAGCATGACAACAGGGTGGGATTAGGAATAAGGGCAAGGATAATGGGAGGGAAACCAGGGGATTGGCTGCCCATGGCAGATAGTAGAATTATACCCGCTTATTCTGCCAGCTACGAGATAAACTATTGTTCATGACTTTTAGGTAAACATTTGTTGAAGTAATACAATAATATCATTTTAGCTTTATATATTAAGCTTAACATCATTCTGAAATAAGTAACAAGGCTTTGGAACGAGTCCAATAGGAAAAAATTCCATCGCGACAAACATTTATTTCATTCTACTTTTAATTTTGAAAATACATCTCATATCAGATTTATTATTATATAAATTTAACCCTTTGAAGAACCCCAGTACACATGTTGTGCCAGAGCCAAACATGTCAATTAGAATTTTGCAAATAGTTTCAATGCGATATAATAGATGGAAGCAAGGCTATAAAAATACGTCTGTGCCAGTGACTGTCAAGCGTTTGTCCTCGAACTGTGATTATTTACATTGTTGCTCTAACAAAATTAAAACTAATAAGTATTAAATAATTTTAAAAAACATGTAGTAATTACTATTTAATTTTACATATTAATAGTAGTAATAGACATTTTCCTCATCGTATTCTTCGACAGTATAATATTTTAATATTACCGAGGAAATTGACACCGTTAAATTGAAACAACCTGGGTGAATCTTAGTATTTTTTTTCATATGTCAATAACTTTCTTTTTTATTTTCATTCTAACGTACTCCAATGTAATTAATATTATTATAAATTAATATAATTAATTATTACAATATTATTACAATATCAATATAGGCATATTTTACTTACTTGCAATTAAGTTCAAAGATGTTCAAAACACTACTTATAAATAAATACATTTTTAAAAATTTAAAACGATTATTTATTTTCAAAAACGAGAAATGAGCAATTTAAAACTCATCAACACAGTTGTGGTACACCAAATGTACTAGTGACCTCGTAAGATAACGACTCTGCAAACATACACTTGTACATATGTTGCACCAGTCGATTATTTCCTAGTAATTTTTTTTTTTTTTATAATAATGAACACAAGAACTAAATATTAGATGCCTAAAAGAATAAATATATTGTTAAACAATTTTGTTTTGAAATTCTCGTTAGTTTTGCCCAAAATGGGTTAACATTAAAACACCACGAAACATGTCAATGTTTTTTGCCATGCAATTAATAAAATTTGGTAGAATAAAATAAAATAAAATTTATTAGAATAAAATAAAATAAAATTTGTTAGAATTTTATTATTATAATTGTTCTTGGTATTTATATAGGTCCTTTTTTCATATATAATAGTTTATCGTGAATATTTGATCTCCGATTTTATTTAAAATGAACAATCAAATAATAAATGTTAATGTAGATTATAATTACAATTATTAATTTAAATAGAAATGTCTAAAAGTCAACAGTGCCAATTCATTTAAATAATATAATTTTAAAAAAAAGATGTATTTAGTTAATATGAGGTGATAGTTTTAACAATATTAACATTATTATAACTTTAGAATTATTTATATTAAAATAACGAAATAGAATGAAAGACTCCTGTTTGGGTATCACATATCTATATTTATTGTATACACATATAGTAACATTTATTTGGTGCAGGCAGGACCGGGACTAAGAGTTTTAGCAGAAGGGTAACCTTTATTTGGCCGACCCTTCTTTCATCCTTCCCTCCAATAAAAGTCAACAGTAAAAAAAAGGGAACATAATTCGAAATAAATATTATCGTCTAATCAGTTAACGTGATGTCGAAAACTAATTTTGCTGACTGAATTAATGTCAAAACAATCAAACAGCAGAAAGAAATATGTTTTACAATACCTAGAAATAAAATATCGCTCGAAATTGCCGCACTCTAAATTCTGCCGCCCGGGGCAAGTGCCCACCTCCAGTCCCGGGCCTAGTTTTATATACAGAGTCTTGTAGAATCTACGCGCGCAATTAACTATATAAATATTGTTACTGTAGATACCTCATAAAAATTGTTATTATTTAGAAACTAAAAACTAAATTATTTCTTCTAGTAACTATATCATCTTTATGATCACGAACTCTAGTTCCAAGCATTAATTTTGTTTTCTATGTTTGACAAGAAACGCAATTCCTCACCAGTATTCGTTATAACTAACTACCTAATCATGTATTGTTGGAGTAATCATAATATAATTGTAGCCAATTGATTTTTGTGTTATATTGGATATTTTGAAAACCTAATATATCTAAAACTAAATATTTCGATTTATATTTGATTATATATATGGAGAGAGAGGGAGTGAGAGGGGAGGGGGAGGAGGAGGTGAAAGAGAGAGAATGCATCTCGGAATCTGTTCTAGCTTTAAGTAATGATGTTTTTTTTAGATATGATTGAAATTAAGAGCTCAAACAGCTTTTAAGCTACACCAGCAAAACAAATAAGTTTATACTGATTTAGGTCAAATATGCAATTAAGCTACACCGATTAGAATAAGTTTAGTATCAATGTGCTGACGAACATGTATTTTTATTGTTTGAATTTTTTTTATTTGTCCGATTTCAAAATAAAGGCCAATTTTCTTGAAAGCTCATAATTGTACCGAAGAGTAAGTGAATGTTACCTAAAGAGCAAACATAACTGTCACTTTAATCTTCCGTACAATCGCTAAAGATTAAAAGTTACAAACTCTTGTAACTGTAGAGGAATAGTAAAATAGAAAAACACATTGTGTATTAATGTGAACAAACTAGGACTACCACAACATACTACAAAATTAATGGGTTAGGCTTGGCGAGATTACAGGGACTCAAGCCAAAACCTCCAATGTTAAGCAATATTAGCAGAATATTCACAGAAAATTCTTTTTATAAAAAATTGTGCTGCAAGTATTTCACAATAGACATGCGCGAACGCTAGTTATACCTACACTTGTTTTTCATACATTTTATATAACATAAGGAGCTACATCTCTTGGCGTATTTACACCTAATTAAATTTGTATTTTAATAAAAGAGACACTATGTCAAATCGCGAAATCCTTATACATTAACACTGCTTAAGTTTTAGGAACCACCCATAATATGCATTACTTGCATGCATGCATTACTTTCTTAATTGTCGCTGAACATCACGATCAATAATATGTTAGCCACCTTTCCAGGAATCACCTCTCTCAGTTATCAGACAATCAGATCACATCCGTTAAAAATTCCAATGGTTTTAATCCTCAGAACTTTATAAATATAACAATAACGGTCTGGATGAACTGGACTGTTTTTATTAAAATGGTGATGAATTCGCGCAGAAGACGAATTACCAATTTTTCTCTATCACCGAGAAAATTCTAAGAATAGTTCTAAATACTATTAATATGAACATATCAAATATATGAGGATCTCGCTGGACAGCAAAGCGCTAATCAGTAGTTTTAAAAACTAAATTATAGCTATTTTTAAAAAGCGAGCTTAATGAAATAGCCGATCGCGATGAGGCGTATAAAAATATCACGTAAGTCTAACCCAACAGTTCCCAATCCAAACTATTTTTCAAAAACTTCAAAATATGATTTTTAAAAAAATAGGAGGTTACAAAAAGTGGTAATTTTAATAGAAACCAGGGTGTCGCCTATAAGTGTCTTTGACAGTTGGGCATCCAAGCAATTTGTGCAATATGTTTGTATTGGGATTAATAACGAACAATGATACTTTTTTATTATATAATATTTTTATATATAATAGACAGTTGAAATAAAACAAATCGAAATATCAAATAATCTGTATATTATTAGAATATTACTGAATTTTGTTGAAAAATCATTATACTCCTGAAGTCACAGTGAGTGATTTTGACGTACTTTTCAATGTGCTTTTTTAATAGCCAAGAATTTTGACCGGCTGCCGACACCAAACGTGAAAAAAAATCTACCATCACTTTCTTCCCTTCTGTGAGATTCTTTTGATGTCCAAATTCTGGTCAAAGCAATCGACCACGCTCATGAACGTATAGTAAATCTTTGTGAAGTTAGGGTATTTGACACCCACAATATCCAGATCAGTAAAATATTATATACATTATGCTAAAAGAAGCACACTGCTGCATATAAAAGATGAAAACGTCTTTTCTCAAATGCACTTGTAGTTGCCATCAAGCGACGAAGTTTGAGGTACCATTTTACCAAAAGTACCTACCTACAAGTGCCATCGTGTTTTTCAAGATTTTTTTTTGGGGGGAAGGGGTCACACAAACTAATCATAATTTATAAAAACGTTTTCAAATATTAAATTCAGTAATCATGCATCAGTACACAATATAAAAAAATTTTTTACTCGAATTGGAAGTAATCGCACACTTAACTAAAATCGAAATGGTAGGGCTAACAAATGAGCGATTCTAGAGGTGAATCACTACAACCAATAAATTAGTTAGGATCCATTGATGGCAATAGATTCTGCCAACATGAAAAAAAACATCAACAAAGAAAGAAGAGTTCAAAAACGATTAAAAGTGCTTCATCTACAGGCGCAATTGGGAACTAACGGGCTAATGCTAACTACTGGTACTGGTGCTGGTATTGGTATGGAGACTCTGTTCGGCAAGAGGGTCTTGTAGTTCTTTTTGCGTACACCTCACGGCTTACCTATAGGTCACCATCCCGTACAAACCAGAGTGTACGTATACTCATCCCATCTGCTTCGACGTCACTTCTGAGGCATTGAAAGCAATCCAAATCATCGTCTTTCAACATAGAATCTAATCTGTCAAACCTTCTAAAGAAATATAGAAATAATTTATTTCGAGCGCTCAACAAACAGAGTTACAGATGGGACGGGAGCTTGTTCTCAATGTAAACAAAAATTGACAACAAAATAAGAATCATTCTGAAGTCGAGGCTTTGATGGCAAAGATATATTTGTTATCCAAAAGAAGATGCGTTTAAAATCCATTACTGTCGCATCCGTTCTCGATGTCTCTTGCTTCCGCTCTTCAGCCCACACCTTTTTCCACAAGCTTGGGCTTTTCCTTGAAGCTCCGGAGTGCTTGAAGTTACCTTTTTCAGGAAATCAGGATTTTCACCTACCTAATTGAAAAGAAGATCAAAGGGGCATGGTTCACAAAACTGGAGAAGGATTTGCAAGAAGTTGGGTAAATGTTCAAGAGCGTGATCCTCTTAGGATGAAGCTTCAAGCACTCCGGAATTTTCTGTAAAAGCCCAAGCTCAAAATTATTACGAATTTATCCCTATTAAATGTTTAAAAAAAAACTATTTTTCCATTTCAGCAGACCGTAATACCGTTAAAATATTGTAAGAAGAATAAAATTCTGCTTTTTAAATAATATTCGGTTATTCCCATCCTCTAAATTGAAACAAAATAACTATTCCCATAAAGAGAAGAGGGAAGAGCATCAAACTATAGCGCCATTTGCATAATAAGCCATTATAATGCATTAACCATATTCGAATCCGAAACGTCAAAGCACAATCTTCGTATTACCGCTAATCTCCTAATCTCAGTGTGACGTCAATAGGGTTTACGGTGCTGGACCCGGCGGTATCAAATCGCCTTTGTTTCACCGGATTTCAATTAATATTCTCATTAATTAGTCGTTACGGCGAACTATACGGATTAAAAGATACATTATTCAATTTGATCGTGGATGAGAACTCGGATTCGGATTTCAATTAGTTGGTTAATTCTAATGATTTCACTAAGTCACTTCAACAATTTCGAGATACTTAGCCTCCAATATTTTAAATTATAAATATCAAAATGCAAATGAAATAAAGATCCACTAATAAAATGAACCCATCCTGATATATCAGTGATTCCCAGAGAATGGTACGTTCCTTGTGGTGCGCTAACAAGCAAACAAATTCATGGATAAAGTAATGTTTTTAACATGTTTAATGATGAATAGCAATTTTTTTTTAAATTATTATTCCATGTATTAATTACTAGATGAATATGCACGACTTATTATTAATAAAAATATTCTAGGATCAATACCGTAATAAAAACGAGGCACTCAGTGTTGAAGAGGATTTAAAATCAAGTTGAGCTCCATAAAGCCAAATATTGATGCTCTGCTTTGCTTCACAATTTCTTAATTTCATACTTTTGACGGATATAATTATATTTGCAGGATTCAAGGTATCTTCCTTATCTTCCTTGATATTATGTGAAAGTGAAAAACTTATAATTTTTGATTTTTTTAGTTTATTTTCAATATAATATTTTCTTATGCAATTTTAATATAATATATATATATATATATATATATATATATATATATATATATATATATATATATATATATATATATATATACAGCTTTGTTAAATAAGCTTCTGTAAATCAGTTTGTATTTTTTTATAAATACGAATCTTTAATACTAACGTCCTAAGATGATGTAGTGATAAGCCCAGTTATCTGAAAATCGGAAATAGTGCGGAATAACTGGGCATTTCTGATCTATAACAAGAATGCAATCAACTGCATTATATTTCACTTAAATTTTGAAATATCCTTATTATCTTCTCTATCTATATCTACGTATCGCGCATCCGGAATGAAAGAGGTACAACTTTGGCAATTTAGGTTTATATTGCTGAAAGAATATCGAAAATTTAAAAAAAATTCCACCTAAAATGATTTGAAAATATAAAATTTGTACATATAGAAAGAGGATGAGCAAAGGCAAATCTGTCTGACACTTATTAAACATCTGAATTTCGGTCTGGCAAAATAATTTTAAATTCTTTGATAGCATAACTCTATCATATTAAAATTTCAGCAGAACTAAAATGAGTTGAAAATATCAAATTCGTTCCTGTACAAACGGGATGCGCGCTAGCAAACGAAATCGCTCACAGCAGCCAGATGTGTCGCATCCCAACTAAGCTCCATTAAGAAAAGAATATCAAAAAACCAGCTGGCCTAAAATTCTTGTTTCTCTTATACTAGAAGGATGCCCCTGATATCCATGAACCCTTTGCTGAATGGAGAATGTCGAGGAGGACCTGAGCCGCATTGGTGTCCGAAAATGGAGGAACCACGCTTAGGACAAGAAAGAATAGTGGTAAATTATTGAGAAGGTCTTGATTCTCAGAGGATCGTAGAGACGAATAATAATAATATGGAATGTCTAAACACGGTAATTGCAATAAAGCCTTTAAAATTATGCTATTAAGATACAATTATGCTTTTAGTAATCTTTAAAATATGCCTGTAGTATACCATATGTACCATATTTCATAACACTTACTTTTTATATATTTTTTGTACGTTGAATGTGATGCTGAGAACGAAAAAAACTGCAATTTGGATTTGATTTGCTATATAGTCAAACAATGAATTAGACTTCGATTGACTAATATTCGACCAAGAAAGATTTTTTTTTCGAATATCCTTTTGGTCCCAACCCCGAAACATGCACTTGGTACACTTTCAGTTCCATCCAAAGCAGATATATTCGAAGAGAACAAGGGGTACCCAGAAATCAACAGAAGGGTATTATTATAAACGTTTTTTTTTTTTAATTAAACGCAGGAAATCTCTCAAAACTATCAATTCTCCAACACTGAATATTTCCTTATAACTTACGACAGCAGGTAGGAAATTAGCGTGTTCATTTGTTTCAGAATTTATTAACATAAGTGTTAGTTCGAAGAATTCAGTTCGTGTTTGCATGATGAAGAGCAGTACATAACTACTTTAATCTTCTATTGCTGACCGTCGACTTCAGGATTCATATTTGAATATTTTCCTATTTTATTATTTTTATTGCTTTCGTGAATTTAAATCATTATTCAGATTATTCATAAAGTAAACAAAATAGAATATTAAAACAGTAAACAAAGACTGAGATAACTATGTTTTGCGAATGGCCGCTCAACTTTGTTGATTTGCTAATTCACAGAGCATAGTGATCAGTCCAATAGACAACATTAAAAAAAAAGAGTCAGACGGAACAAGCAGAATAGATGTACCTATTTGTTTTGTTTTTTTTCTCCTTTTTTCCTTATTTTTTCCAAATATATGCTTACTACACATTGTGATGCAAGATTCCAACAGTCTATCTATCTAGTTGGAACAAGTGGGATGCGTCTTTGTCTCCTCTACGAGTTTCCGTTATCCAGCTCTATCCATTGCCGCCGCCTTACTCTGTGGTGTCTTGAGAAGAATCCTTGAGTCAGCTACCACACTGTCCACCCATCTTAGTCTGGTCTATCACTTCTTCTGGTTCGCTCAATCTTATCCTCGAGTATTCTCTTAGGAATTTCTCATTCTTCCATCCGAATCACATGTCCGAGCATCAACGATTTTTCTAAGCACTTAGGATTGGATTGATTGAATTTTTTTTTTATTTGACTTTTTGGTTGTCCCCTATAACTCAATGCCATATTCCCAAACTGTATTTTTCAGTACTTTGTAAATGGTTAATTTATTTGTCAGTAATAATTTTGAACGTGTTCGAAATAGAAATGAGTCTGTATCGTTAGATCAGTCCTTTTCTTTTCCGTTTTATGTGGCTTGCACGTGTCGGTCGATTGTCCAGGCCTAAAAAAATACCTAAATAGCGCACTAAGTCAGAATCTAGTATAGGAATGTTATTGAAAAATACCATAAATAAGATCCTTATGTAATTATTTTTATTTTCATATTTATTTTACTGTTTAATTTTGGTAATTGGTTTTCTGTTGTAGTTTTTTTTTTTTAAATCTTTTTCATCTGTATTTAATCTTTCATCTATATTTGCCAGCATATTATTTTATTGCATTAACAGATGGCAAATTTTTATAATGGTTAAAAATGTAACACTTTCTAAGTAAATATTTACTGTGATTTGACAGAACGATATGAATCAATAATCATAATTTGATCTAGCTTTAATACTATCGATCACAACTTACGCTATTATTGGCGCTAACTGGGATTGAAAAATCCAGTAAATTCCGTAAACGTAAGAATACCATAATTATTTTTTTAAACGTATTCTAACATAATTCTGAATAAATCAAAGTATTTTGCTACTGAGCAGACTCATTACGAGACACTCAGATAAGGCTTAAAAAAATTCTTTACCGGCCAGTTTTAGCGAATGCATCATAGCCATGATCAAAGAACGACGAAAAGGATCTTATTTTCGAGAGAAAGGTTAAGCGCCGAATTACCTGCAAAGAATAGAGTGATGTGAAGAAGCAGAATAGAGGCTCTTTGATATGAAGTAGTGGTGACGGACGTGGTGAGAATGCCAGTTATAGAAATTCCAAGAATATAACCGAGAGGATCTACACAGAACAAGGAGATTGGGGTATACAAAGTTACGATGCGCAGATTGGATGGCAGCCGATACGAAACACATTTTACAGATAAATTTAAAGCGCCTGTCCAAAACAGATAAGTATGGTGGAAGCTCATAAAGGATTCCACGGCTACACGTAATGAATATAAACTTTCCTACTTTGGTTAGAATATGTTGATAACCTGTAGGATAACCCGTCCTGTTTGCCTTAGTTTCTAGTCCAGTTAAATTCAGTTTTATCTATTAGTCCAGGAGCCAGTGGCAGATTTAGGTCACCCATCGAACATACACAAGGAAATACTTTTAAAATATTAATTTCGTCTCAATACAGGACTGCATACTGGCTGTTGTAGAGTTTAGCGAACATTCTGAAAATTTAAATTGAAAGTTAGTAAATTTTCGTCAAAATTTACACATCTAACATATTCCTGGATTCTACAACATTTTGTTCTTTTTGTTCGGCTGAAATCGAATGTGGAAGTTTGACTGGTGGTAACTGTAGCGTAATGTGCGACAGACCTAGAATTAAAATTTTTCAACTTTCAATTTAAATTCTTAGAATTTTCACCTCACTTTACCTTAGATTAGAGTAACAGGTCGTTAATAATTAAAAAGATAATTGTGCTGACAGTAATTATCTGGCTAAAAATAGTATCTATGCCTTACCTTGGGAAGGATGACCTAAAAGCAAGTGGTTGTTGGATTCTTTCATACACCGGTAATGTTCGTAGCGGACTGACTTTTGGCATTCATAATTTAGATAGAATAGTGTAAATCATTTCGAATCATTTTCGAAATAAATAATGTTTTTATGGAATATAACAAAAATATATATTTTTTGGCCTAAAAATGAACTTGTGTACTATAAAGTTAGATTAGAAAACAGACAACTATGCCAAACAAACTTAAAAAAATAATTTAATTATTAAAATAGTATATTTTTTAAAATTTAATGATTATTAATAAGTTATTTCAAAATCTATATGAGGCATAAATACATGTTGAATAAAAGACATAATTAATCAATATTTCAACTCTACATAAAATATATTATAGACTTAGAAATAGACCATCTATTCACACTTTGAGACAGTTAGAGTAATTACCAGTAGTAAGCCAAACACCATCTTCATAAATAATTGAAAATCTATTTAAAAATAGGAAAACGGACATTATAATTTAAATGAAAGGATTTCCATTGGGTTCTTATTTTGCCCGTGCCAACCCTTCCGGTTTAATTGATACAACACATGGCATGCTTAAAAATAAACCTTAACAACAAGAAAATTTTTTCGGCAATAGTCTAAATGGTAAAGGATTGTAATAAAATAGGTAATAGATTGTAATAAAATTCATAAGTAAATATTTATTATGAATAATTATACAGATTATTAGAAATAATATAAAGATTATTAGAAATAATATAAAGATTATTAGAAATAATATAAAGATTATTAGAAATAATATAAAGATTATTAGAAATCTTTATGTTCCGCATTAATAATTTCTACTACATAAAATTACTTGATCTTAGAAGTATCAGTATAGATAATAAATTAAATTATTACTGTAATTTATAATCAATTCTTAATTATGTTTATTACCCATTTAATTAGAATGCTACGTTTTACGTGTTCTACTTTTTTTTTTCATAACAATACCAATCTATTCAATAATTATACTAATGAGAGATTCCTAAAACCCAATGAAAAAAATGCTGCAGCATATAAATTATTATTTCTATAAAAGTTTTATTAAATTTTGTTATTTTTTAAAGACACCAGAACAAAATCCTTAGTTAGTTAGGAGGTTTTGCTTCAATAAGCATCATCAGGGCTACAACATAAAATGTTAATTGCAAGGGCTAAAAAATGTTAATTGTAATAATGAGTCCTAACCAATCCGGGAGTTGATGCCAATTACACCATTAATCTCTGCCAGCACACTCCCTGATCAGACCTAATACAGCACTCCCATCTACGTCTCAGTCTACGCCATGCATTATTCTAGCTATTCTTTCTTTATCCAGACTAATAAATTTACCTTTCACTATGATTTATAATCTTAGGCATGGCTTGCCTTTTATTACGTGTGATTTCTAATGGTTTACTTTTTGTAATGCTGTTTAGAGGTGCGAAATATTTAACTTGTAATTTTAAAAATGCATTGTTAAACATTTAAAAAGCGTCATTATAGTTATTGTAGGTAGAAACTATAGATGGATTTAATATCTAAACAACAAGATACCATCTGCTAACCTTAATCACGTCTAATGTGATATGTTTCAGGAATATCACCTTTTCAGAACAGGGTTATCGAGAATTAAATTAAAGCACATCGAAGGAAATGGTTATTTCACAAATATTAATAAACACCTTGCAAATTAGGAAAATGTTTGAGAAGCTGAAACGTATAATAAATATCCCAAGTTTTGGCTTTTCTGTTTACTTTCAATTAAATGGAGACCATTCTGAAGAATTTGCTGCAGGAAAGCGCTTCTCCAGGATGATGCATTAACCTGTCTTCATTTCAATTTAGCACTGGAAAATGCAGTTAAACAAGAAAAAATAAAGGTCGGTGGAACAATATTTTATAGACATATCCAGCTTCTACCTTACGCAGACGACATTGACGTAATCGGACATTCAAGGAGAGACGTTCCAGAATCATACCTTGCTTTGACCGAATCAGCAAGTAGACTTGGTCTGGAGGTAAACAAAGTGAAGACCAAGTACATGGTGACAGACGACTCTACAAGACCTGGAGATATTGTGACTATAGATTGTACAATTTCGAGAAAGTGAAATAGTCATTGATGAAATTTTATCTAGACTGACCATGGTCCAGCTCTACGAAATCTTGATACGGCCAGTTCTCCTCTATGGCTGTGAGGCATGGACACTCAGTCAAAATTACGAAAATGATCTTCTGATAGATAAAAGGAAGATTCTTCCAAGAATATATGGAGGAGTCCAAACTACTGAGCAATGGAGGAGGCGTTCCAATCTGGAATTATATGCCATATTCCCCAAGCCCAACGACGTCCAGATTATCAAATTGAGCAGGCTATGGTGGGAAGGGCATACATTAAGAATGTGAGAGGAAGAAATACCGAAGAAACTCCTGATGAAGATATGTTGGTCCATGGATAAATGCAATTAGGAATAATTGTAGGAAATTATTTCTGGTAATATTGAGTTGTTCAATCTATAGTTATTCAATACGCCTCTTTAATAATGCACTTATAACTAACTATAACATAAATTATAAGGATTAAATGATAAACTATAAAACTACAATATACTAAGATTGATGTACTCACCGAACGTTGGCTAGGGTGTGCCTCCTGCTATACCTCGTCCGATACTTGTGTAGCTGACCGAGGGAGCCCTGCTCTGCTTGCATCCTATGGGGCCGCTTCCTCAGCGGGGGCAGAGCCCTCAGGGGAGAGGGCCCCTCGTCCTCCTCGCCGGTCACCTCGTCGGCAGGGGGCTCCGCTCGCCTCTCCCCCTCCCCCCAGCACTTGCAAGGGCTCGACCCCAACCCTGCCCGGGGCTCTCCGGCCCCTTTCCTCTCCTTCCGCCCCTAAGCAGTCACAGAGTCAGCTATATCATTATGTCTAGGGCAATCGGAACGTTCATCCTGAAATCGAAGGAAGTCCAAGAGTGGAAATAAAAAAAATAAAAATAAAAAAAAGTTAATTAACAAAAGACATATTTTTTATTAGGATACAGAGTTGGGGGAAAATCATCCGATTGACGATTGATAACTAAATTTTTAGTGACATAAAATAATCATGATTAATAACTTATATTTTAGTCATTAGATGCGACTAATATAAAACGAATAATTGGAAAATAATCATTTTTTTTAGACGCTTCAAACATCTAACCACTAAAAATTTAGTCATTCATTCATGCTTAATATTTTAGTTGTAATCGTCAAAAATGACTACAAATTTAGAATAAAACTTATTCTATTCCACATAGAAACAATAAAATAAAAAATCTTTTATGATCTACCATTATAAGTTGATCTATTTATGTGAAACTATAGGTAAGGTAGACCCAAACATTGCCTATGTTTTTAATATCGCATACCATGACAGTTGCTCCCTCCTTAACGATGCTAGCCAATGATCAACATCTGAATGACGGAGCTATTCTCTTCAATAGCTAGGTGAGGAAACCAGATGGAACTATGTTTTGTGGATTTTTTGCTGATTTTCGAAAAGGGTGAGTTATAAAACACGTATAATTATTTTTAGCGTAATAAAGAAAGTTGAAGTTATAGAGCTTTTTTATTTTAGGCATTTATAGTTACTCAGGTAGGAGACCTATAGGTATACTCAGTTTTTGGATTCGCGATATGATTCTGAAGTAGGGGCCGCCATCTTTGAGACTGAAGTTGCATCCAATATCCCGCTAAAGTGTTTTAATATTCCCTTTTGTGATGTCACATAGACAGACATGGGATAAGACAGTAATAAAAGAGAAGGTAATGGCATTAAAAAAATATCTACAATAATACACTACGTAAAAAGAACCGAAGGGCCTGTTTTATCTTTTTACAATTAGTTGAATATTGTTTACAAATGGGGAAAAAAATCTATTATGGACTTGACGTCAGTGGCAAAAGATGGTAAATGAACAAAAAACAAAAAGTGCAGGCAGGAAGCGGCTTCGTCCTTTTTCAAAAAAAGAGACATCCATCTTTTTGAGAGACATCTTACCTTGTCACTAAGGAAACCTCAACCGCTATCTTTAGCACGAATTAAGATGTTTAAAAACTCTTTGTTATACTTAATTAATCATAATTTTTATACAATATAATTTTTACTTTATTTAATCCCATTTTAGATGTAGACGATATTAAAAACATATGGTGTGTATAGGAAACAGTTTTATTCATAATAAACAAATATTTGGGTTGTAGCAAAATACAAAAACATTACTTTATGATAACCTTATGTATTTCTGTTTGCATTAAAATTATTTTTATTTAACATTCCATCCAACAGATTAAAACTATTTTTAGAAAAAAAATCACAAGAATTAGTTCTTTAATAAAAAAAAATGGCTTATGTGGGCGACATTTGGGCCGTCTACCTTAACATTGGATCTATTTCTAGGCCTCAACAATCGAGACTTAGTAAATCTGGTCCTTACCCTATACTTTATTATATAAAAAGGTTAAAGGAAAAAAAAATTCATATACTTCTAACATTCCTAGAAAAGAAAAAGGAATGTTATCACAATTATATTAATTCTAAAGTTAAAATCAAAACAAAAAACAATATTATGTGGACTTCCACTGTTACCAGGACAAACGGTCCGAATAATTAAAGTAGCTAAGTCCCTTTCGGTACTTGGGCTTTAAGTCGTTTTCAGTGGAAACATTCATTTTAAAAGAAATTAAAATTAAAATATCCATTATTTTCCAAGAATTATTGATAGGATGAATTTATTTTAAAATTTAAGTTAAATGAGATAGCAAAACGCAATCATGGTCCTAAGAAGCATCAGGTATATATTCCAGACGAGCTTTCCCAAGAAAACATATTAGAGATTCTCTACCAAAGAAAATATAGCAATATTTTTTCCAAAAAGAGATGCCAAAAACCACTCATCTTAAAAAGAACGAAAAATCCTAAATAAGAAACTGAATTATAATTTAGTCGAAAGCTAAAAAATAAATACCTAAGCATCAATGAATTCCTAATTCAACACATTTGTATATAGTTAACACAAATACAAAGTAAAAAAATGAAAAACTACTCACAAAGAATGGATACAAAATATTGATACAAAATATTGAGGATGATTACAATAGGAAATTGAAACTTACTAACAATCATCATATATTTACACATATTGAAATATGATTATTTAAATGTGTTTTTTTAATGGGTCGCACCATCAGCGTTTTACAAAAAGTTGTTAACCAAGTCTTTAGATTTTTTTTGGAGAGAATAATTCAATACCAAACATTATTCTGATATTGATAACAATATAATTCAGCCATTCAACGATAATAACTGTTTTCCAGGGAAGAATAATATTACGACAGATTTCTATGCAATAGCTGTTTTGGATCCACTATGCAAAACAGCAATACTTAGAAATATTTCGGAAAGACATTCAGAATATTTACGTGGGATAATCAAGACATAGGAGCTACTTAATATGGTCATAGTCCATATCGAGTTAGTGTTACACAAAGATAGACCGAGACACATAGGAAGTAAAGATAAGTAGAACAATAGAAATTTACATACTGTCCTAAATTTCAGGATGAATGGTTTTTAAATTACTTTCCTTGAAGTTTTTTTTTTACCATACCTCATGGTTTGACTAGAAAATATTCAATATTTTACGGTGTTATGTGCAGACAAGACGAAGTGTAAATCATACTTCATTTAGCAATTACAAAGTAGTTCGAAGAACAACTAGACACGAGTTTGTGTCTTGACACTCGATCTGGTAGATAGGTGCCTACAGTAATTTTGGTCTCAACATAGGAAGACTAGTGTATTTGGAAATTGAATATTTTACACAATCAATAAAGAATCAATTTCTAAGAAATAAATCTAATAAATGAACCTAACTAACAATCTGCAATAAAGAAGTTGGACTTGTCTTAAAATTGGTCATTTTTCTTGTAAGAAGCTAAAGTTACATCCTGGTGCCTAGCCTAAAAATGAGAATGAAATACCTAAAAAGAGTTGATTAAATATAACAGAAGAACAAACGCCCTGAAAACAGAAGTTGGTTCCATGTTTGGGTTCAGTTAAAAGAAACGATTCAGAAAAAAAGAATTTTGAAAAATTGGATCCATGAAACCGAAAAAATTTAGGCTATACAATTGCCTACTTAACATCCCATATCCAGCCAAGATTAGTACGTGACAAGACCAAAACGATGTGAAATGGATGAAATAAGAATATTTAAAAAATTAAATTCAGTCTAGTATTCTTTAAAATGGCTCTATGGCTTTTAATAGTGATGATCATCCATAACCAACTCCTCACTCACAATTTTCAGTTAGAAATGAATAAAAATCTATACAAAACAACAAATAAATTAAAAAAAGCTGCACAGCGTCTCTTCTGTTGTTTTTTTCACCAATTCTGTTGAAGTTAGGATGCATTATTGATAAAGATAAAATAGAATGTATTCCATTGAAAAGACAGAATAAAAAAGTCATTATTTTTTTTTTTTTTATTAATAACTACTTTGATCATCACTCACCAATAGTACGTATTGTCGTTGCCACCATGAAAGCTCCTATTTGAAGGATCGCGGTGAATAACGATCAATATAAAATTTTTGATAATTCCATTTTTAAAATTTCATTACAGATTGATCTTTTAGGAAGGGTTTGCGTATATAAAGAAAAAAAAAAGGGTTTGCGGGTATATAGAAAAAATATATTTTTCCTATAAGCCAAACATATTTTATTTTCTAAAAAAAAAATAACTTAAATTATACCTCCTCAAAAAAATTGAAAATGTGGAATCTTTTTTCCACATTGATAATTTTTCCTCGTGACCCTTCAGTGTTAAAAATCATATATTACAGGAGAAGCCCGATTATAAACTGCTTTATAAGCAATTTTATCACATATAATTTTGAACTGATAATAAACATTCCAATATGGTTGGTAAATATCTGTAAAACCACATTTTTGAAGACTCATTAGTCATATGTGTGATTTCTAGCGGTAATTTCTAAACACTAACAATTGTCTTTAAAGGATTATTTTTGATAAATTTAAATCATGTTACAACTTTGTAACACATGAGTACTTTTCACTAGCACATGGAAGGTAAAATCTTGTTTATAATAAAATCAAAATCGCATGATTATTGGCCAAACAGGAGATTTCACGGTGGCTACGACCGTATGTGTATGGAATAATTTAAAACTTAAAAATATATAGTACAAATAACAATGCATGATACTAATATTATTATATAGAATAATATATAGATATTTTTAACATAGAATTGAACAGATAGAAGAAGATCAAAATGGTTTGATGAACGGTGCTTGGTACCCTTCAGTGATTGGTTCTCACTGACAAGCTGTAACTGGAGGGAACAATATTGTCATCATGTTGAGTCCATCATCCAATATTGGTAATAGCAGGCTTCTGCCCTTATTCTGGAGGTTGTTCCCACACTCCCTCTTATATTTATATATATATATATATATATATATATATATATATATATATATATATATATATATATATATATATATATATATATATCATATTGTTTTAATTAAATAATTTTATTTTATTTAATTAAATAATATTATTTTGAATTTAATTTAAAACTTATGAAAAGTTTTAATGATAGAAAAATACATACAATAATATAATGCGCAATAAATAAATCGTGATGATCTCTTTGGAAATACATATTTTCATAAATCGATTGCCTCACATGATAATCTGGCAATTGACCTATTTGACCTCAATTTATTATTATTATTTTTTTTTCATTATTTGAATGAATGCCTACTATCTGATAGCTCCGTACCTTAACAATTTAGGGAAATACTCCAAATAAGTTTAAAATAGAGTGCCGCCAATTTTTAAGCCACAGTGCTAGCAGATGCCAAATGCTTTCATTCAAATTAAATAATAATAATCAGCTAGCAAGAGTATCATGCGATATAAGTAATTATTATACCTTTGTTATAAATAGACGAATTACCTTTCTTAAGTGTTAAACTTGTTTTAAGTTTCAATATTTATTTGTTTATTATGGTGTAATGGTCTTATGTCCTCCAACTAAGGCAGTAAGTACGGGGTATATCCTACAGGTAACTAACCTATTCTAGTCAGAGTCAGAAAGTTGAAATTCAAATTCCGTGGGTCCGACATGAAACAAATATCAACCATCCACTGGTCCACACAATATCCTGCCAGACTAGAACCGGAGCTGCTTCTGACTCGAAAATGTTCTGGTGTCGCCTTAGCACGCACGGCCACCACATCCTCTGAGTTTTTATGTAGTCAATAATAAATTAGTTATTTTCCTGTTTAAGACTCATTTATTCAATATGCATTTAACAAGTAAATGAATTAATTCATGTCGAAAGCATACCTTGTATAAAATATTAACAGTATCCCTGACACTGACTCATTTTATCTGTATGCAATAACGTATTTATTTCTTTAATTACTAAATGACGTTGGCAGCGCATAGTTCAAGAAAATGGCAAATACATCTTAAAAATTCAAATTTTGAAATTTTATATAAAAAAGACAAAGTAAATTATATATGGAAATAGGGCATTAAGTAGGGCGTCTCGCTTTATGCGTCTGTTAAGGGAATACGCAACGCAAAAAAATATGAAAACGAATTTCATATGAAAGAAATTTCTCTGGTTAGAATTAGTGTTGGGCAAATTTCATTCAGAGAAAAAGTGATAATTAATGAATAACCCATTTATTCGTTATTCTATTAGTCAGAATACATAAATTTAATAATAAATTATATTCATAATTATTAGAATGAAAAAAATTATTTGAATAAAAAAAAATTCGAATATTGGACAAATGCTAGAGAAGACCTATGATAACAATATTGATCTCCATCACTTCTTCATGGATTTTTGCCAAGCATACGATAGTCTCAATAAGCGGAAAGATCAATCAGGACGAACCCAGAAGGAACGATACATAGCAGACTTACCCAACACTTGGCGTATGATGATAACGTTGTAATAACGGCAAGAACAAAAGCTGTACTGTCAGAAGCTTTACAGGAATTTGAAGAAACTGAGAAAAAATTGGATCCTGAGAAAATAAAGAAAAAACCCAATATATGATTTCATAAAAAAATTAAAGTCAGGAAGGACAAAACAACGTGCAATTCCTCCACCACACATTTAAGAAAATGGAGATCTTCAAAATACCTTTGGACTTTAGTGACGGGAAAAACTGACATTACAGTGAAAATAAAACAAAGAATTGCAGGCAACAGATGTATTTTTGGAGTGCGAAAAACATTGCAGTTTCTAAACCCGTCACGATAAGCAAAATTACTTATTTACAAAACAATCCTGAGGCCAATTGTCACATACGCAAGTAAAACGTGGATCCTGACCCAAGAATGCGTGTTGATCAGGTGGATCTGGGACAGGAAGGTGCATCGATAGATCTTTGGACCAGCATGTATTGATGACTAATGGAAAACAAGAATTTTAAGAGAACTTCGGGAACTTTACAATGAACCTGACATTGTAACAAATGTTACATCAAGACGTATAAGATGGCTTGAACACATAGAAAGAACGGAAGAAGGTAGATACCCGAAGAAACTATTATATGACAAACAAGGAGACACAAGAAGGAGAGCAAGGCCTAGGCTGCAATGGATCGATAATGTAGAGGACGATCTGCAGAGGATGGAAATTGGACACTGGAGAGGTCTAGCTGCAGATAGGGAGGAATGGAGAGACATTGCTGAGGAAGCCAAGGTCCTAAAAGGGCTGTAGAGCCACGGAAGTAAGAAGAATAAGCTGGCTTGGACATCTCGAAAGGTTGCGCAACGAGGGATTGGCGAAGAAGGTCAAAAGAGATTCCTTCCCAGGAAAAAGAAAGAGAAGACCTCCAAGGAAAAGCTGGCAAAAGGACAAAGAGGAAGATCTCAGGAAAATTGGAGTGATTCACTGGAGAAGATAGGCTCTGGATAGAGAGTAGTGGGAACGAATAGTTCGGGAGTCCAAAGACCTTCTTGATCTGTAGAGGTGCTTATGATGAAGTAGATGCCGCAGTGGCTCGTCATCTTAAAAACCTGGACGTACGGAATTTAAGACCAAGGTCCGACCCATATGACTTGACAGAGACCCAAGCCCATCAGCGAGTGGATATGTGCAAAATTTTGCTTCAAAATCCGAAAGATGATAGGTTCTGGAAAAATTATCACAAGTGACGAAAAGTGTATATTTAAAAAAAAACATAGCAAACATTAGCAGTGGGTACGGCTGCACAATCGGAGGTTCTTCAAGATCGTTTTGGGAAAAACGTGATGCTTTGTGTTTGGTGGAACTTCAAAGGCGTTTTGAGCTTGTACCTGGTGGTCGGGTAGTGGACTCAAACCCTATGAATAGATAGACAGAGTTTAGAGTGCAAAGCACCCCGCTTTGGTCAACAGGAACCAAGCCATTTAGCAACACGACTATGTCCCTGCAAATCGTTCTCATTTGACCAAGAAAAAATTATCGAAACTGCCAGGAGTAAGCGTTTTGCCTCATCCTGCGTAAAACCCAGATTTGGCACTCAGATTATGGTTTGTTTAGATCATCGGCTCATTTTTTAAAAGGTGGGATCCTTGATAATTATGAGGATGTAAAATTTGGATGTTAAGAGTATTTTGCCTCAAACCCAAAGGAGTGGTACCTTCATCAAATCTAATTACTGACAGAAAGATGGGTGAAAGTAGTTGAAAACATTGGACTTTACTTAGAAGAGTAGTATTCAATAATGTTCAAAATATGTAATCTGAAATAAAGCTATACTAATATAATTTTTTTTTATGATTTTAAAATTCATTAGACTTATTTCATAAGATTTATTGATCTTCGATAACCATTTTTAATAATATCGATAAACATGAGTAACATACTTGAACATATTGTAATTTTAAAAAAATAAATTAAAAAATCGAGAGGAAATGGACAAAGGAAGAGGTAGGATGGACCGAAGCATGTCATTTCCATTGTAGTGTTGAGGGTGTGGACAGATCGCTTTGCCGACGCAATGCTTCCTATTTTCCGGCTGCTTTTAATGGATGTTTCTCGAGCACTTACAAATCGATCTGACGTTTCGAAAACCACTAAAGCCTGTACAAACCATGACCAAATGGTAGTCATGTCTATGTTTCAATGACTTTAAAATTTACAATAGTATTTTCAATTTTGTTGTCACTATATACTAAATAAGGGATGTGTTAAACTGTATTAAACGAAGTCATCAGACCGTCCTTATTCTTGACCAACGGTTAAGGTGGTGATTTAGTCAGGATTAAGAGCATTTGCTAAATTCAGAGAATAGAATAAAAAGATTCCCCAAATTGAGAGTATCCACTTTATTGAGGATGGGTGTGCCATAGATCGAGCTACGACTAATTTAACGGAACAAACAATTATCTGCCACAACTGGACTCGAACCCGGGCGCGGGAGTTAGGAGTCGGGTGCCTTACCCCACTCGGAGCTTCTAATGCAAGGAAGTATCTATTTTAGGGTTAGTTTGTCTAGACCTTCGTGAGCTTGCTTTGCAAAGGATTAGGAGAATTGCAAAGGATTTTAGATATTGAAAACGAAAGGATTATGATTAGCTAGTTGGATATCATGGTTCACTAAATTATAAGAATACATATTAAATTGATATTTTAGAGCTGTCTAGCTAAGTGAACTAGTCTTTTGTTAGGACTAAAGCCTCGTTCGTTGTTTCAAGAATAATATAAAAAATATTTAAATGGTAAAAAGGATCATGTTTCAGAAGCTGTGTTTGTATATATATATATATATATATATATATATATATATATATATATATATATATATATATATATATATTATAAGTTGTTAATGAGGTTCTTCCATAAAAAAATAAAATAAAAATTAAGAAGCGGTTCCAGATTCTTATTTGTTGTAAAATGGATTTTTTTTTTATTCTTACTGATTATTACTTAATATACTTAATAATTGTTACTTTACTGGCTAACAATAATTCAATTAACATTTTTTTTACACTATGCGCTAAAGGCAAGATGAGTATATTAAAGTATATATATGTAATGATATATATCCTCGAGACAGCGTGCTGATTTCCCAATGGGGCCAATTTGAACATGATACTCCCTCAAACTTCTTTCTCATCCTTCTAACAAGTAACAAGCTCCCCGTATCATATCGAATAATATGGAACGAAAACGCAAATAAACATTTTTTCTTTTTGTTTTTACTCAATACAATACATTGCATATAATACTCCTCACAGGATCTTTTTTTCAAGGGCATTTACTGTACTTGTATAGTCCAGGTACAAATTGAATTATTTTTTAAGTCTGAAAAAAAATATTTTTTTTTATTTTTATTTTATTTTATTATTTTTATATTTTTATTTTTTTTTTTTATCTTGTCCTCGTTTACCGCTGAAAAAATAAGCCGGAAAAAAATAATAATAATAAAATAAAAAATAATAAAAAGGAAAAAAATAATAAATATAAAAAACAAAAGTGGAAACTTTTAATGGATAAACTTTTTACTTCTTGATGTTAGAAACTCAATAATTTTTTATTTTTTTTTAAATCCATCCATTCTAACTGGATTTCTAGAAATAAGTCTATGCAGTACTCACTGCACTACTATGGTACCCACCGCGCTGATGATACCCTAAGACACCTTAAAGTCGACTGTCATCCACATCTACCAGTGCATGTCCCTCCTCCCATCCTCCCCCCAACGTATGTCGAAATTCGGTTCTCATCTTAGCAAAGTGCACCAATAAACAAGAAAATTAAAAAAAAAAATTAAAGAAAAATTAGAAAAAAAAATGTTAACAAAACCATATAACTTTTGTTTGAAGTCATATTCTGAACTACGTGCTATTTTAATTTCATATTTATTACTACAAAATAAATAAATTATTAAAATTCATCCCTAAAGCAGTATTATCGACAGAATTATAACAAAAAATAAATAAATATATGTTTACTCCAATTTTTCTCTAACCTCTTAAATAAACTCTGCATACCCCCAATAATCCAATGAAAGTAGTTCTGTATTTTAAAAGAACAATGGGTATAAAAAAAACTGGGAGCCATGGCACATTCAACGTTGTTCAAATGAACATTTTTGAATAGACAAGGATTTCAAAATTGTAAAAAGTATTTAGAAATGGTATGAAGCACAATAAAGAAAATTCTGGAAGAATATTTCTTGTGGTGGAGGTGATGGTATTTATACTTCATGTTATGGTTTACAATACATCAAGAATTCCGCCTCCTCAAGTTTACGAATGACCATTAAAAGAGTAGTTACGTCTAGAGCATGGCATAGGGGTACCTAATTGGTATAACACTGAATGCAGTCAGTTGCTGTGTTTCTTTTGTCTTTTCGTAAATTTAAAGGTTTTAATCTGGTCTGTTTTCAATCTTTAAATGGTTGCTGGAGGGATGTGGTTAAGGTTTTCTAAGTGAGAGAAAGGTTTGATAAAGATTTCTGTTGTAATTCTTTTTTTTTAGAATGTGTTAAGGATCCCACAGTATTTTATAAAAAAGTGTATATATATATATATTATATATAACGCATTCAACGATGTATTTATTTCAAATCTTACTGGTTCAGATGTATAAATATACCCACATACACAAGGGACATATACATATATATATATATATATATATATATATATATATATATATATATATATATATATATATATATATATATATATATATATATATATATTATATATATATATATATATATATATATATATATATATATATATATACAACAGGATTGTATTCAAGATTGCACTTCAATTTCATAGGATATGCGCGATGATATTGATATACGCCCATTCATACCTTCTGAACTTGTACTGTGCAACAATCTTGTATATAACTCCATTGACAGTATATATATATATATATATATATATATATATATATATATATATATATATATATATATGTATATGTCCCTTGTGTATGTGGGTATATTTATACATCTGAACCAGTAAGATTTGAAATAAATACATCGTTGAATGCGTTATTTTATCAGATGCTCTAACATTCGGCAAAGGTAAAATGAGACCTAAATTCCCAAATAACTCAAAATCCTGTCAGAAATTATTTGTGCCCATGGAGATTTTCAGAATGACAAAATCTAGCTCACTGCAATGATTCAGAGCATTTGATTGAAACTACTTTTATATAAAATACTGCGGGGATTCTTTCATTAGAATGAATACACAAGTATTTTTGGCAAGTTTGTCTGCTTCTTCATTTTGAGGAATACGCGCGTGGGCGGGATCCATTGGAAGTTTACTTGGGTGTTAATATTTCTTGTTAAACAAATAACAGTTGAAAAAGAAGGTTCTAGGTTTTATTTTTAATTTTTTGGGAGGGAGGGGGGTGATTTGATCATTAGAAATAATTTTTGCAACTATAAATTACTTGGTATGCTTCATAATTTTGCTCGTGGATTCTAGGCAAATTGCAACAAACCTCAAAGTGAGTCACCTAGAAATACAAATTATATTCCATTATCTACAGAATCTCTTTTTAATAAACAGTTATTGTGTAACTAGGTGGATAGAACTGCAACTAGGATCTAAACTGCGTATCGTATTCATCACACCACGATGAAATCAGTGAACAATAAGGTTCGATGAGAAAGAAGTGATGAAGGTCAATCAGTCCGGATGACAGACGTTAAGACGTGGAGAGGCCGATATGGACCGAAATAAGAATAGATAGGTGATAAATCAATCTAAAAAGGAGGGATCCATGACTTATAAAAGAGGTAAGCCTGTCGGAGGTGATATAGTGTTTCTGAAAGCACAGTCTCTTGGTAGTGATCCAAACTGAGTTGTTCTACGCCTGGGTATTTGTAGCAGGTCACAACTAAATTCATATACTAGATTAGTAAATAACTCTATATAAATAAAATTATAGTCTATAAATATGAAACTCAATATGCTTGAACAGGCAATGGCACAGGTAATTCATGATAGTACATTAAATCATATTGGGAAAGAATTTTGTACATCTATATCTAATATCTGGAAAGTAATTTTCATCGTCAGATCAGTAATTTAATATCATGCAGTAATTTGAAGAAATTTTCATTATTGACTTAAGTAACTTTTACTTGCAATATTTATTTCGTATAAACAATTTAAACAAACAGAAATTCCTTATATAGTTTTTTATGTAATACAAAAATATTGTGTTATAGTTTGAATTTTTAAATATATTGAATGTTATTTTAATTTAGTCTGATATTGTTAATCGAAATATACACAAATTTTATATTACTTTTGAAAATAATCCTAATTTGGTCGAAATAATAATAAAATATTTGTCACTTTTTTTACATGTTTTTAATTTTAACCTAGTGACCTGTAGGGCGTCTTCACACGGTCAGACAAATGTCGAAATCGGATCCTACACCGACAATGAGGATATGCATATGATCCGACATTTACCGCCTTTTGAACCTTCAGTTCGAGTACTGGAACAGATTGGAACTTGGAACCAGAAAATATGTATAAAGAAAAAACAATTATTGCAATAACTTTTCACTAAAAATATATTGTTAACAGATGAATTTTTGAATTCTAGTCAAGACAAAATTAAACATACAAGTCAACAAAATAAAATTTCAACGATACAGACTGTATTTACTGTATTCTTGTATAAACATTTGCATTTGCTAGTGTTATTTTTTTAATTCTTTTGTTCAACATTGAATTAAAAAAAAGTTTGGATTGCGGCAAAGACTTAATTAAGTTTGCTATAAACTTATTATAGACTAGTATATAGTTTATAAGCTTGTTTAAATATTTCTTATTTAATAATAAACAAATATTTAAAAACAAACATTTGTTTTTGTATATTATAATTTTATTTTATTTAGTAAATGTTGTGTACCTAATTTTTGTTTCTAAAAAAATTATTAACATTAATATTAAAAAACTAGTTTAATCAAATAATCACTTAGAGTAAATAACATAAATAATCATTTCAGATTCGTACTCTGAGATGCCGGCAGCTGGTCCGACATCCGACGTTTCGATAAGGTGTCCGATAGTCGAAATGTCGAATTACTTAAGAAAAATATTATTAAAAAGTTATACCTAAGGTTTAAGTTGCCAAAACTATGACAAATTAAACTGTGGCAAATGTTTGTTGAAAAAATAACGCAAAATAAATTTATTACAATTTATTTATTTTTTAATCTACTAATAGCTTTGAAATAATCGTTATCTAATATTTTAGCAGAATTTTAACGCATTAAAAATATTATTATGTTATACAGTTTTATATCACCGTTAAACCTAAGAAATTTTATATAACCTTATAGGTAATAAATAAAAATAAAATAGCCAGGTTGATGCGACCGAAGTTTATAAGTCCCCCAGAGAGCTAAAAGTATATCGACCCCATAAAAAGAGCGGGCTAAATTTAGCGGGTATATAAAGGGTCGCTATCATATGATAAACAGGTGGTTCCCCCCGTCCATATAGGCCCTTCTTTATTTGTCTACTGCCAAGCTGGCGGATGGTCCTAGAGCGCTGTATATCCATTGTTCAAAGTGTTTTTATTGAAAAGAATAATTCAAATAATAAATAATAATGTTGCTCGGTAACATTATACCGGATCTCTCACATCAAATTTTGCTTTCTCAACTTCTAATTCTAATAACCAGTTAAGTACCCTGGCATAATTGAATGGACACATCGTTTTAGATCAGCCCCTTAACCAGAATCATTACCAATGCATCGTAAACATCTCTATAATGTGAATTATAAATTAAAACCATTTAGCACGTGAAATAAAACAAGTATAAGGAACCATACGTATCTCTACAGTTCGTCATACGACAATATCTAATCAATAGACTAAAATGACCAATACATAAATTATCTAAATAATTCATCAATCAGCAAAAAATAAATAAATCATGCATCCATAATTTTTTTTTAGTACCTTCCTTGTTTAACTGTAATCATGAACTTTGTGCTAATTCTCCATTTTGTCAATGTCTTTACAACAAAATGCCTTTTAGGGAGAATTGGTCAGGAAATATTTTTGGAAAATACAGACGTGAATTTTTTCGGCTCACCTTTGTGTTATGTTTAACTTGAATTCTAACTTTATCTACTCCTAAACTTAAAAGGTTTTGTTTATGCAATCGTTGTCAACGTTGTGGAACTTAAACTACGGCCACACTGTACGACTTTCGATTCGACAACGACAAACGGAGAAGGGAGCGGCATGCGATGTCAAATTATAATTTTTATTTGATTATTGATTGAAAAATGATGAAGATATTTATTTATTCACTGAATCATAAAAGAACGAATTAATTGTTTTTCCATTATCTATTACTTTCAAATCGATAGTCAAACGAAAAATCGATCATGGTGGACATTTATTTTAGGATAGTTACTTCATAATAGATGGGATAGTTCACTGTTGCAAAGTATAGAATTCTGTGATACTTTGTAGTTTTATAGCAGCTTGATTCAATTGATATTTTCTATCTTCGTAGATACGTCCTCTTAACATTTTTCTTATAATTCTATTTTGAAAACAGCGTATTAGGTTCCCTCTTGATTTGTAAATACGTTGAAACATCAAACATTGCATCATATAAGGGCACCGGACGAATCATTGCTGTATAGATAAAATTTAATTTATTTTTAATATTCGTTCCTTGTGTTCTAAATATAATGTTTGAGAAATTGGCATGAAAAAAAGGGCGAATAGCAGAGCGGAAGTATTTTCACTAAAATACAAAATTGAAAATATCAAAATTGCGGGGGTGCTCTTCTGATACCCTGATGATATTCTGTTCTTTTATTTTATTTTATTTTTCATTACCCATTATTTTATCTTCTGATAATTTAATGTATCTAAAAATTCTAATGTTTCTTTATTTTATTCTTCATGCAGACTCTTTTTTTTTCCCCCTCCCTCCAAAAAAAAATGATTCCGATTATATTATATATTACCGATGTATCGCGCGGATTCTTCTTTCAACGGTATTCTGTTTTATCCGTAATCATTTCCAGTTCAAATTACATAGTCGTTGTCGCATTACCTGTAATGACTGTAATTGAATTATTTATAATTAGAACAACTCAATCCGTTTGGAGTACCAGGATTATATCTTGGCTAAGGTCAGTGTGAACTAATAAAATCGCCAGAATTTTTATTTAACATCATATGCTATGCTAACAATCCGATGCTAGTAACAAGCGGATTCCTGTCAGTAGAAATTCGAGAAAGGAAGAGAGTAGTGTATAACTTATGGAACAACTGAAGGGTTCCCTGTCAGCCCTCTCACTTAACGGAAACAAAGGACTCTAAGGACAAACCAAAGCCCAATGGACCAAGCGACCTGGAAGCCTGGCATCAAGACGCTAGATCGATTTCATCCCGGCCCACTTCTACACCATGTAGTGACTGCTTCATTTATAATCTGTTTTCCATGATAAATATCCGTTTAAATATACTCCTAACGAAATGCATTTGGCTATAGTTCTTATATTATTTTACAAATATAACTTCACTTTTCATTATTTTAGTTATCTTTATCATTAATTCAAGGACCGCATCTGCGTATAGTAAAATTGATGAAAATCAGATTATATAATACAAGCCAAATAAGTATTTATTCATCGTATGACTGTGGTTCAGGTATAAGGCTTGGGACAACGATCCAATGAAATAAAAATATAAACAAAATCAAACATATGAGCCACTTTTATTGGAAAACATTAATTTTTTTTTCTTAAATTAGTTTAATGTTTTCTAAAAAAGGTTCATTTTCATATATTTTTTTTGTCTATTTATTTAATAAAAACATATTATGATTAAAATAATATAAATTGATGGTAAATTAAAACCAATATTTGCGTTCTCCTAAAAAACAACTCTCCAAGAGACAATACTTTGCAAGAAAAGGAGAATTGAATTCAATCCTGACAAACAGAAAGAATACCATCACTCTTTGTCAAAAAACTCCTGTATCCATTAATATTTTACCCCGGAAAGCGACTCAAGAGAATTCCACATACATTAGTGAATAAGCAATAAACTTTTCGTACATTTATACTTGTGATCCCGTAAACGATGCAATTAACTCATTTGCTGTTACAAAGTCATAGCTCGAAATTCGTGATTTCGATGCAATGATGAGAACTTTTAATTAGTTGAGTATCATTTTTGAGCATTCAATGCTAATCGTATATATATATTTTTTTTTTTTTACCACAGTTTCATTGAAATTAATACAGTATTTAAAATATCAAATGCAGCATTTGAAAAATCGTGAATTTTATATTATGGCATTGTTGCAGCAAATGAACAACTTACTGCAAAGCAGAAAACTCATATAAATGATACGAAATAAAAAATTATTCGGTATTGTATTCCAAAGCTAATAATTTTTGTAATTATTTAATTATTATATTGTAATTTGTAAGAGCACAGTTCTTAATAAACTATCTTCTAGGTATGCATAAGGTCGAAAAGTATCTTTACATTAACTGCTCCAAAGGTCTTTCATGAGTAGTAATGTATTGATTAATTTTATTATTCTAAAAATTATACTATCCTTATTTTTTCATCTTTGTTAAAGAGAGGTTTTCTTCCCCTTCGAGAAGAATAATTAAGATAATTTCGTTTTAAACTAATTTTCAGCCAGATATTTTTCTGAATAATATTTTTATTTCAAAATCAAAAGAAATAACTTGTTATAACATTAATTTTATATATGTTTACATTAATAAATATTGATTCCATATTTTTGCTTAGTTAATAGCAAATGAAGATTAATATTAATTATTATAACTTATTATATAAATTATTTTTACCGTCATTGGACGTTACATACCAGTATACAGGTCGTCCCTTAAAAGAATGGTTAACTCTTGGGAGGGTTGTAGCAAGTTTAAAGCTGTACAAAAAATTTCCCATGAACATGGGTGAACGGTTCTTATTATGTTTTCAAATGATTATGCCTGGAAAGTAAAATTGGCCGAAAATACAAATACCTATTTAATTAGGGATTGATAAATTATTTGCGACTTCTATAATTTCGGTTTTATTGAAAACTAGCTATAATTTTGTTTTTATTGAAAACTAATTATAATTTTGTTTTTATTGAAAACTAATACACAGGAAAAGCTGCAAGATCACTAAATCAGAAATTAATGGAACAAATACGTGCATATAATAATAAGACAGAGAATTCCAACTTTGCAATTCATTTAAATGCAAAAACCCATAAATTCATCAAAGACTCGAGAGTTAAATTAATACATCGCATTGAAAAAAAAAAAAAAACCCTGTACCACTACAACCCAATGAGAGTCTTGGGTTCAGTACTTGGGGTAAGGACCGTATTGTTTCTAGGCCAACGGTTGTGCAAGGAGGTGATTCGGCCAAGATCACGCTCAACCGCCAGGTTTTTCCCGTAATTAAGGGCACCCACTTTATAGAGGCTGGGTGAGCCCCAGGAGGGTCTCCCAATCCCACAGATTCAATACATCGCATTGAAAACAGCCTCAAATTAAATATATATGAAGCACTTGAAATAATAAAATCCTTCAAATCCAATCCAGATTTTTGCTTAAATGACCAAATAAATATCTCTAATCGTCCAATATTAAATTTATTTCCATCTATAACAGAAAAAATAATTACTCACCGGAATTACTGGAAAAACCGCGCCCCTTAAACCGTTTACCCATAAACACCCCACCCCACCTTTCTTTCATTGCTATTTCAGTGCGAGGAAAAACCAGTACAAACTTTTCTGTTTGATATAACCTTCTTAAACCTTGGTAAGTACCAACATGCATTTGATTTCTTGTCTTAATTAAATTCATAATTCATAAATGTTTTATAATACTAATTTATATTACATTTAATTTAAAATGTATAATAATACCAAACTGTATTTTGAATTGCATATTTTTGATTTTTTCTGTGGTTTTAGAACTGAAGATGTATAACATTCGAAACTAGCTTTCAATAAAAAACAAATTATACTGAGAAATAATTTATCAATCAATAATTAGACTGATCCTTAAATACCATCATGCGGATGTCAACTGAATACTTATTTATCAATTCAAACCTTGTCTCCCTCCCAATTCTAATGAATATATACAATATGCAGGATATCACCTTGTCTTATTTTTGTGTTGTTCCAAATAATTGACAACTGGTTACATAAAAGTATCACGAAATGAAAACGATCGTAGGATATATATAGTTGCAATTAGAGGCAGGTAAACGTAAGCCCTACAGGGAGGTTTCGGTGCTAATTAAATCCCTTTGTCAGTCCACAGCTGAAAGCTAATATCCGAAACCCCAATTACCTAAATCAAACTTTATTAATCCAATTTCTATGCAAAACGACCAAGTAAAGTTAAAAAATGTATGTATAGTAGAATCAGCAGGTTTTGTTCACTTACACAAATAAGTTGGACATATTTGTAACACAATCTTTATTTGGATAAGTGTGAACATGTACGCATACGCATTTATAAGTGTGAATACGAAAATATTCGTATTCACACTTATAAATACGAACTTATATGTATAAATACGAGCGTGAATATATTTGTAAGTATTTATATTTATATATATATATATATATATATATATATATATATATATATAAATGTTATTAAATATATATATATATATACACACACACACATATATATATATATGTATATATATATATATATATATATATATATATATATATATATATATATACAAGCATTTATAAGTATGGTATTACGTAATTACGAAAATATTCATTTTCACACCTTAAAATACGAACTTATATATATATATTAATATGAGTGTGAATATATTCGTATTCAAAACTGTGAATATGAATGTATTCGTATTCATATTCATAGAAAATTTATTGTGTGAATATTTTCTCATTTATATTTGTGATTACGAATACGCCCATCCCTGCATCGGAAAGGTATCATTCGATTCAGAAACAAAAATAATATAAGAAACAGTATCTTTCTTTACTTACTTTATGCAAATTATTATGACAATATCCAGCCCCCATTTCGAATCCTCCAAAGGGGGTTGTCATTGCAAAATTTGGGCGGATTCTGCAGACCTCGATTCCAATTACCAAGACGAAATTATAACCAAAGTTTCATGAATTTACAAATTTTGATTTTTATATGGATGATTTGGGCTTATTTTTCCTGTACTATAAGCCTAGAATGTTGATTCGATTCGATTGATGTATATTTATATAATTAAAAAAATTAATTTATTTGCGAGTTTTCGAATCAATTCTGTAAATTCAAAGCAGGAGAAATCTTTACTTTATGTTTATTGCCCAGAAAAAATGGAGCTAAAAGATGTAGAAAACTAAATAAAAAAACTTATTAAATCGTAAAAGGTTTGAGAGTTATCGAGTATGTACCAAAACAGAAAAGTTTCTGGATCAACCCTGGAGTTGTTGGGTTATAAAGGTATGCATACAGTCAGTCATGAGTAGTAGCAAACAACATTGATTCTGGTTTCCTGCTAAACAAGTGCGGAGAAGGAGAGTAATGAGAGGGTACTTATTAATTATATTCCTTTTCATCCTACCTCACTCCTAGAAATCTTCTCAAGAGACCCGAAGTATAAACCAGCTTCCATAGTTCGTAGGCAGAAATATACGCAAGTACTCCTCATGAAAAGTTTATTTTTAAAAAAAATGTAAGGGAAATAGTAGATGATTATTAATTAAGCCAGAGAGACGTTGTTACGGAAATGGATAAATGGCATAGAGTAGACAGGAAGATAATTATAGCAGCTATAATCAAATACCCTAAAATCGTATCTGGCACTATCCCAAAACCAAAATTAATTATTTATTTTTTAGGATCACAAGACATTACAAATTCCTTAACTTAGAAAATAGAATTTTCTTAATTTAATATATAGAATTTTGATAATTTAATATAATTAATGAATTTAAACATAAAATAACCGAAATTGAAGAGAGGAAACTAGGAAAGTTAAGGGCAGGAAATATTATTCATTTCACGCCAACAGTCATGAAATAGAATTTAATAAGTTACAAAACTCATACTTTCTGTTGTTACTTTCAAAATTAAACATGGCCGTTTTCGAAGAAAATATTGCCTGAAATATTCAATCTAAAGCTACAGAACGCTTAATTCGTGGCCTACAGCAGATAAAAATCCCACAAATAATAGAATCGTGACGATGTAAACAGGAGCTTAACGTTGTTGGGCTGAATAAAGAAAGATTCATTTAAAATGTAATCAATTCTGAACAAACGGGTAAAAATTAGAATTTTGGAATGACTTCTTATTTAATAATGAATCATTGGCTAAAAATTCACAGATCTTAGCATTTGATTCAAATTTGTATTTGTACAGGATGCAACTAGTGAACTTGAAGACTTGCCGCTTCGAATAATATCAAGATAATAAATTTTAACCGGCATTAAGGAGACAGCAAAGAGCGCCAATCGATCTCATAACCATACCGAAGGATAGCCATGATCAGAATGCAGGATCATGCCCTGATGTTCTCCTGGTCCATTAACTAGATCCCATATCACGTATGCTCCTTCCTAAGTTCCCTGTGCAGTAGTACACTCGGGTGCTAAGGTATCTTAAAAGAAGAGAAGTGTCTGAGGAAATTGACATAATAATATAAGTTTTAGTAGGTACATATTTCCTACGTTGTACCGCATCATGCAAAATTTATGTCGTTGATTTTTTTTCCTCGACCTCAGTCAGTGTTTTCATAACCAGCGGGTTGACTAAAAGCGCTGGTTAAAACGCTGCTGCGTCCATAGGAATATTTGGGACTTACAAAACTGGACAAAAGTCCGAATCAGAAAGTTTGTGAGAAAATCCATTAAACCCATCATTCTTTAAGCTTGATAACTGACTCTTAAAAATGTAATCGAATAAATTTCCCTCACTCTTGCTACTTCTTTTAAAGTCAATTAGAACGCTGATTTTACTTTTTTTTTTACTTTTACTTTAGTTACTAGCGGTTTCATCCGTGGTAGTTGTTTCCCATACTAAATAGTGTGTTAATTTAAGTACTTTATTTTAAATTGTCGTTTTATTGTTTGCATTGCTCGTTTAGGAACCATGTTTATGCAAAATTTTTGGATAATCCTTATTGTTAACTTGATCGTATTGGATAAAGATTTTTTGCTTTGTGTGTCGGGTCTGATCGGATGGTTAAATGTTGTTTATAAACTTAAAATTCAGGTCAATATAAACTGTATACCAAAATATCATACGCCCTCTTCCTTTCTGTTTTTTTATTACTTTAAATGTAATGAGTAAATAAACATAATTATTTTAACGTATTTTTTGTTGTTATTTCCTCCTCTATTCTATTGAAAGAATTAACAGAGATGAAAATAGGCTATCAAGCTTGAAGAATGATGGGTTTAATGGTGTTATTTACAAATTTCCTGATTCGAACTTTAGGCCAGTTTTAAAGTTCAAATATTCCTGTATGCAGCAGTATAAAACTAAAAAAAGCTTCAAATAATTTTGTCCGCAGCCCGAATAATATAATGTGCAGCGTTCTGATCCATCAGGCAGCAAGGAAGTGGAAAGTGATTGGAGGAGGGGATTTGGTTTTAATGATGAAGAATGAACAGTGATGTGCGTAGTAAGGTCCATAAGTTTCCGGTCTGCCTTCATTCCTCTACTTCAAGCAGGCTTGTTCAGACTTGTTCGCCGCACATGTCTGTGCCTGCACTATTCATACCCATCACCCGCACTTTCTCGATCTTGACAGTTCGTATCTAACCTTGAAGAAATCTGTGCGTTTTAACAATGTTCAAGATCGAACACAGTGCGGTTATTAAATTCTTGTATAAAGAGGTTTTTATTCCTGCGCAAATTAAAGAGCGCTTGCATGGTGTGTATAGAGCGTCATCCCCCTCGTATTCTACTGTAGAAGAATGGGCAAAATTATTTAAGTTAGGGAGAGGAAGTCTGGATGACGACCAGAATCCTGGTTCAGTTGTCACTTCTGAGACAATCCAACTTGTGGAAACTGAATTGCTGTCTGATTGGAGGCTGAAGACCAAAGAAATACCAGTAAGGTTGGGGCTTTCAAAAACAAGTGTTCTGAGGATCATTAAAGAACATTTGCATATGAGTAAGGTGAGTGCTAGATGGATTCCAAAAATTCTTTCGGCTGCTCAAAATGAGGACTGTGATTGTGGAAGGAGATTTAACACCGACGAAGATGTCCAAGCAGCGGTGGAAGAACATTTTTCTAACAAAGAAGAAAATTATTTTTTTCATGGTATATAAATGCTGCCTAAGCGTTGTATTAAGTGTTTAGAACTTAGAGGAGAATATATTGAAAACAATAATATCAGTTTTTCTTTTACCTTTCCTTCTTTCTTAGGCCGGAAACTTATGGACCTTACTAAGTATATGTTATGTACGTACGACTTTACTGTTGGTATGTATCATTTTGGGTATAATGTGATTTGAAATAAACTAGGATGCGTAAACAATTCTACGAAGAATTTTGGGTCGTGTTGTTTGTAATATGTTTATGTAGACGTGTTTTGATGAACCCAAATGTTCTGCTCCGTACTGCCCGAATAGGTCTTTGAGTGAGGTGGCAATAGCAATTTAAACTTATTTAAGCATAATCAGTTATTTATATTTATCCGGTATCTAGAAATGTTTCTTATGCGTTCGATCGTTCATTTCGAACTGTTGTTATAAAACTAGAATTGTAAATGCCTTAATTAAAAGCGTCGTTTTGTTCAGAACTTTGAAATAAACTTTCAACAACTGAATCATAATATTTTCCTTTGACAATAAGAAAATATTTTCCTTAAAACCATTTTTTATGAATAAAATTTCTTCAGTCCCGAAGCTTTATTTTTACCTAATTGTTTTTTTTTTGTTTTGTTTTTTAAGAGGAACAGAGCAAATTAACACAGTAGGATGATTTTTTTTTCCAACCCTCCAATTATTTTCCTTCTTTCATTTATTCCAGTTTTTAAAATATTCGTCGTCTTTTTCCTGTATCGAAAATAAGTGTTTAAACTACATAAATATTTTTAAAATAATAATTTCCCTTGATATTTTACGTTTTCTGTAACATCTTGGTCCAGTGACTCTTTCGCTCTATGTTCACATATCCTTATTCTTAATATTATTTCTAACTCCATAACATCTCTTCCCTGCCTTCGGTTTGAACTGGCTTAGGGGTTAAACCATTTTGCAATGGATCTTTTGGTATAATGATAGTTCGTAATAGGCTCGAGCACCGCAGGGATTATTATGACATGGCGCCGTCTGTTGATTGTTTCCAAGTCGATTATTCAAAATTTCTGTTAATTCTTTGAGCTGTTTTTCACGATGGGATTGGCATTTTCACACATTTTTTAATGCAATAATTTTATATTCGCCACTCCGTCCTGAGATTTTCATACAGTTTTCCCCTGGTCTGATGCTATTAAGGAAAACAGAACAGAACCAATCGTAAGCTGGCCGAATTGGAATTATGTATTGACCACAACTATTGCGACCTTCATTAGTTGCATACACAAGTATGTTGAGGTTAAAACGGGTGTTTTTTTATATAATTTAATTCTAAACACAGGCGACTTTTTTTACGATTAATGTAGCGAAAAATAAATGTTCAATGAATAAGACCATTTTACTTTGATGTTTCCTGATGTCATCAGCAATGTTATCATTAATGTCGGACAACTTCTCTTCGTTTTTCCGGTAAGAGAAGATCCCATCTTTTTTTTTTATGTTATTTTTTAAAAAACATAAGAAAAAGAATTTCATATTGAGGAACCCTCAAATCCATGTCTATTGGTTTTGTAATTATATCCTCATTTTAATGAATATACTTTGATATTATGCACAATGCATAAACTGTATCTATCCAAATCATTAATCGATTGTATTTCATCACGTTATCTCCTCTTTCATCACCTTCATTAGTGGCAGTACGGCAAGGCTGAGACCCTATCTAAATTATTACCTATCTAAACAATTCGGTTTAGGAACCTGGAATACGTCTTTTGTAACATATTGCGACATTTCTTTTTAGCTCCTGTCTGCATTCTGTTTTCGTTTAATTCTACCTTCTGACTTCGCTATTCTTCCATCTTCCAATATGCTGATACGACCGAACCCTCTTAACTGATTTTTCTCCAGGCATACTTGACTTCAGATTAGGGTTTGCCTGGATGGTTTCTGATTCGTTCCCGGTTTTTTTGGGTTAAGCTACTGATAGACAACCAACAGAATCGTTCTTCGACAGTTCGAATCCTTCTTCAACAGTTTTTTTTTAATCTGCTATAATTTTTATGTTATACAATATGTTTTTATTGCGATGATAAACAGAATTTTTTTTTAATAGGAATTTAATTATTTTTCTATATCTATGCTGTAATCACCCAGTATTGTTCGGATATTTCTTTCCAATCCTATATTGTGAAAATGGTTGTCATGTAGCATTCTTATAAAATGCGGCAGATTAATACTTTTTTAAGTATTCGTAGTAAATCATGAGTCGCCAACCATAATTTTAGCGACAGCAACCTCTTCTCTTCTGCTGTTGCGGATAAAGATTTTCCAAACTTAAATTTCTTTTTTAATATTTCTTAATTTATGATGTCCCTCGAACTTACGGTTTCCCAAAGCTGGACTCAGTAAGGGATGTGAATATCGAAAAAATATATTTATATATAACGAATTGATAGTTTTTGAATAAATCGAAATAGTAGTTCGATAAATCGAAAAAATATTTCGATATATCGAGCTTCGAAATTTAAATCTTATAATATAATATATTGTTTTTATTAAATTCATTTCCAACAGGATTTAAATATCAAGAAACAGGTTACCTGCTAATCTTCCTCCAACTCGTTAAGACTTTATAAAAATATTAACGATATTTTTATGCCTATATTGTCAAGATAATCGATACTGTTAACCAATATCAATTTCGATATGTTGCTTTCGACATTCCATTCCTAGAACACAGTCATCATTGATAGCAACCCAAACACACCATACCACAAGTTGTTATGGTTCTTTGTTAATCGAACCCGCCGTCTTTGTAGATTTTTTCATATTTTATATTTGTTTCATTTTTTTTTTTTTTAATAATATCGGTCTTCGATACTCAAATTTTAATATTGATAAATGGAAAAAAATATCGGAGAGAAATATCGATAAATTTAAAAGATATATCGATATTTTTTCAACATCGCTAGACCCAGGCCATACTAGCTTGTTATTTTAAATAGTTATATATATATATATATATATATATATATATATATATATATATATATATATATATATATATATCAGATGAGATGCGGATATTGGTTACTTCGAATGACATTTACACTGCATCTTTGACTGTTTGATCAGCTTCTACATTTCCCTTGATCTCTACGTTTTATCGTATCCAAACAAGTACCGAGTTTTTATCGACTTATTTGGTCCTCATGTAATCTAAATATTATGATCAGGATGTAATACACATAAAAAAATCTGGTGCGGTGCGCGCATCACACAACTTTCCCTTACCGTCCTGTAATAATTAACTTTTTAATACAATTTTAAAGAGTTCACATAAACACTGCTTCTAATAAACTCAGCAGCATACACGTCTTCTCCCACTGAAGTACAATAAAAAGTTTTTTAAGCAATTTTAGTACAACAATCCTGTACACTACCTATATATTTTAACTTTGTAAAGTTGCAAATATATTTTAAAAGTTTCTGGTTTAGTTTCCATGGAAACATTTTCTTTCCATTAAATAATGTGAAAGTAGAAATTATTGAGTTAATTTCCGCTTTTGTATTCTTAAATTACTTTATTACAGAGCGTTTTGTTTACAACGGATTGGCGGATTGGTTAGAGGAGGCTCGGTCGCATCCGTCTTCTTTCGGATGCGCTCGGTTATCCATCTAGGGTCTTCTCTTCTTGATGATTCTTTTATTATTTTTTAGATAATTTAATTACCTTTCATACAATTCTACACATAATGTACCGTAGAATGCATACTTTTAAGCTATACGCAAATAAAGTATTCTTTTCATCATAACTTTTCTCTCTTCAATTCCTCTATGATTTACTACATAAATGAAAAATTAAAGGGCTTTATGAAGAATAATTTAGGCAAGTTTCATCTAAATCGTTAGTGCCGTTTTCGAGAAAATTGTAAAAAAGTGTAAAATCCATGATAAAATAGCTAATTCCGGTTAGTCCGATGCGCTGTATCTTTGCTAATACTGGTCCGATTTTTATGATTCTTTTATTTTTGTTTAGATAATTTAAATGCCTTTCATACAATTCTACACATAATTTACCGTAAAATGCATACTTTTTTAGCTAAGGCAAGTTTCATCAAAATCGTTAGAGCCGTTTTCGAGAAAATTGTAAAAAAGTGTAAAATCGATTATATAAAGTGGCACTTCCGATTAGTCGATTTTGACGAAAATGTGCTGTAACATCACATGTATGTACCAACGTAATTTATTAATACGTAATTTCAGTATAGTACAAGTTTTCGTTTTTGCGCTAGGCTGTTCACATACACACAGACACATAGACACACACACAGACCATTTTGCGAGACTTGGTCATTTGGACTCAGGGGACCTTAAAACGTGTATTTCCGTCGAAAACTCGAATTCGAAAATTTTCACGATCTCAATACTTCCCTTTACTATACATACTATACACTTCGTGTGTAGGTAAGGGTAAGTAAAAAACAGACTTGGTTAAATAAAAAAGAAAGTATCTTCAAAACAGATAGTAAACGCTATATTATTTCTTAGCGTGTGATGATAGACAATCGTCCATAGGCGAAGCTCAGACACGCTGCAAATGTCCGTTGGTGACAAATAGCAGCCCCGCCTTTGCAGACACACACCATCTTGGTGACACCTGACGAACATTTATCAAATACCAAGCTCGTTAAATATTTTTCCTGACGTTAGGCCCCTCGCCTGTATTTTCAGGCTTCTGGAGAATTTGTATAGAGCCGGATGCTGTCTGTATTCCTTACAGCTTGGACATATATAGTACCTAGACTAAGATAGCGTGAGTTAAAAAAAAAAAAAAAACAGATTAAAAATATTTTACGTCATCATATATCTGAGCATGACACATTGAAATGAATTAAGTGGCGTGATCTATATTTAAATCCATCCAGGATGCTTTCTAAGATATGGTTTGCTAGTTTTAGGTCTGTGTCAAAACATATAGCTTGAGCAAAACATTAATTTCCGACACATTTCACCGTAGAGCGTTATTATTGTTTATGATTAGTTCATTACATAGACGTAAAAATTAATATGATCTTTCACGTGCAAAAAAAAAGTATTATATAATTTTATGATATAACATTGGGGGTAAATATATCGAAAGTTAACACATTAATGAAGGCACACCGATTCCTGAGCTTAGGCATTAAATATTTACAGCGCCGGATTTTAAATAAACCTAAATACGTCTGACACGCTTCGGAAATCTTGATACAATTTCTGTGCCTAGTATTTTATAGTAGGTATATAGAAATTCTCATAGGAGCTAAAATTAAATTATATTATTTGGTCCATTTTGGTTATAACTAAAGTATCCTTTTTAAATCACATTCCATTTTTATACTGTTTATGAATTCACTGTTTCTTTCTTTTTTTTTTATTATTTTATTCTTTTATTATGACAGAAAAATGTCAAGAGATATCGGAACATGATTTCCAAATGATTTGAATCAATCTTTTCAATTGAAGCTGGTAAAAAAATACTGATTGAAATAAAACCAGGAAGAGAAATGCTCATTACTATATTTATTTTTTTTAAATTGTAGTGTTTTATTTATTAGAGATAGATTTATTCTTTGTCTTCTACTCAACCGTATACCCTATGGGAAAAATTAAGGATTTGCTAAAAAAATAATTTAATTGTTAGAAGTTCCTTATAGCTATATATCTAACACTACCACCCATTATTAAGCATCGTATTCTTCCAGCGTTGAGGCGTTGATAAGTGAGCTATGCTGTTGAAAAGAGAGGTGCTGAAAGAAACTTGATGGCACTTCTCTTCAAGAATTTTTCGACAGTAGGTAAGTCTATAGGTAAGATGGTGAAGGTACCCAACCTCCAATATTAATAATGGCATACTTACAGGAGAGCATTAGAAAACACAACATTGTAATAGAGGGTTTGGATGTTGCTGCCACTTCTAGAGGAATCTTATTCACAGAATGTTGTATCTATGGGTAATCATCATCTATGGGGAATGTTATTTTCATTCTCCCATGTAGTCACATGGGAGAATGAAAAACTGATGTATAAGTATTAGAAAAAAAATCATATAAATTACAATTGGAGGAATCTTCACCATTGATATAATGAGTATGATCAGGATATAAGAGCTATTTCAGATGGAAAATATTGCCTACTACTTTGTAAAATACTTTATTCTGGAACAACTGTGACCGTGTCATAGCAGACTTTCTTAAATTCGATAACAGTGGAGTACCGCATAAGATAGCAGGAAGGAGAACGCTATTCTAAATTAATTAACTGACCCTGATATTTAAGCATATGAGACAAGAGGAAGCGTTTCTTTTACTTGGTCTATATTTTATATCTTGGATATATTTTATTTTTTCGAAAACAGGCTGAGGACTCATATACCAATCTATGGTTATCCCAAGAACACAATGTGCCTCGATATATTTTTGAAAAATCCTGCTAAAATTCCGAACTAATTTTAATTTTTCAAGTGTCCTTTTACCAGTTTGAAATTAAAACACGATTCCATCAGTTTTTGAGAAATTAACATCGTTCCATGAGGCTCTTTACGAAGTTGCAATACGTATTTTTCAGCTTGTTTTAATCTTTGGTGGAGTCGATGCTTATGTTGTAAATAGCAATATCGTCAGCATTAGCAAGAATTATTTGTAAAAATTTCGTTTAAATGAATTTCTTCTGTCTTATGTCACCAGGATACAATTTTTTACATTAATAAAAACTTGATTAAAACTTAATTAGATTGGAAGAAAATGTTGCCCTTCCAGTACTTAAATCCGTTGATTACACTAATCTAAGCAATATTCTCTAATTATCAAAAAAAAGTTTAATTAGCACATAAGACAGGAAACGTCCCAAGATCTATCAGTGGGACGTTTAGGAGAAGCACTGGATACAGATAAGGTTTCGTTCTTCCGCTCCTTTCTTCTAGGGTTTCATTGTCTTGAATAACATCTTATTGTAGACATAATGAGGGGATCTGAAATCAACTCTGGCTCGCGCTTCAAAAAGAAATACGGTCCCGTGCACCGCTTAATGTAAAATTAAATAATTTTAATTATTTAATTAACTTTTATTCTAAAAAAAACTTTTAAATTACAACAAATTAATTAACTTTTAGATAAATCTGTTTCTTGGGTATTTTCGGTCCCTTTATTCAGAATAGTAAATAAAAACTTAATCTTATACAACAATAACGTATGTCTTACAAACGCCACTTGGATAGTTAGGTATGTATTGTGCATAAATTTTCATAGAGGAAGGATGGATTTTAATAAGTGCTACTTACATTATGAATCAATTACTTTTGAATTCCAATGACCAATCACTTTATTCTTATTTTTTTTTTTTTTTTTTACCAAAGTATTAAGTTCATTGAAAATCTGTAATGAATCTTGTAGAAAACAAAAAGAAATTCATCGTCCTATTATTCAAAACATCAATTATAACGTTTCTTATCATATTTTTCTGATTGTTTAATTGTTGTGAATTAGAAAGTATGTTACCTCTGATTTCGCAATAATATTCATAAATAATAAAAACTATAGTTGTGTTTTTAATGGATTGCTATTTTATGAGTTAAACATTTTTTTTTTTGCTTAAGAAAGTATTTTATAACAAAAATATTTTCCAACACTTATTTTCTCTCACAGAATGCGATTCTATAATTTATCCAGTTCTCCATTTACTTTCCAGTTGATCTTTATCGTCAGTCATTTGAATAAGTGCATAATTTTTTTTTTTTTTTTAGCGTACATGTATAAATTTTATCAGATTGTAACTGAAATTTATACTATAAACTTTAGTTACAAATGATCCACGCTTAAAGATAAAATTTATAAGCGAATGTAATCACATGAATTAATGATTAGTGAGGTTCTTAAAAATGTATGTTTATATACATATATATAGTTATGTTTTTAACGCATTGTTATTTTATGAGTTAAACTTTTTTATTTGTTTAAAAAAGTAAAGTATGTTATATTAAAAACATTTTTCAAACACTTATTTTCTCTCACAAAATGTGATTCTATAATTTATCCCTACATATTCAGTCATTTGAATAAGTACATACTTTTTTTTTTTTTCTTTTTTTTTAAGCCAACATATATAAAGCTTATCAAATTGTAAATGAAGTTTATACTATCAATTACAAATGAATCACGCTTAAAGATAAAAGCGAATGCAATCACATGAATTAATGATTAGTTAGGTTCTTAAAAATGTATGTTTATGAATATATATATATATATATATATATATATATATATATATATATATATATATATATATATATATATATAATGATAATAATAAAAGGCTTAGCGAACCCGGAGGTTCGATGCCAATACCACTAATCGCTGTCTACAAATCTCGGTCCACCGACTACCTATAAAATATATATATATATATATATATATATATATATATATATATATATATATATATATATATATATATATATATTTTTATCTGCTTTTCAACTTAATGAGAAACGTTTACAGAAGAAAGTCTTAACAGAAGTATCAAATTTGTAAATTTTTGTCTGTGATTTTGGTATTCTTAAAATAAATCGGGCTTCGGAGGGTTTCAAATGGTATATACATGTACCTTATAGCTTTTCTGACAGTTATAAGTTTCAATAAATTAATAAAATAAAATATAATAAAGGTATATACCTACATTCTACAAACGGTTGATTATTCTAAATAAACTTTTACTTTTGTTTGAAAAAAATATTATGCAATTTCGTACACCATACTGATTTTGATATTATTTTTAACAAGCAATTTACATTCGGAAAAAATTTTGTTAAGAAATACAACAGAGTCATCATTAATTTAACTTTTCTTTGACCCCTCATAACCCCACTTAGTTAACTAAAAATGAAGGGTAGAGTTGCTCTTAAAAGAGTCAAACACAACTTTTTAAAAGTCCCTCACTTTGAAACTTTGAGTGTTACTTTTAACCTTAGGGGATCCAACCATCTAACGTTCAAGTTCTCATCCATTTTGTGTTTTTATAAATTATTTTTAAATATAATTTTCAGATAGATATTTTTTTTTTTACAAAAAGTATAAAACTTTTTGTTGTTTTAAACATTAATTTAATGAATAAAGGAAAGAAACAAATCTTGGTTATCCTTTTTTCAATGAGATAACGTTCCTATAAAATAACATTAATATCCAAATAAATAAAATTTATTATTGGCAAGAAAAATTTAAAATAACAAAAACATAGGTAACATTGTAACATGAGTAAATTTAAAAAAAAACATGGACAGAAATAAGCGAGTATTTTCTAGCAATGATTTATTTTGTAGTTTACCTTATTTACATACGTACATGTCATAAAATAAAATTACAGAAGCAGAATATTTATTTAAATTCTTATCATTATTAAAAATTAATTTCAGAAGAAGTCAGAAGAAATCAGTTTCACGATTTCAAAAATATTAATGCTGTTGAGTTCTTAAAAGGTTAAAATAACTAGTAAATAATTAAAGAAAACTCAAATCAAATATTAAAAATAAAGCACTTTTACTGGTATGGTATAGGTAGTCACCCCAAAATAGATGATTGTACAACAATTATGTAATTAATTTGATTTTTGAAAGTTTATGATTTTGATAGTAAAAATCCATGGACTTAATCTTAAAAAAAAAAAGAGAGAAAAAAGAGAGGAAACGATAATATTTAATTCTTTCAATGTGTTCAGACTATTTACTGAGTACATCTCAGATAAATTACTCGTATATAATAATACTTTACCATATGTTTCAGAAAAAATAATACACTGAACTAATAAATAAAATTGAGCAATAGTTGAGTGTTGTTACACATAATAACTTACTTTGAATAGATCTTCGTAAGGAATGTTTTCCTCTGATCAATTTTATGTAGGGTTTTCCAGAACTGGAAATCCTAACAATCAAATCCTATTGATAACAGCTAGAAACAAAACTGGAAATATAACTTATTCAGATGCCTTATAAATTTAGTTTTTCTCTTGCAATAACTGCACCGTTAATAAAGGTCGATCATTGCAAATATGTGGATTAGATTAAGAGAAGCTATGTTTTTCTCATGGACAATTATACGTTACAATTATAAGTTCCCTTATAGAAAAAACTAAGGAATTTGTTTGGATATATGCCAAATGGAATCAGCACAAACATTGTAGATTCAAGAGCATTGCAATGAACTTAAAATTGAATAAAACAGCATATACAATGTATTTTATTCAAAACATAAAAATATTAATGCTTATGAAAATATCTAATTTTAATTGCTTACAATAATTGATACCAAATCCTCAATTTTGTATATCAATACATAAAGTAAAATAAGATAAAGTCAAGAATGAAATAACCAGAGAAAAAAATAAAGTATAAAATACATCAAGAGAAAGAGAGATTATGCTTAAATTGATTGGCAAAATAACGCCAGAAGGAAGACCGTCAATTGAAGTGTAGAGGTGAAATATAAATGGAAGAAGAAGACGAGTTAGAGCGAGAAAGACTTGGGTAAAAGTAATGGGAAAATAAATAAGTAATGGAATATGGTGTACGGAAGGAATGGTCCTTGAATTGAGCCATCCGGAGGAGGCTGTAGAAAATTTCATGTTCAGGAAACACTGCTCTAGTAGAAAAAAGAATAATAAAAATATGAAAATGCCGAGGAGGAAAACTATAAAATTCTTTCTAAAAACTCCGAAATAAAATCTTATTGAACATTTTCAGAAGTATTCAATACAAGAAGTTATTGAAAATTTGAATATAATGTTTAAAAAAAAGTAATATTAGGGTAACGAAGTTATTGAAAGATAAGCTCGTAAAATGGACGAAAATTTTTAAATTGAAAGTACCAGGCTTAATAAAATCCGATTATAATGAATTCAACTAGTGCAAAAACTACTGACCTGACTAAATGCGATATGAATTGGGAGTGAGGTAAGAGGGAAGTAGTACAGGCCTTGAAGGCAATTGGCTATTAGACCGATTGACGATATACTGCCGCCAGGACTAGCCTCTTCACCACTCCACCCTACCTGCACATTCCATTGTATGCATTTATGTTTCTTTACAACCATACGATCATTATATATGCACATATTTTATAGGAACCAGCAGCTCATGAACCATGCCTAATTAAACCATGCCAGATGCTAAGCAATACCAAAATGTGTTCAGTGATTGTAAAAAAGAATTTCATGTGATTAGTACGCAAACACCAACGGTAGAGGAAGCGCGGTATCTGGTCGAAATTTATTTTTCGAATTTTCAATCAAATAAAAATTAACTTCTGTAATGTGGAATGTAGGTTTCCTCGACAACGCCTAGTTCGACAATTCACCTAGTTTCTAGGTAATAAAATAACACACAAGTACAGAATAAATGACTATTCTATGAGACAAACCAAAACTTTACCAAAAAATATCTGTTAATTAACCGAAATAATTTTTATATTAAATATTAAATGAAAATGTCACTGAAAATAAAAGTAAAATAAACTTGGAAAAATTAAAATTAATAACGCTTAATTATTTAAATGCAGAAAATTATTTAATCATAGCACTAACAAAAAAAAAATACAAAATATAATTAAAATAAACATATCTTTATTGAAATATAAATTTCATAAAGAGATGAGTACACTATCTGTATCTGTCGGAGAATGAGGAAAACATTCACAAGTTAAGTGTGATTTTTAAAATAGAATAAAACTTTTCGCTATTGATTCACCCGAATGTCCTCTTACAATGGATTTAGATAAATTAAACTACATTTCCTAAAGAGAATTTCGTTTATTCCACTATGCAATTGGAACGTAATTACCTTGAAAAGTTTTTTATGTGATCGTTCATATTCAATAAAAAACTGAAACTTAAGAAAACTCAAAACTTAATTTTTCTGTTTGGAATCGGACCATGGTTTATATGAGCTTTTGTGTTGATGTGTGTTACAGGATCAGCCCCTGAAGTTTCCTGGTTCTTATCCTGTATACCCTTTATAATAGTCTAGAGCGAAAAATCTTCTATTTGTGATAATAAAGTCACGCTTGCAGCTTTTTATCACAAGGATTAGTTGGACCGAATAAGAGAAATACAGAAATTGTAATCCTTTTAAGTACTATGTTTCAATATCTTGTGTTATATATTGTGGCTATGCAATGAAACCCAATCCGCAGTCCGACATGCCAAATCCCTCCACATCCATTCTGCCATTTCCACTGCTCCTGATTCCAAATCCAAATCCGAAAACTATCCGTACCAGAATCCAAAAACCTGAGTTCTTTCCCAGTCGCACCAGACGATATCAATGACTTATATATTATCCTCTGTTTCTAGTCCTTCACCTGCTGCTGATTTTGAACATCATACCTTCAACCCAGAAAACTTCTTTTTCTCCCACGTATAATATGAAGAATTAGTTTCCACTATCCTAAAATCCCACACCAATGATTATGGTCCTGACAATATCCCAGTAAAGCTAATAAAATCCTGTCTCCCAACCCTTATGCCTCTTCTCTATCGTATTTACAACTTTTCTCTACAAAATTCCATATTTCCCTCTCCATGGAAAACTGCCCTAGTCCGACCATTAAATAAAATTAAAAATCCTTCCTCACACCATGACTTCCGTCCGATTTCTTTCCTCTCTAGCCTCTCGAAACCACTGGAACGCCTTGTACAAATTCAACTTTCAAAGTTCTTAGAAGAACGTTCCCTCTTTAACCCTCTCCAATCTGTCTTTCGACCTTACTACTCAACACAATCCGCTCTCCTGAAAATAACCCACGACCTCCAAATCGCCATTGAATACCAAAACCTGACCATCCTCATCATCTTAAATTTCTCCAAAGCATTTGACATAGTTGACCATAATATCCTCCGTAGGAACTACAAAGTCTTCCTTTATCCAACAGTGCTATGCGCTGGTTCCAATACTTCCTCTCAGACGCAGTATGTAGTCGTTCCAGGTCAACCTCCTTCCAAGACACTGTCCCTTTCCTCTGGTGTCCCTCAGGATTCCTCTTTGTCTCCTACTATTTGCTATTTAGATAAGAAGGGGGAGGTTCTTATCTATCCCTCCCAATACCATATATATTCTGACGATTTCCAAATATACCTGTTCTTCCCGCCCTCTGACCTATTACTAGCCACAAAAAGACTCCAGGAGGACTAAAATCGAATAAGTCACTGGGCTGTTGCTAACAAGCTGAAGTTGAATGCAGAGAAGACAAATGCAATTGTAATAGGTTCCCATCAACTCCTTAAAACTGTTCCTCATATTCCAACCTTGTTCCTAAATAAAAATCCCATTAAGTTCCAGCTAAGCATAAAAAATCTTGGAATCACTTTTGATCAAACTCTTTCCTGGAAAAACCATGGCTCTGATATTTCCTGTCGCACCTTTTCCACCTTAAAGCGACTAAATTACCTTCGTAACCTATTCCCATTTGAAACCCGAAAACTCCTAGTTACCCCCTTAATATTCTCCCACTTTGACTGCTGTTGTATGGTGTACGGGGGTGTCTCTAGGGATTTCGAGGCAAAAATAAAACGATTGATAAACTGCTTTGTACGATTTATCTTCGGAATCCCGAGGAACGCCTCTCTCTCCCGATTCTATGACGATTTGAAGTGGCTGTATCCTTCCTACCGTTGTAAGTACTTCCTGGCATTCTTCCTCTACCAAGTCATCCAATTCCGCCGTCCATCATATATCTTCGACTTCCTTCAATTCAAATCCTCTGTTCATTCCCGCCATATCCGCTCTCAATCTTCAGATTTATATATAACCGCCCACCGATCCGCAGGTTTTGATAGATCTTTTCTTATCCGATCCTCATCCTTATGGAATTCCATCCCTTCTTCCATCGGTTGCTCCATTACTCTTCCCACCTTTAAATCCCGTCTATTCAGTTGTTGTCCATGCAGTTCCAAAAGATTTGTAAATAGGTACTCCTTATTTTCAACTAAAATTTGCACCCAATTATGTATTGATGTATTATTTATACTTTTATTATTAATATGAATGTATTCTCTTTCACTGTATTAATTTTTATTGTATTAATATTGCAAGTTTATTTTTCCTAAAAGGTTTAAAAGTTATGTCATTATTATTTATTATGATTTTATTTTTTTTTTCTTGATTGTGTTATTTATGCTATTATTTACTCAACATCATATTCTTTTTTGTTCTACTCTAATGCTCTAAAGCTCTACTGATTTTACATGTAATATTATTCTAAGGGGACATGTCCCGGAATAAATAAAGAATTTATTATTATTATTATTATTATTATTATTACATATGTGTTTGTATTAAAGAAACTTCTCAGTTTATTAATTAACTTTCAGTTTATTATCAGACCCTGTGCCGCACCGTTCCACCAGATCCTGTCATTCTCACCTTACATCTAGAAAGGCTATCAGTTCATAATCGAGTATTAATTAATTAATTATAGTGACTTAAGTATTAATATTTAATTTTTTCCCAATGTCGCGAATGACTGATAACCATTCTCGGTACAATATGGGAATGGCTGAACGAATTTTGACGGAGAGAGGCTTACATCGGGTCGTTGAATGCAAAAGGTATGCAAAATATTAATCATTCGATATGCATAAGATTTTCCCATGATCGATATGTTCAGAAATTTAAATCTATTGGTTTTAATAAAATTCAATGGATACAATACTAAAAAAAGTGAATGATGTGGTTAGTTGAAGGGTATTTCCTTATTCAAACCCATTTCAATCCCCTATAAATTAATAAATAAGAAATATCAGATTTAATAGAATTCTTTTTTTTTTATTTATTTTTTTTTTTGCATGAAATATAAGATATGCTCATGATGAGATAATGTAACAGAGGGCTGGTCTATACAGCGAAGCAACCACTCTATCCCATTGATCTGCTGTCAGCGACTACCTGCCCGTGACAGTTTGTCATCCTACCGATAATCTACCCCGCGATATCGGGACACTATGCAAATTGATAATTGGGAAGAGATTGTGAAAACTGGGGCTCATGAAAGGGGACGCGGTATCTTGTACGGATTAGGGAATGTGGTGGGCGCCTAACCTCGGCAAGTTGTATATCATTTCTCCAGCTCTGGATTTATTCAATAAATGTTCCCCTCTTCATCACCAAGTTTCACTTTTTATTCACCCGATCATGTTTAATTATAATGCACTGGACCTTCCATTAGTACCATTTTACCTTTATAACTTTTTAACACAAATTAAATTACCTAAACTTCACTACGAAGCTAATTACAAAATCATATTTATTTGTATATGGAAAAAAATAAGTGAATTTTTTTTAAATTTTGTTCAAAACATTTGAAGGACAAAATACTGAACATTTTTCAATTATTTATTTTTGTTTTAATTTCTTGATAATTTATATACGTCCCTTATAAGTATAACAAAGATCAAAAATAGAAGAAAACTGAAATCTGTTTAAAGCAAAATAAATCACCTATAATCATAACCCATTTGGTTATATCAACACCGAAGCTATAAAATGCCCTAAACCAATTTATTATCAGCACACTCTGAATGTTGTTGATATAATTAAAATATGTTATTTCATAAAAAAATCATATGAATTTGGGATCAACAAACTTCAGATTTGTGAAAAAAAAAAATGACCACTGAAATTACAAAACATCAACAGCGTAAAGCTCCTGGAGTCACAATATGGTACTTAATAAAAAAATAAGTGATTTGGAATTCTGCCGTCATTAGCTAAAAGGCCTTATCTCCAAATATTTTTTTAATACATTTTTGCATTGTACCCGAATTACTCTAAAAGCTAAACCTTTTTATGATGTTAAAAAGCACAAAAACCAATGATTAGGATCTAACCATTGGATTCATGGCTTTCTAATGCCATAAAATGTTGCAGTTTTTATAGCGATTCAAGCACAATACAAAGATGTATTTAAAAAACTGGTTTGGAGTTGGGGCCTTTTAGCTTATTATATGTTAGTTTTCCCAAGTATATCCAGAAGGGTACATTATACAGAAAATTATAAAAAAATATATTGTCGAATGTCACGTATATTATCTCTTAACTACCAATAAAGAGGAAGAACTGTAGTCATTTATTAAACTTTAATTTATTTTATATATCAAAATTTTTTTTATTAACTGATTGTCAAATTTAAAAGCATTCATTAACAGAATCTCAGTGTCTCATTTGAACACCATAAAAAAAATAAAATCGGATTTAAATTTTTTAAATGGTACAGACTTGTGTAATTATACCATTAGTCCTGTTTTAAGTCTAATTAAAACAATAATATTGGATATACAGAAAAATAATTTATAAACAATTATCGATAACAATAATTATAATGGAGTATCTGCTTCACTTTTAATCAATTGCACGAGCGCTCCTACTACAGATAAACCTGCTAAATCTGATATGAAAAAGCATTTTTGTAACAAACTCAAATGAAGCATCACGTTTCTCTTCTGTCTCTTTTAATATACGATTTCGAATTGAATCCGAACGAAGACATTTCTTAAACGAAGGTGTGCCTATTTTGTATGCGTGTTCCTGTATACGATTTATGTAACAATACTGAGTTGATTGGAACTGCCTCCAGTACCTTACCCTACTCCTAATTCGTCAAGATTCATACATATGAAGAAAAAGAGTGAAATTTACTACTATCTTACTAGTTATGGTATATCGGCGTGCAGTAAATCCAAGATCTACAAAAATCATTTAGTGTTATGTATATAAAAAATAAATAAATAAAAAGTTAAATTATGCCGTTTATGATTAGTTTTATTTTCAAGTTATCATTACATAACATATTTGACTATAATGTAAATATAAAGAAAACAAGAGATGGAGTAATTTGCAAGAATAATTGGGTTATTTACAATTTCTAAAAACAATAAAAACAAAGTAATATATATTTTTATTACACTAAGCCGTTGGTAAAAAGTTTTTATGTTCTTGCTATATCACTCCGAATAGAAACTGAATATTCTCTTGGAAAAAATACTGTATCGATGCCTTTGTAATGTATTCTTCTGAAAACAAGAAAGAGTTGACTTTCACCAGGTTCCTTCCATTTCAGTCTCCAAACCTAATATTCACCCTTGAAAGGGATTTTCTTATCCTAATATTTTTTTTAAACCTCCCAGGAATAGAGATTATAGAAAAGATGAAGCAGAATTCTTTTCGAACAAACAAAGGATTCAGCTTTTAATAACTTATACAGAACCATAATTGAAAATGGCCCAATGTAATATCCCGTGGCATTGTGTTGGCACGAGAAGCCTTATGATGAAATCAATTCCTTAAATAATGAAGTAGCGGATCGCCGCTAAAGTTATCGTCAAATTAACGAATGTAAATTATCGAATTTTTCGAATTCCTTAGTTTAAATTAATTACCAGAAGCATATTTGTAAGAAAAATCTTATAAACACATATTTAGGGCTCAGCGAAGTGAAAAAGCGCACAGATTAAATTTTTTTCAAGTTTGGACAATTTTTTATGTGAGTAAGAAAATTTTAAAATCCGGGTGATATTGAAAACCTTTTTCAGGAATTAAATTTTTGCAGGCTGCTGTAAATGAACGTTTAGCACATTGGAAAAACTGTACAGATTCTGATTGAAATTGTTTTGAATAAATTTTATATACATTTAAAGTAAAGATATGGCATATTTTCAATAAATATCAAAAACTTGCATTATTATCCCATCAACCCAATGAACCTTAATGTAATAATTTCCATTATGCTTATCACGTCCCAGGTCCAGTTAAATTGTTTTATGCAGATGGCGAAAATTCAAAATTATATTTTTTTTTTTTATGTTTCTCATGGTTTTGGAAATGGGACCATTATAATTAGCTGAAGGTTAATTTAATTATTAGCTTACTGCTCTTGCGAAAATTATCATGATTAATTTACGTAAAATTTTATAATATTATACTCTATTTGTAGTAATTTTTTCCTGCTTGTCTGCGAAATGGATTTCGAAATCCTGCGGCAGTATTTTGCCTAAATTTTTTAAATAAGAATTTTCTCCGGTCTCCGAATTCAATTAAATAAAATCAAATAAAATCTCTTATTTAGTCAAAAATCCAAGCAGCCTTATCGACCAGAAAAAGGAAAAACGTGAATATAAAGAGCGAAATACGTGTCATAAACTGACGAACCGCCGTAACTAAAGAATGGAAATGCAAAAGGGTTGTTTGCCATATGAAACTTTAAGTACCATATGAAATTTTTTTCAGAATTAAAATTTCAAAATGAATAATATTAAAGAAATATGATTAAATAAAAAAAAAAAACACTTTTTTTCTAATCACCTATGAGTAATATGAGTAATCAATTCATATTTATAATAGTATTAACTCAGAATTTAGATCAGTAATCTGCAAAAGAAAAAAAAAATTGTGATTTCAATTTTGCTAACGGCACTTTGACCCATTTGCATTTCGACGCTCAAATAATTTCAGAGAAATATCTTTTAATTTTTTTTTTTAAATAAACAATTCTCAAATATTTATTGTATTTTTAATTTAATGTTTCAATCCCTTAATTTATTGTAGAATATGCATTTAAATATTTCAGTAAAAATGAAAAGATAATAAAACCATTAAGAAGATAGAGGAAATTTTTTTTTTAATCTGTTTTGAATTTCTCTAATGATTACACAGGACGACAGTGATTCTGCGTATCAGGGTTTAATAATCTAGATAATTCCACTGTTGTAAAAATGGGAAAAATATCAAATTTACTGAATGCTGTTATATTGAAAGAAATTTGAGAGATGGATGGGTTATTTAAACCAAAATGCTGTCATTATTTGTTAATTGAGGCTGGTGAGGAAAAAGAGTGTTTCGAAATGCACACCATCTCATTGGTAGACTGAATGGAAGCCCTTTATGTCCTTCTTGATTCCAGTACCAAGTATCTCCAAGTACCAAGTATCTCCAAACAGGTTTACAAACTTTATGTGGCACACTGTGGTCAAAGTTGTTCCCCAATGCAAGTTGGTAAGCTTGTTATCAAAGTCGTTTATATTTCTTCGGTTGTTTTTCTTGACAAAATTTTCCACATAATGTAGCAAAAGCGATCGATATCGTTAGCACTAGACTAACGCGAATTAATCAGGTTTTATCTTAACCCTTTATATGCCATTGATAAACATACGTCTGTCACTGAGCCAAATATGCCAATTAGAATTTCGCAAAAAGTATCATTGAGATCTTATTGATGACAGCAAGGCTAGAAAAATACGCTAAGGGCTTTACCACCATCGAAATAGCCGGTAGAAGAAAGATTGATATAACCTCTATACCACTGACCATCGTTTGTCAGCGTACAAACGATGGTTGAATAAACGATTTGTTGAAAAGCGTTTGTCGTCAAACTACGATTGTCAGTATTGTTATTTTTACAACATTAAAACTCATAAGTATTAAATAATTTTAATTCTTATAATTTATTTAAGAAAACATATAGCAACATTATTCAATTTCATATCAGATTTGTCGGCAGGATAATAATTCAATATTATAAGGGAATGACACCGTTTGGTGAAAACAACTCGAGTGATTTTATAAATATATATATACCACACACAGATATAGAGATGTTTATATAAACATTCGTATTCGTACGAAAATTACAAAACGTCACCAACAGCTGGGGTAGTTGAGAACCAAGACCCATATCCTATGCAAACATCTGGTCGGCTGATGTAGACATTTCAGAAACCAACGTAAAGCCTAGCCAAACAGATTACAGGATCTTCAAGCATCCAAGAGCATCTGCCGTAGCCGAAGCAATCTTGTCATTAGCTCTCCGACGCATTCCACTCTGGCCGTCTCATCTATGGCACCACTGACAAGCTGAGGACAAATTTGTTTTCCTTGTCAGTAATTATCTGCTGCCATCGTCAGTGCCTTATAAGGATCAGTTACGACACAAATTGTCGACGGCGCCAGATGTCTCTGACTCATTTGGAATTTAGGTTCTTCTGAATATACCGATTATTTTAAATGATACACCATACCATCAACAAAATGCGGTTTAAATCGCTGATTTAAAGTTATCCTCTACATTATTTATTTACCGCCGAGCCTTATACGAAAATTAAGATATAATCTTTATATCAAAACAGGTTGGAATGTTATCGAAGATCATGAGGTCACAAAAAATACAACGTTTTAAGCTATTTTCACTTTAAATATCTGAATGTGCTTTGGAAAGAAAACTACTTATGCTTATTAAATATTTCTCATTCAGTATGGATTAAATATGATTTAAAATTAATTTTATGTTCGTATCATCATGTACCTACCTATATAACATAAATCATAAATGGATTTAACCGGTTTGAAGGTAAAAGTGATCAATTGCAATTTTCGCGGAGATGAATTTTGTTGCTATCTACCTTTGCCTGAACCAAATTTAGACTTCGGTATTGACAAAATTGTGAAATTATCAATAATTATTAACTGATTATGTGCAGGTAGAAACCAATAATTCTCATCTTCGCTAAAATTACAGTTGATTCACTTTTACATGGAAACCAAAGATATCTTATATCTTTATGCACATATCATGAATTATATATCATTTCCAACATATTATGTTAATTTGAGGACAGAGCTAAGCAATACTTATAAAATTAACAAAATGGTGGAGTAAAGTCTAGAAATTCGCGCAAATTTTCGCCTCTCAAAAAAATTTACCCATTAATCTCGAAGAAAAACTGCGCCGGCGGACGGATTTTCTCATTTTATTCGATTTTTTAATTTAACGGATCTTGAATCATAAAACAAAATTTTGTAAAGGGATTTTTTTCTCTTAGTCTATTACAATGTTTCATAAATTAAAAATTATATTAAATATAAATTATAAACCCGATGTAACTATATAATATAATTTTATATTGGTGTTGTTAAGTTTCAAAATGAGCAGTCAAAAATCGATAGTTTGTATAAAGAATTTCGTTGACCCGGTGGAAAGTCTATCTATGCCACTATTTCTTTTCTAATTTACAAGACAGAAATAATATTGAAAATAATTCTAATATTTAATAATGAAGTTAAACAAAATTTAAAATCATTAAATGAACCCCAAAGCTCGATATTAACTCTATCCTCTGGATACTACCAGATTTCATCATTGCTGAATGGTAAAGGTGCAAATTGCTTATCAAAGTGAAAAATAAATGAAATATAAATAACTATTTTATTATTTATTTACAATTTTTATAGTCAGAGACAAAGAGATGGGTGAGCCTAATATCTAATAAGTAGTATAACAAAAAAATTGTAATTACAAAATAAAAACAAACAAAATAATTAAAAAATAAATAAAAAATAGAAAATGAATGAACAAAGAAAATAAAAATAAAAAACTGACAACATTACATTATAAAAATATTATAGCGTGTGTTTAAAGTGAAAATTATATTTTTTTCCTCAAAAATAATGCCAAAAACGTATTTTTGAGATGAAAAACGAGGGATTTTTTTTTTCTCAAACAGCTAATCAACCTGCCACTCTTTGGATCAAACACGGCTTTTCATCGATTGCCAACTTGATTAGACTAGAAGGGGCTTGTGGAGGTAATAATTCAACTCTTCTTTTTAAGCTTGAAAAAGCTTCCGAGAATTCCACGACCAACGCTGTGAAAAACAGAAATGTCAGGATCTGTAGTTAGAAAAGTGTCTAAAATTGCTTAAAAAACTTTGTCAGTTAAAAATCGAAAAGAAGAGACGGGGCATCAATCAGTGCATAGTGAATGATCATGTTCTGAGAAAAAGTAGCATCAGATATTTCATTTAGATAAAATAATAAACTTTAGAAAGTTGGATTCTAACTCAGTAATATCAATTGTTGTTACGTATAACATACTTGATTTACATTAGAATTTTTGATGTGACAATATATTTGCTTTGCATTACAGCGAAAGACAAACTGTTTTAAAAAGTTAATGCTATTGATCATATCCGATTTTTTTATAACTGACAGTTAATTTATTTATTATCAGACCAATGATCGTGATTATAGACAGTTAATCAATAAATCTATTGATATTGATCACTGACGCCATATTATCGGGTTGGAATAAACGAAATTTTAGTTTCTAGGGTATGAAAGAAAAACAAACTTTAACGATATTATTTTTTATTAAAAAATGTTCGAGAATTTTCAAGAATTTGACACCGCTTTAATTTTGTAATATATATATTTTTTTTAATATTCGTCAAGTACCCTGAAAAATAAGACGTCAGATGAATATCATGCACGTGGTATAAATTCAATTTTCAGTTCAGTAAAATGTTTATCAGTTAAATTTAATAAAAATGATTTGTTCTGAAAATTGAATTTTTACCACATCCATCATATTCACCTGACTTCAGTCTCTAATTTATTACAATTTCTGGAGTCCTTGACTCAATTATAAAAACAAAATATACCAAAATAAAAACCGGAAAAATGTTCATTACTGATTACTGATTCATAGTCGAGATTACTTATTCAAAACCAAAAGGTTTCTTCGAACGAGGGATAAAGAGTCACTGCAAGAATAAATAATGAAAAAGTTTTATTATCATTTTTTTTAAATAACCAATATCGAAACGTTAAATAAATAAAGGCATATAATCATACAAATTTAAAACTAAAATAAATTATTTTATTTATTCAGAATGAAAGTTTTTTTCATTAGATTACGTCTATAACTGAAAATTGATTTTGCCAAAAATTCATCAAGAAAAATGAGGAAACATTCGCTAAACTAATCTTTTGACAACTTCATCTTATTCTCCATTTTCAGCAGTTGTGTGGCACAATATAAGTTTACAATAAAAAAACAAAACAGACAATCATCATTCCTTTAAAATATCGTTTTGTTGAAATGCAAATACTAGCAAACAGCGTCGGCAACGAATTTCTTCAACTTCACCAAAAATAATCACGAATTGTGAGAATTACCAAGCGTTGTCAAGCATCGCTAATCACTTAACCTTCCTAAATTCAAAACAAAATTTTGGTCACACGTCGAGTACACAACGAGGCATGCAGCGGAATAATACTACCAACAGGCAAACAAGAGTACACGGCAAACAGAGAAGTACAAACAGAACTTACGTAACCAAAACATCGGGAACCAAACAGGCCCGAGAGTTTCTTGAATTTTCAATGTACACAATGCCTATGTTTTCCTTGTATAGCCTTAATTCATTGTAGTAACATTTACACAACTGATAACAATAAAATTGAAAAGGAAAAATGTGCAGCGAACTAGACGCTTAGAGAAAAATCACAAAATCCCTGGTAGAATAGATAATTTAATTGTTTTGTTTTTCTAACTAAATATTCCTATTCATTCTTCCCACAAAAATCTAACTATCACATCTAATTTCCATGAGAAGCATATATGCAATCTTGTAAACCGTTTTCGAAAATGGAAAATTAAAATAAATGCTATAAAATCAAGTCGTCAGCATTTCCCTACGGAAAGCTTCCTGTCTTTGTATATTATTTTATGTCATATTACAAGGATCTTTTATATATATATATATATATATATATATATATATATATATATATATATATATATATATATATATATATCTTTATATATTATCCACTCGTAACAACTGACAACAATACAGTTCCTTTCAAAAACTATGTGAATTTATTAGACCATACTTGGACCACAAACATCCGGAATATATATGCACAATTAAAACACGAGAACTGACAAGACGATACTAATAACTTCTACATCTTCAGGACTACAGATCGTCACTGAACTTGTGAATCAAGCGACTGATCTACAACCCAATACTAAGACCTATTTGGGTCATACTGAGAAGAATTTTGGAGTTCAGCAAAACACATCCGCTGCAGTAAAATACAAACAACACAATACGAAATTCTTCAATCTTGGTTTATTTCAAATCACACCATACACAACCACATGACACACGACAACAATGAAATTTTGCATACATGACAAATATATTATGTTTGATTCTTCAACCTGATCCATTCGTGCAATCACTTCCCTCCTACCTGTTCCCCAGTGGACATGAATGTAGGGTAAAAAGACAATGACCTAGGGATTCAGATTCTCGTCATCTCATGAAAGTCGAGGAATTCAAAACAATGATATCAAACTGCTAACATTTTATAAATTGTATAATAAATTTACCTAAGGAATTGATTTTTGTTTTAAATATTACTGTACAACATACGCAGATGACACATGTGTGTTATCTGTGAATAATGACCCAACTGTTGCATCCCAAACCCTGCAATCACACATAATTTCCATTGAAGAATGGTGTCAGAACTGGAGAATTAAAATAAATCCTAATAAATTCCGACAGATCACTTTTACCCTTCGCCGCAAACCCACTACTTTCTGTCCTACTGTATCCTTTAATAATGTTCCACTTATCCCTGTCGAACAGATCCGCTACCTAGGACTTCATCTTGATAAACGACTTACATGGAATCCTCATACAAGACTGAAACGACAAGTGGGATCGAGCTTTGGGGCTCCACGAAGCCATCAAATTCATCCTGTATCCAATCCTTACAATCCAAAATCCTTCGAAAAATCCTCAATGCTCCTTATTATGTTACAAATAAAATTATCCATAAAGACCTAAATATATCCTTTGTTGTAGACTTAGCCCGAAAGAGATATACCTCTTTTAATTACAAACTCCTTGCCCACACTAATCCCCTAGTACATAACCTGTCATCCCAAACTATTCCCGATAATCCTCCGAGGCGTCTTAAAAGAAGATGGCCGCGGGACCTCCTAACATAGATGTCATCGAAGTGCTACCAATGGGTAGCTCCTTCTCACGTCATTATCAAGTGTCATGTACATTTTATATCATATTTATATCATATTCTATCATATTTACTTGTTGTATAATCTTATACAGTTGTAAATTTCTGTAAATAAATAAAAAAATATTACTATACACCCTGAGCCATGACTTAATTTATCAGCGACCTATAATGATAAATGTCTATCTGCAAAAATTTAACTTTACACAATATGAAAATATATGATGAGACACCACATGACTTCCTTGTGAGGCTATAAATCGGCCTTATAATTAGTTTTAAAAAAAGGCGGGAGGAAAAAGTACCACTTCCAGCAGCACAATTTTAACCAAAATGAAGTATATTGTTTTTATTATGATATGTTTTTCATTATAGTTTAATATTTTGATGAATATATACTTACCTACAAGTAAAGTACTACTTTCGGTGATCATTTAGTGATCAAAAAGGGAGCTTCACAACAAGATGTTACAACAATCCAAAATACAAAATTTTAACTTTCTACGGCTAACCATTTTTCGTTATGCAATATACGAACTAACGTACGGACGAACGTACGTACAAACGTCTCGAAGAAACTAGTAAAAATGGATTTCAGGGATGATCAAAATGAATATTTCCGTTAAAATCTGAAAACCGAAAATATTTTCGCGATTACAATACTTCCTATACTTCGTACATGGAAGTAAAAAATGTTTTATAAGGTTTAAATCCGATTAAGGTCATATTTTCCCCTTATTTATATTACTTTGTATGCTTTTGCTATTTTTTAAGGCATAAAAATTAGCTAGGGAGCGGGGTAGCTCAGTGGGTAAGGTACTGCGCTACTAATCTCAAGGTCCCGGGTTCGAGACCGGCTGAGGCAGATAATTATTTATTCTGTATTCAGCCGTGGATCAACCCTGTGGGATCGGGAGACCCTCCTGGGGCTCACCTAGCCTCTATAAAGTGGGTACCCTTAATTGGGGGAAAAACCTGGCGGTTGAGCGTGATCTTGGCCGAATCACCTCCTTGCAAAACCGTTGGCCTAGAAACAGTACGGCCCTTACCAAGTACTGAACCCAAGACCCTAATAGGGTTGTAGAGGCACAGGTTTTTTTTTTTTTTTTAATTAGCTATGACTAATTCTCATTCGAAATAAATAAAAACACAATTTATGTAATTTTTGCAGATAGACTTTTTTTATCATTGACTATAGATGCATCAGGTTGATCACAAAAGCGATTTGGATTGATCAATAACAGCTCTAATAACTTTGGAAACTCAAACAAGATAAAATTATATGCATAAGTGATAGTTAATTAAGGATTAGATAGTGATTAAAAGTTATTGATTCATTTAAAAGAAGATTATTAACGACTATTATTATTAATTATTATTTAGACTGATAATGCCCGTTAATGTATATATATCCAACAGGTTAGCAGCGATATTATTCAATAAAGGGAAGATCTCGTGCCGTGACCTCGTTCAATTGAAATCAATAAAGATGAATGTTTTACGTTAGCGCTACAGAAGCCATATATTTTCGTTTATTTCCTAATGGGGCATTTAGTGAAGCACGACGACCGATTTTTTTTTTTTTTTTTTTTTTTTTTTTTTTAAGTTGTACTGAAAAACAACGTTTTATCCACGATTAATTGGCAGCATAAGGCTGTATAAACACTTTAATGATCATTCATTGAAAATATTTTATAGGTAGTAAAATGAGTTCCTGATTATTACACATGCGTTAAGGTACATGATATATTGATTATGATATATTGTTAACACGAACAATTTCTGTCTTTCTGTATGTCTGCAAAGTCGACTTAGAAATCACGAGGAAGGATTTTGCTTAAACTTATGGAATAATGGTTTTCGTGCTTCAGCAATCAATTATCATTATTCTTTACTGGAGAAAACTCCTATTTTGCAAAAAAAAAAAACCTGCAGGACGGTGGGAAAAACGTGACTTATAAAAAGCGAAATGAATGCCATTAAAGCCGCATGTCACTAACGAAATAAGTACTTTATTCCTGTCCAATCTTATTAAAAGATTTTTTTCATAAAAGAAAGTAGGGGAAGAGTTTCGTTTTCTGTATGGAACTTCCCTAATCATATGTTACACTGTTATATAATGTTTTGTAGCATTGTATTCTAAAGTACATGTACATGTACATGTATTCTAAACAACATATACTTGTTAATATATAGATAAAGGTACTAAGCGAAATCAAAACGTGCGTTAACTAACTATTAACATTGAGTTACTGATCAATTATTGTTACTGCTAAAGAGAACATTTTTCTGAGATTTTCAAACATGATTTTTAAAAAATTATATATTGGTAAATGCAAGTATATAGTTTCAAGTGAACAATCATAAATAAACAATAGTAATAGACGGAACAATATGACATTCCGTGTTGCATCAGAGATACATATGTCGGATAAAGGCCTGAAATAAATACGACCAACCATGCGAGACTCCGTTTTTTTATGGGTCATCGCTCAAACAGCACAACGTCCTGTCACCGGTTTTTTATTTATGTGTATGTGGCTAACGATGTAAGTCAAGGATTAATGGGAATGAGCTAAACAATTCCGCTACTAATAGATAAACAATTAATGACTGAGAAGATAGATTTTAATTTGAAAACATGTACATATCTATATGGATCTAATACAGACTAGATTAGATATGATAGATTAAATCATGTATGGATATTTATAGGTCAAATGGAAATCGATTAAATTACGGATGGCTATTTATAGATATAGATTAAAATATTTATTTTTATTTAAATATTCCTAACAGGTTGTAGCTATTGAGATAGATTAAAATATTTTATATAAATAAAATGTAGATTTAAAAACATTTAGTAATTTTAACATCATAATCTGTATTGTTTGGGAAATTTATTATAAAATAAAAAAGTTATGACTGAGGTTCTTCAAACGTAAATTTATTTATTTTTTTAAAACTAGAGAGTTAATTGATTTGGTCTGCTAACGGCTCAATTGTTTTATAAATTTTATACATAACACTCAATTACTGAATACATTTGAGACAGAACTAACGCCGTTGTAACCTCTTCAGGTACTCTATAAGAATATTATTAAATATTATTACTCACCTGTATATTATAGATGTGTTATTTATATTGTTATATATGCCATGCATATTATTATTTACGCGCTTCTCCTGGAATAGTGCGATAACTCTTTTTTGTTTTCTCACAATTCTAATTGTTTAGTTGTTACACTATTCCAGGACGGTTGATAAGTTCTAATTGGAAAGGGAAAAAAAAACTATTCAAAACCCTCTTTAATTATTGTACATTGTTGATTCGACTCGAAATTAACAATTGCTAACCTGTTCGATACACTACGAGAATTCAAAAAGATACATTTATACAATGAATGGGTACGTTTGAAAAAGGTATCTCTAAAGGAGTAATGCTAAATCTCTATCTTTTTCAATTTTTTCTTTCTTTCTCGTCAAGCGAAAGGAATGAATAGAAAGACAACAATAGAGGCCGAAGATAAATGACGTAGTCAGTTCCACAAAATCGGTTTCACGACCGCACTAGATCAATCGAATGGCTTCGGGAAACTTCGAGGATCTTCTACTGACTTCGTTTTGTTCAGTTTTTGACGTTTTCGGCTTCATTTATTTTCATATAATATTTTTTCAACTTAAAAAATAAATTTGTATAAGCACGCAAAAGGGTTTTTTCATTATATATATATATATATAGATCAAAATTTTCGGAACAAGTACGGCTTTCTTTTCTGTTTTTTATATTAAATTTTTGTCGAAGTTTCGCGTCTTCGAAAAAGGGACAATAAAAAGAACAAACCGTGGTTCGATAATGATTGTCAAAACTTGTGTGAAAAAAGAATAGCCGCTACATTAAAAGCTTTAAATAATCCAAGCGATAACAATGTTGCTAACTTCCGAGTCTTGATGAATGAAACGTCCAAATTCCTCAATTTTTTATTTTCCAATTGAAAGTGATAGCAACTTTTCATGCTAATGGTTTCCTGTATTTTAAAAAAAAACTATTTTGGTACACTATGATGAAATCAGCATTGGAGTTATGTTCTAGTTTAAACAGAGTTATCATGAACGTCACCACTTGAATAGGCACTTATCAAGAGTCAGCTGAATAATTGCGATTAGTTCTCACTATTATTTCTCATATTTACTATTAAATTGGTCTCGATCAGTGTTACACGCGTTATTCCTTCAACGCACATTATCTGTGATGATCAAATGATCGTTAAAACTAATTAGATATTTTTTATTTCTTTAATTTAATTTAATTTTGATTTTATGTTATCCCCAGCATGTTTTATGTAATTAGCTACCCACCACTAAGAGGTAACATTGGGACTTATCTTTCTCTTTAGCAGCTGCTGGGCATTGAACAAAGAAATAAAAAAAAAAAAAGAAGAAGAATTAACTTTTGATATGTTATATTTAATACTGCGGAGCGGAGTAGCTCAATGGTAAGGTAGTGTGCTGCTATGCTCCCCGTCCCGGGTTCGAGGCCGGCTGTGGCAGGTAATTATTTATTCTGTTGTCAGCCGAGGATCGACCCTGTGGGATCGGGAGACCCTCCTGGGGATCACCCAGTCTCTAAAAAGTGGGTACCCTTAATTGGGGGGAAACCTGGCGGTTGAGTGTGATCTTGGCCAAATCACCTCCTTGCACAATCGTTGGCCTAGAAGCAGTACGGTCCTTACCAAGTAGTGAACCCAAGACCTTCATGGGTTGTAGTGGTACAGGTTTTTTTTTTTAAATGTATATTTAATATATATATATATATATATATATATATATATATATATATATATATATATATATATATATATTGTAATTGTAATTTAATATATATATATATATATATATATATATATATATATATATATATATATATATATATATATATATATATGTATATATATATATATATATATATATATACATATCCTCACTAATATGACCAAAGCTATTCCGGATAAGAGATGGTATGATCAGTAGATGAAAAATTCTCGACATCAATCACATTTATTAATTTATTGTGAAAAAAAAATTGTTAGTCCTGTAAATACCACTGCTTTCTCCCTTTTCGGAACTTTCATGGTTTGAAATCGATAATTAAAAATAAGTAAACAAAAATTAAATCAGATCGATATTTTTATCTAGTAGTGTAATAAATCTATGATTTTCATCAAGAGTGATTTTTATTTTATGATTAACAGCTGAAAAAATTGTATCTTAATCATTATTTCCGGACAAAAACTTTTCGATCAATGATAATGGTCATATGTGAGAAAAAATGTTTAAATCCAATCTCATCTTAATTATATATGTTTGTTTGTCTGTTTGGCCAATCGTCCTAAATCTATTTTTTTTTTTCACCCCACAAAAATATAGGCTCCCTAATAGAGACAGTTATTATAAAGAACAAAATGTTTCTGATAAATCAATTAGATAATCAATCGCATTAGTATTCATTCACCCATATTAGTTGCAACCGGAAGAGTTTAGCTTCAAAATCAGTACCTACTTTTTCCATGTGATCTCTGTTACCAGAGCGCATAGCACTGAAAAGGCTCATTAGTATAAATATGAGGTCCATAGCATTTTGCTTTTATTTAATACTATTTAATATTTCATAATTTCTATTCATGTAAACAACAAACGAAATAGAGAAAAACTTTTTTTATTATAAGTGTGAAATTCTTTTGATCACGAATTAATCATTATTTTTAATTGAAAAAAGCATCGCTCAATGAGGGTTAATTATTTTTAATGAATCAATAAAACTCAAAAAATGATTTTTAAGCATTAATTGGGCATGATTTATTAAATTCATTGATAGAAAATGATTTTTGGAAAATATAATTATCGATTTCAAGCTCTGACTACTTTTCCCAATATAAACCTTTGTGCTGGTTTATGCGCTTTATTGATTTACCTTGAAATAAAAAAAGTGAACTGTAACAATTTATGTCACACTAAGTAGAAAATATTTGATTTAGTTGTTTTGGATTTTAACAAGCTTCTGATTATTTTGTTTTAATTTTTGTATGCACATTCGTTTTCCTTTATTCAATTTTAAAACAAAGGCTAAACATTTTCTAGAGCAGAAAACTCTAGTTTTATCACAAGCCCCCACTGGTTCTCCTATAAGAGTAATTGGTTTGATTCCCGTGGCCCAAGATTCACAGCACCATAAAATGTAAAAGATTTATTCACTTTGAAAGATAACTAGAATCGACCTCTTAAAGCGCACCATGTGCAAGAAAAGGTAAAGCATCCTATCCTATTACCCAAGTCATAAAATAAAAAGCCTCGTAAAATAACTCAGTTGCTACTTGATTGAAAAAACATATATAAAATATATTTTGTTTAAGTGCTTATTATTAATACATAAGTTAAAATATTTTTCGGTGTCTATCATTAAGGTATACTAAATAATAAGGAGAATTTTTACTTTTTCTTAACTTATAACTTCATACAAAAATAAGAACTGTAAAGTATTTATTAGATCCGGTTTTATATGTTTACTATTGGAGAGCCTTAATTGGAAATTTTGTATTATTTGAAAATGTATGTACAAATAGCTCTCCTGCTTGTTTTTTTTTCCGTTTGTTTTTAATACATGAGAAAAAGTTTCACTAAACATCCGGGACAGAGAAGGGGCAACACAATACTGCAGAGGGAAGAGCGAAATCCAAATATTGATTTGGAAGGAGTTCATTGCAAAACCGCGACCCAGTACTCCCTTTGTTCTCGACCCATGAATCTTTGCCGACACAAAGGGCGCCATATTTTACATCATAAATATATAAGGATGCGCCAGAGGGTTAATAACATTTTTACACCGGTGATTGATTGCCCCAATAGGAAATATAAAACAAAAGAGGAGAGTATACCGTAGGATAATAGAATATACAAGATATGACAAAATTTACTACTTCCTTCATATGTCAGATACGGATTATTTATTTTTTTCCTTTTGGCTTTATGGACATTTTTTATGCTCTGCTGGACTAACCAGACTAGTTTACCACGGTCTCTTTCCATCTAGTTTGTTGGTCTATACGTGGTATCTAGCCAAATTCTGCATGAAGACACCCTGATGGATTTATCAGAGACACAGACCCGATTTTAAAATCGAATAGCTTTAGTAAACTAATAATTGACTCTTATTTTAAATCTCATGATTCGTCTTGTGAGTGTCTATAGGGCTCAATTACCATAAAAATGAAAGATCTATAAAGATGTTATAGATCATATATTATTTTCTTTTTTAGGTTTATCGTGATTTCAGTATTCGTGAAAAGAACAAGAGGAGTGCCTATAAACAATAATTACATTATCTTGGAGAGAATTATTGTTGATCTGCCAGCATTCGGGAATATTCTTCCAATTTTTCTTAAATTTGTAATTTTCTAAAACAAATTTGGACTGAATTTTTTTTGTTATAACTAATTTATTTTCCTAAATCAAAATAAAATATTTAGGTTCTATGATCATAATTAAACTATTGAAATATACCAAGAGTTATAACCTATTCTTCATGAACATTTCAGTCATTCTTCACAATAGGATGAAATGTAATATATTCAAAATATTTTTATGATCAAACATGAACAAAATATAATAAATGGAAGTATGTTCATCTCGTCACTTTGGGGTATTCTTCTGCTTATTGCCATGTATTACATCTTAAGTATAATTTTGATTTAGTGTATTTATTTTGTTATTATTCACATGTTTTAGTTTAAATATTAGTTTACTATTACCATTTTAGTTTTAGTTTTTTTATGAACGAGCAAAATCAGTCATTATAGCCTATTGCGCAAGATTCTAATATTTGTCAACACATAAGTTTGAAATAAAAAATAATATATTTGTTGCTATCTTCATTGAAGAGTACTTCTCCACCAACATACTTAATTTTTCTACATGCCATTATATTTCCTTTAATGATAGCAGATTAGCGGTACAAACCTTAAGTAGATAAATCTGTTTGTTTTAAAATCTGTCAATATAAGAAATAAATCCGTCATTGATTAGAACTGTGAATGCAACAAAGCCTACATAATCAGTTCTGTTGTTAGCATTATAAAGTTAATAGTAGTTAACTATACATAATTCCTCTAAAAAATAATTTCAGTTTACTGTAAAGGGTTGAAAACCATTAATTCATTTTTGTTTTTAAAATCTGTCCACTAAATTTCGAAGGCATAAATAGATTGATGAAAACTTTTATGTTTTATAGAATGATCAAAATTTAGAATTAATTGATACTACCTCAGTAAGAATTTTTTTTTTTATGGCTCCTTCTTTTCATTGTTTTTCCAAATTCAAGGCCAACAAATATGCATTATAGATGAGTGCAAATTAAAGTAGTAAATTAAAAAATAGGGCTATTTACTACCCTCCCAAACTTTTACCATTATCTTGGAAATATTTTTGATTTAATTAAAAATAATTCTAAATCATAATTTTAATTTCAATTGAATGAAGTCATTTAAAAATGGTGTGACTCTATTAAAGCAAAACAAACATATATAAGAGAATATAGTACATAATGCTATAAATATGTTTTGAAATTCAGATACTTCAAAGGACGCTAACATGAGAATATTGGATGCGAGCTTGGCATCGGTGAGCGTACGTCGAATTTGCATACATATTGCTCCAACAAACACGCTGCTGCTGGCAGTGTAAACAAACTTTACGCTGAAGGCTATTCTGTTATTTAGTATCCTTTAAATTCGAATATACATACAAATGCCACTAAAGTACGCTGTGCTGAAATACCTCCAGCCGGGCTGAGAACCAGGCTAAACTATAAAACCTGGCAGATTCTTATGTAAAGCGGGTTTTAAGACCCCTGAAGTAGATTAGAGAGATTTGTTGACAAGCATCTTCGCCCCTTTTTCTCAGCTCCGCCAATTTGAGAGATATGATCATAAATTATGTTGTATTATAGCTTGATTGAGTGTCACAACTCAAAAAGGTGATTTTTAGAGGCTTTTAGGTGTCATAAATAAAAGGATTTATCAACTTATTTCAATATTTAATGAAATATTTTGAGTCATCTCGGTATTTTATTACTCATCACGTCCTCTCCTTCACGCTGTAAATGCTTTGACCCAAATGAAAACAGCTCAGCGAAGCTTAAATCTCTTTCGCTCTCTCCCTGTCTATGTATATATGTATATATATATATATATATATATATATATATATATATATATATATATATATATATATATATATATATATATGTATATATATGTATATATGTATATATATATATATGTATATATATATATGAAATATATATATATATATATATATATATATATATATATATATATATATATATATATATATATACATAATATAATACATACATAATATATATATACATATATATATATATATATATATATATATATATATATATATATATATATATATATATACATACACACACGTGTGTATTATAAAGAGAATGGTGTCATATCAAAAATAGTGAATTTGATAAAAGGGTACATATCTTAAATAAATACTTTTAGTTTTTATGAACTGATCAAATCTTTTTCGTTTGGAACTTTTGAGATGAAATTGATATTTTTCATTTAATTTGATGAGATTGTTATAGGAATTTATAACCAGAAAAATAAAAATACTCGTATATATGTAAATGGTTCAAATCACAAATATTATCAATTTCGAGTATGATAAGTATGAGTATGATAAGAATGATAAAATCATTCTAGAGACAAACGCTTGATTAATTCAATGATTCTGTCCAAATAGATATGATTTATACAAAACTAAAAAACACAACATACTCACTCATGTGATAAGATACACTAGTAACATAAACATTTTTTTTTTAATAATAATTTTATTATAATTTAACTTTTGTTTTCTGGTAGATAAATGTTGTGTTTTAATTTAGATTAGTTTTAATATAAATTGAAGTCGATTTTTTTTTTTAAATTCCTTAGTTCAAATCCCATAATGGTTGTAATTCTCACATCGATAATGTGTTTGGATTACAGCTTTTACAATTTCCAGTTTTAAAAAAGTCATTAATTACTTAAAATATTTTGATTTATAATTTCATTTAAACAAAAATATTTATTTGTCTTGCCATTGAATATTCTGCAGCTTTATTGACGAAAATTCAGTTTTGTCTAAATATCTGGTTCGCTCTTAGAAAAATTTTTTTTTTACAATTTGAACCGTCAACAATTTAATTTCGAACCTCCATTAACACATGCTAGGTAAGCAAAAGTTTGCATTAGATGTTTGTTAAGTATAATACTGTTCATTTAAAAACTGAATCTTATTTTCAAACATTATTGAGACAAACCACGAATTTTCTCAAAACAAATCATATTTCTTCTGTTTATGAAAACGTAAAATATTCAACTATTGGAAAAAAATAATAGTATTTATTATTAATTATAATTAGTTACTACAATTATAAACCACTAGAAATAAATTATGCAATATGGAATATATCAGTTGATTCAGAAAATTTTTAATTAGGATGCGAAACACCACTTTTAATTATAGAAGATTTATAATGTGCTTATTATATTCAGTACTTAAATATGTGGATTTTCCTGTATTATTAAGAATATCACATTGATTCGCTGTTAACAAACCAATAATAAATAGAAAAACAAATATTTTTTTTAGATATTTCAGCATATCTTCTTTTTTTTTTATGTACTTAAATTAATTTTATTAGGAAATAAACAAATATTAAATAATAAAGAAACATGAAAAGAATACTAATTAAAAAATTTTCTAGCATAGTAGAGAGTTTCCCTAAAGAAAAGAATTTGGCATTGGGTAATATTGATTTTAAAAAATGTTATAAGCCAATCTACTATGCAACAAATTGGTTTTAGTCCTTTGTGGTCTCGAGGGAATCCCACCCTCAAAAAGCATAGTTAGCCAAATGGGAATGCACTCACAGATCAAAGCTAAAACTTATCAGTTTATAATTCCTTGTTTAATGAACTGCTTGCAGATAATTAGCTGCAAACAGTTCATTAAACAAAGGATAATAATTAGTTGTTATAGCGTGTACTCACAATTAAATTTTCCTCAATACCATTAATGAAAATCGTAAGAGATGACAGGGTGGCGGTAATTTTTAATATTTTATATTCTAGTATTATTTATTAAAGATTTTTTGATGGGCCGATCATTATTATATTTGATATGTTATTTAAACAGAAAATCTCCAAATAATACACATTCAGAAACAAAAGTATACCTTAATCCATGGTTACCTCATTGTTGGTATGATGTTTTTATTTTTTAAACTTTCAATTTATTTCCTCCATACTTTACGGATATTATCATCAAGTAATCTGTTGCAACAGTTCTGTTGTAACCAATGACATATTTTCATTTTTAGATGATATTTTAGACTTCTGTTCCTATGTGTTTCTATTAGAGAGCGTTCTTTGTTACTTATTTTTAACTTCCTTAAACGTATGATAAGATATAATAGCAGAAACCACAATGAAAGTTTCAATAGGATCAAATGCAAGAGTTGTATTTTCGAAAAAAAAAAATCATTTGGATAATTAATGATGATAAATAAATGATAATGCTGAGTCGATTCATCCACAACTCAATCGAGTAAGGAATATAAATTCGTCCAAACCGTCGGCCATATTTAAAGCTGTTTGGAGATAGGCAGACGCGACAGGCATAACTAATACACGCAATGAAGACCAATTGCCATTGTCAGAGGAATGACAATGTAACTTAGCTCATTTGACCAATTAGAAACACAATTCTTGATAATTTCAATGTTTTATGTAATAATTTCAAAATTATGCCACTCGACCCATCTCTGTCAATCATGAAGGTCCTTTGGAGATATTTAAACATAGATTTATATTGTTTTAATAAGTGGCTTTGTAATATATACCGATAATATGCGTTGCTAATATTAGTTGGTTTGTTGAAAAAACATGTTTTCATTACAACAAAATTTGCGAAATATAGATTATATTCAACGTGAATTAAAAAGGAAAACAATGACTTAGTCGAAAGCCCACCTTACAAGGTGAATATTATTGAGTCAATAACGAATTTCGTCAATATATTTATAGTAAATATATAATGGACCTGTGTGAGGGGCACCTTCAAGAATATTACATAAAGAATTTATTGAACGGGCGTTAGATTGTATCCGACTCCGATAATTATCGGGCCCTGTTGAAACCGCCGAAGGAGGAAATTCCAAAGGATATAAAATTAATATTAAATATAGGAAATGCATACTTGTGTAAATTCGTTTATTGACAATCGCGAAAGAAGTATTTTCACGAAATACTCAAACAGAATATACTCACGAAAATGTGTAATGCTTTAATTTTGAATAAGACAAATATTGTCACAAAAGATCTTTATATATCAACTAAAGGTACTTTTTAAGTTAATCAGCCTCTAAATATCACCTTGTGTAATAGGAAGGCACATAACGGCACTTTAAAACGATTGGACCGATTTTGATGAAACTTTGTACTATTGTTTCTTACAGGTTCTACTAATGATTCCTCACTGGCAAATCAGTTGACCTGCCGAGAGGGAAAGAAGAGCATATAGGTATTCAATATTAGAAAAAACTGGGGCTGAATTAAATTCCTTTTGCACTATTAGACCCAGTATAACACATCTACATCGTATTTTGAAAAAGGCGTGAGCGTCATTCAACAAACGATTTTTCCTCAAATAACAATATTATTTCTTAAAATTGTATTCTTTATTGTATACAGAAGGAGTTCATTAAGGTGGCAAAACCTTTATAATTACAATATTTGTAAGGCTTCTAGCACTGGTTAACACCAGAGTGGCGAGTCAGGCCCATTAGTATTTGGTGATTACGTCATCAATAGTAGATTTTATATCGTTTCCAATTATTTTTATTCTCGATATATCGTGAGCGGGAATCGATAGAAATGGTGTTTAGGCCCCATAAGAAATTAAAACCTAAATTTTGAATTTTTGGCGCTTATGTCTTTTTTAAAAAACGACATTATCATTCGGAAACCAAAAGTAAAATTTATCGGATCCTTAAATACTATCGTTAATTATTACTAATTTTCGTATCCATTCGGTCGCTCCTATGAAGGGAGTTATTACTAACTATCGAAAATAATAATTGTGTAGAATATTTGTCCTGAAGAATAATGAGGCGATTGTATAATTTAAACGGCTACGAATTGGGGAATTGCGTGGTCGACAACCGTTCTAAATGATTTAATAACTTCGTGACGATTGAAAACAGCGTGCAAATAAATATAGGTGGTGAGAATCCTTCTAGTCTTGTATATTTAGGTTTTGAAGGGAGTCGATGGAGAGAATTATTTGTAATAATTTGAAATTAACGCTTTATGGTTTTATTAAACATTATAATAATATTTTAACATATTATTCATTAATCCTTATTGAATTTATTATTGTTTATTTTTTCTTGAATTAGATTTTGAGCAGTACATCCATTACATACATAAGGTCTGTCGTACAAATAAAGTGTTACTGACTTTCTTTATAATATATGAATTCTGATAATTAAATGAAACCAAAAATATCTTGTATGGCTGCAGGATTTATTACTAGTGAATTTAAAAAAAAAAAAAATTATTGCTATAAAAATCTAATCAGATAAAGATCGGATTTCTCTGATCCCCAAGAATTATTCTGTTCAATTTGTAATGGAACTAGGCTGGTCATCAGATGAAAAAATAAATTGAATAAATACTGCAAAAATTGTCACAAAAACTAAATAAGCATTGGAAAAATAACATTTTTCAGTTCAAACAGCAGTTTCATCAGCAATGTTTGCATGAGGCAGTTGGGAGAAGAATCATTTTATTTTATTTATATGCGATCGCCTATTTATTTCGTCTAAAACCATAACTCTTCACTAAAACACATCCGAAAAGAATAAATTAAAAGCTTTTCCTATTTTTATGATATATATATATATATATATATATATATATATATATATATATATATACGTTCATATTATATTTGATCTATGATTACATATATTTAAATTTGAAAGAAATGTAAACATTTGTTTATAAGAAAAATAACATCGAGTGTTACTTTGTTTTTTTCAATTTTACTTTATGATTATTTTTTTAATTGGGATTTGTGTCCTGTTTTTATCGGAGTACAGACAAAGGTACGAGCTGGCGATTGGCTAGGCATTAAGGGATGTGTATAAAGCACAACTAGAAGGATCTAGGAACTAGACAACACTTCTATATGTAAAGGTTATAGAAATTTGTGTTATTTGGATCTCTCATCTATGGAACAATGGCACTCAGTTAATAGTCCAGACAAGATTTTTTGCTGCTACTAACCTATGTTAGGTTATAGGACTATCCTATAACCTAGCCTTGATTAAGGAAGCAAGTATTTTTTACGAAAAAATGAAAACAAGAACCTTATTCGCCCTATCACTGCTTAGTGTTGGAGACAGCTACGTAGGATA